>OY759251.1:6593232-7068808 GCA_963662185.1 Eilema griseolum
AATTAGTGCTATTCCTTTGTGAGCTGATGGATCTGCTGTTGATGGACGAGGCTCTAACAACCTGTGTTAGAAGCTCTGGGAATTAGAGGGTCAGATCAGATGGCAGTCACTCGCATAAAAGTCTAAATATATCAAATTATGATAAGGACGCATCAACAGTGGACAACTATCTATTTGACTCATTTAAAAAAAATGATGTCACAACATTTTTATATATTTTTATGCATAGTCTAGCGTTTAACCACTATCTCATAACAGATTACGAGGTCGATGGTGGAGTATGCTTGCCTAGAAGTAACTTGTAGAATATTTAGTTCCGGTAATGAATTCCAGGCCTTAATGGTGCGACAGAGGAAAGAGTCTCCGAACCGCTTGGTTCTTGATCGGATGTTTTGCACCGTGTGCGGATGACATCTAAGACCTGCACGCGTTGTCCTGTGTAGGAAAGGGGATTCATTCGGCTATAGTTCCTAGAATCTACTCTCCCACTCTCCTTTGCCTTCTGAATTCCAAAAGTAAACATACATTTCTCACGCCAAGTCCCCGAAGGGGTAAGCAGAGGTGTATTAACACCCACATTTCGTCAATTATGATTTTCGGTACCACGTAATAGGGGACGAGTATATTGCCGTCAAGCGGGCACTTAGTACTGGGTTGCATGTTTACTTTCGGATAGTGTGCACAGTTTTCCTGGCCAAGTTTCGTCCTCCGAGTGGCCACCAAGCCTCACGAATAGACGCTAACAACGCTTGTGGTCCACCATGCAACAACTGCTCATGTTCGTATTTAAATAACAATGTTGTAAATCTGTGTTTACTGCACAATAACACGGGATGTTTTTTATTGTAATCTGGGCCATACTAATGGATGCCGGTGCGGGCTTCTGCAAATGATTTGGGTGCGGTAGCGCCAAAGGTGAGTGACCTAATGGCGGCTCGAGGGGGGACGGTCTGTGCATCAGCCTAGACTGCGTATTACAATTTTCTATAGGGGCCACCGGTGCTGTACTCTGAGGGCTAATTTGCGAAAGCTGAACACGCTGACAGAGTACCCGGCGTGGGAAACGTAAGGCAGATCCTCGTGATTGATGTACAGCGAAGGTGCGGACACTACAGCGATGGTGCGGAAGGGAGGGGGAGGGGGGATATTTTCACACTTAAAATAGGTAACCCCCCAAAATTTCAAGCTGAATCTAACGATATGTTAATTGAAGAAGTACATCCCGTAGTTGACGCTCTGGTGCGAGTGCCGCATACCTATGTATGAACGAGTATTATATTTTTTAAAAATTGCTATGTTTATTTGTGTAATAAACGGTTTCTTTCTTTCTTTTGACAGCCTCTGTGGCGTGGCGGTAGGAAAAAATATAAAGTTGTTAACAAAATATCAAATGATATTCAAACGTCGGTCGCATTGCCTTTTTTAAATCAATGAACCTGCAACAAAATGAAACATTTATTTAGACATCACAAAATTGGACAAAGGATCATTGAAAATTGAGGTGGTGGGCAAAGGATCGCAGCACCGATTACCTAATAAGGGAGACTAGTTGTCGTTATCTTCTTTTACGGTGACAGATACAGGGCAGTAGTTACCGAGACTATTAATGAATTAAATAGACATTTCTATTTATTCATTCGCTTATCATTGAGCTAGAACACAAAATAAGGCCTCTAAAGATGTAGAGTTGCAAGGACATATCCGGCTCTGTTTCCGAAAACCTGGGAGTCTTGAAGTTTGTTTTTTTATCTAGAACACGCCAACTTGACTTCACCTCGCCTGATGGTAAGCTAAAGGCATAGAAGTCTAGAGTAAATACGTTACTTCAAGGCAAGCGTCCTTCGTCGGGGCCGCGTGGTTCCCGGCAAAGTAGAATTTGAACCACCCCATCTCTTCCCATGCGGTGTCGTACAAGGTGACGAAAGGATAGCGCTGTTTAATATCAGATAGATATATACAGCCCAGACTCAGCCTCAGATGCATGGCTCGAGTCAACAATAGTGCCCGGCAGATGACTTTATTCTATTTTTATTTATTTGCTGCCAGTTATTTGCAAAACAAGATTTACACGAAAAAAAAAATTGGGATCATCTTGTTCCCTAGACTTTGTTGAGGTGTTTATAATATATCCTAAATTGTATATAATTTATTAGTTTATTAAAAACTAAGGGAAGTAGCGGGCCATTCCCAACACGAGTATCATTGACCTCTGAGGGGGAAACTCTGAGACGGTGACAGGGGGCGAGCTAGGCCTGACGCTGCAGTGGGCTACCTGGAAGATCAAGAGAGCATATTATCAGGCCTGTAAACTCTCAAGGGGTTGGGCAGAAATGTATAATACTGATCAAAGACTTTTCTGGTTACACATTTACTCTAAAGATGTTTCTATTGCTACGAATGAAAAAACACATTCGATAAGCGCAGTATAGAACAAACCAGCGGCACAGAGACACAAATGTGTAGGTTCGATACAAATGGCGATTCGACCGCAGTAATCAATTATAAACTCCTTATATCTATAGTCAATGACCATAATGGAAACTATCTGTTTTGTAATCTATCTTAAGGCTGATGTTTGTCAACAAAATTCTCGTCATTATTTTCATCATGCGTCTAAACTGTTTTTTACCAAGTACTTAATTATCTGTTTGGTTGGTTCCCTAATTAGGACACTAAGGAATTATATCTTTAATTTGCTGGTGTTAAGAGTGTTCACTTCGGTAGTATAATTGCTTGGATTTGAACCCAACACCGAGATTTATCTATCGTAAGAACTACGCGGGTAGCAGTTCCATGAGAGTCTTCGGTAAAGATTTCCCATCAGGTGGGTCGTATGCTTGTCTATCACCTACGACTTGCCCATAAGGTTAGTCACGCTGGTCACTTAATTATTGAGCGAAGTTTTTCAAACGCAACTCCAACAGATTAGATGGCGACTACTATTTCCGCCCGATTGCGATAGGAGGTAAGACACAGCGGTATTTCCGCCCGATTGAGCAGTCCGACTGGGGATAAACTATATTTTATTTACTTTTATTTTTTTGTTGTAGGTATATAGTTACAAATTCATTTTGTATCTGATAGGGTCTCACTTTTGTAATTGTGAAAGTTTTTCATTATATGGAGATGTTTTATATTTTATATAATTACAGGAAATATTTAATATATACATATACAAATCAATACAATTCAATTGAAAATTAAAACTAAAACTATTATTAGATAGCTACTAAAATACACTAAAATAAAATAAACATAAAAATTACATACATAATGCGTCATGAAATTCCTCCGCATCATCACCGGTAACGTACCCAGAAGGCTGGCAGCATTGCCACGTTGAATGGCAATGCTTATCCTCTGTGCAAGATAATAACCAGCCTTCTGGTATCTGATTGTATAATATATTGTCATTTATTATTTTTAAGTCACACTCGCGCTGCCGACCATAAAGAAACCTTCTGATGCCCCTCTCGAAGAACCCCATATTGTAGGCGCTTCGGAAAACCGCAGCAGGGAGGTCATTCCACAGCTTGAGTGTGCGTGGGATGAAGTTTCTTTCATACCGCACAGTGCGCACCGTCTCAGATCGCAATGTGTGAGGATGAATTCCCCTGCCTATGCTATGGCGAGAGGTGCGATGATAGAATGTAGCTACGGGCATCATGTCAAACAATTCATCTGAGCACAAACCATTGTATAGGCGGTAGAACACACACACACACACACACAGGATAATCTAGAAGTTCAGCCAAATCCGCAGTTAGGGACTCGAACCGACCAAAACGCACGCCGCCTGTGGGTCGTTTTTGGTTGCCGAAGGTGAGGTTGACAGGCATAACACTCGCACCCCGGCCGACTCAGGGCCATCTCTCACGATCTGCCCCTCTCCTCGGGTGTGGGAACTACAGAGTCCCCAACTCGTTCCCGGATACGGGGAGGCGCGCGAGAGGTAAGACCGAAGCTGTAAATGCTTGGAAAATGACTTGTCCAACTGCCGCAATGCCCGCCAACCCATCTTCCCAAAGGCAATGGGATGAGCCGCTCAGTATTGGTGTTAAAAAACATTTAATCATAATAATACTTAATTACCGTAATGATGCCCACAAACGTAATAAACCAAAAAATTAAAATATTTTTAATGGAAAAAACGAAATTGAAAGTGGACAAACTTGTATGATACATTTGAATAAGACGTCATTTCCTTTTGGTCACCATTCTAATGCGAACTCAAACCAAAGTTTTGAGTTTCCTCTTGGAAACACAACATGAGCAATTTGAGGTGCCCGCAATTCGCGTCGCATGTCTCCACAATCACTTAGTTACTAAGTGATTGTGGAGACATGCGACGTTTCAAAAAGTATCGGCAAGATGGCGGATTCCTGGGATTGGGAACAGAAATCTTAAAAAACATACCCAACCCGAGTATCGAACTACCGAGGTAATATTGTAATAAATACGTCATAAGGCTCCGTACTCAAATCATAAATAAATAATAATTCATATTTATGGTGACAGCTAGTGCTACACGCTCGCGCGCGCGCGCGCGTATAAAGTAATGTGGAAAAGTGCAAGTGAGTTACCAAAAAAAGGTTGATAGGGACGAGTTGGGGACTCTGTGGTCCCCACACCCGAGGAGAGGGCCAGATCGAGAGAGATGGACCTGGGACGGCCGGGATGCGAGGGATATGCCTGTTAACCTCACCTTCGGCAACCAAAAATTACAAAATTGGCGACCAACGTATGGGCAGGTCTAGAAATCTCAGGTCACTAACTGCGATTTCTCTTTGCTTACTGTGTGTGCGTAGAAAGACGCCTTTAATGAAATCGAACCTACTATCCGTCTGATACTCTCCAAGACGCTAATTGGTAGGAAACTGATCATGTCAAACAATTCATCAGCTTCACTCAGATGTCTTCTCTTACAGCCCCTCGCCATCTACATATAATCACGACTTTATCTCCAAGGGATTGGCAGAGTTGAATTAACACCCACATTTCACCTATCATTGTAATCGGTCCCACGTAATAGGGGGTGAGCCGTTTTCCGGGCACTATTGTTGACTCCAACAAGTAAACAGGGTCTGAAGATAATTATACCAATACTTCATTATCCTAAGACCAATACTTTCAGTACCTAATACCACTATCAGAGCGTTATCAGCATCAGAAGGGGCTCTTTGTCCCTGTGTCGATGAATGAAATTGCTGGATGTGATTTTTTTACGTAGTTTTTTTTATTTATTACTTAGTATCATTGATGTATAGAATATGTTGATGAATGAGGCTAAAACCTTATCCCTTAACATTTAACTGATCCTAGGTTAAGGTTCTAAATGTGTGAATTGTGTATTCCGGATTATAGAAAAAGTAATTGCTTCTACCGAATGAATGATGTTGCAATCATTTTTAAACATTGATTAAGGCTAGGCGACGGTTAAGGCTCGTCGCCGTAAGACGGATATATGACACAAATCGAGCACTGAAAATTTCAAAAATAAATAAATCACATTTTTCATCGAAATCAGTCTCATTTAATTTGTATTCTCTCCCTTTAGCCAAGTTCAAAAAATAAATATGAACTTTACATCGTCGTCGTTTTGTTGACAAAAAGAGAAAGAGTTACAGGAAATTGAGGAAAGGGCTAGAGGTGAACTAAGGGCTAAACTGGTGCATCATGCCAAGCCAGCCCCAGCACCGGTACCATTCCATTTAGAAAGGTCTGTTGCACCACTGACAGTGCCTGAAACACCTAAGTTTGTTAAACGCGTTAAGAAGATTTGGCAGGGAAGGAGGATTTAGGATTAAACAGATTTATGAGATGAAGTTGAATCGGCACATCAGTAAAGGTTGACCTGGTTATGCGTATGATTCCGTGCGGCTTCCCCGTGCCCGGCACGGCACAGTATGCGGAAGGTATAATTTTTTCCTGCCTTTTCAAAAAAGGCTGTGCCGTATTCCGGGCACTATTGTTGTATATGTTTACCAAGCGTGCGCGCGTGGGTTTTATTTATATTATTATCACGCCACGCGCTCAGCTTATCACCTCGTTTGTGTATATAATAATGTTTATGCTTACTACTGCTGCATTGTATAAAGGATTTTACTTTTTTTGAATGATTGTTCGCACAATGTCAGACACAGTTTAAGTTTAGTGATAGGCAGTTTTTTACTGTACCATAATATTGGCCCTCCTTTCATTTGGACAGTAGGACTCACTACGGGTACATATATCTTAATCATATTATTATCTCTTGTAACAAAAAAATTTCGAGGAATCTTGATTTCTTTAACAGTTATTACATTTTTATTATTATGTGAACTATATGTACTCAATCCAAAAATGTGGCAACAAATAAGGGGTATCCAGATGATTGCAGCTATGAAAATAATATCCGTAGCCATTGAATTGGATAGAGATCTTTTTAAAAGAATGCTGAATCCTGTTGAATATGGAGGATATATTCTTTGTCCTGCTAACTGTCTTCTTGGACCATGGATATCATTTCACACTTATAATCATTATCTAGAAGTAAAAATTTTATCAAGGAGGTGGTTAAAAATCATTTTAACTAATCTATTTCTTGCTATGCTATTTTTGTTTTTGTCAAATTGTTTTGTTCCATGGTATATAAATGATGAAATGTCAAAATGGTTAACTGCATATAGAGATGCACAATCGTTCAGAATGTCACATTACTTTGTATCAAGTATGTCTATTGTATCAATGATAAGCGCTGGATTTGGATTAACAAATGACTGTCATTCAGAAATTCATGTTACCAAGCCATTTTTCATAGAATTGCCAAGATCTCTAGTCCAAGTTGTAATTTATTGGAACATTCCAATGACCTCCGGCAACCAATAACGACCCTCAGACGCCGTGTGAGATATCCGTGGGGATCTTTCACACGTTAAAAAACCAGTGTTCAAGCTTGGTAAAAATTTGAATATAACTATAATTACAAATTTGAGACTAACTTGAATTAATGTGAGATACAATTATTGGTATCAAATATTTCGCAAACTCATTCCCACTTGCATTATTAATAGGAATGGGTGATCCCTCGGGGTGGTGTCGACACATTGATCGATTAACCATTCCTTTTACAGTTGCTCTGTAAATGTTACCAACTATTTAGTTTACGTTTACATGAGTATCATTAAATACCTGTACTTACTAAGAAGGTGAAATTTGGAGCTGCCGTTCTTTCTTTAGATCTTCCACTTCTATTCTCATCTCTTCAAACTGCTTGTTCATAAAAGACATGGATTGGACAATTTCTTCGTTTGACTTGCGTATTTTTTCATTAGACGCCTGTATCTGACCATTTTGGGACTTAATCCGCGCACGTCCTTAGCGATAATGAATTAGTCTACAGGCCCAGACCGGAGCATATTCCACTAATCTTCATACGTAATCAAAACGCGTGTTGTAATACAGGAAACAGGTAATAAAACAATAGAAAAAATTGGTTGCCTGTAAAGTCGGTATACGGGCGAAAGTTTTACGTGACAACGACTTTGAGTGGGGTCCGGCTCAAAATAGTAGGAGACCAGCGTGACTCTCCATGCCGTGGTTGAGAGTCCCACGACAACGACATTATCAGTAGTGAGTCTGGGGTATTGTGTGACATCAATGCTACTGTCGAAGACCGCGATTGTCGCCTTGATACACCTTGCTAGTTCCTAATGCCCCGACCCGCCCCAACGTACGGTTCCTGAAACATTAGTTCCCAATAAATAACGTATCACCTATATTTTATACGGATTCAGCAACTGCCCAAGCATAACTGCCAAAAAAACCTCAATAAACTTGGAATGCTATAGCATCCGTGACATAATTAAAGTGTCCAATACGAATGCGATAGCATGCTCGTCCGGGAACGTGTTAAGATGAGGTCTTTTGTTCTGACTCGACACTACCTAGCTAAACATTGACAAACAAGCAAGTGGAGTTGTTTATGAGGAGTGCATGTCAATTATTGCGACTAAACATAACTTATGTCACAGAAATATATTAGGATAGGACGGTATTGTGAACGGGAAACGTGAGGCAACTTTTTAGAAAACAGTCAATGTGTACTTTATAGTGCCAGTGTGTTAAATATTTTTAGTTCGTAGATAGGGTTAATTGCTACATATTAACATCACTATTCTAATTATTTATTGATCTTTTACATTGTTTGATTTATGTTCGTGTTTACAATTTGTATGCGATTATGAGGTTCTTAGAGCGTTCGACTGCTACGTAGGAGGCGCGGGCGTTAATTCTCTTTAACATTATTATATAATTTACTTTCAATCAATCAATTAGCCCATTATAGTCAATTGCTGGACCTAGGCCTCTCCCAATGTTGGGTGACTCTGGCCAACTGTATTCAAGCTGGCCAGTCGGGTTTTCGGCAACCAAAGCAACCCACAGGCGGCGTGCGTTTTAGATACATGTATAGAAGAATTTCGGTTTTAGGTGAAGGTTCGGTGGCTTAGTGGTTCCCCCTGTAAAGGAAAGATCGCGGGTTTGAACCCCGCCTGGACCATTTCAATTTTTTGTATCATAATCGATTTTACTATAATATAACTACTTAATAGATAGTGGTGAACACCTGTGCGAATTTAAAATGAAGGACTTGTGTCGGCCGTTCAGTTGCGTTTATATTTCTTTTTGTGGTCTCATTGCAGTTCGAATTTCTTGCAAATCAGCTAGAACTGCATCTACACATGCATATATTTTCGCGCTTGTCATTAGCTGAATTTGTTTTATGTATCCTTTCGAAAAGACCTTACCAATTAGAATCAATTGACATGTAAAAGGTAGCTGGGGTAAAGTATGGATGCTGAAAACGTATGATCGGGAACTGTGACGCATATGAATAAAGGCCTAAAATGTCCAGCTGTGGACTGTGAGTTGGCTAATTGAGAGGTCACGGGCCATTCTTTTCTGAACACATTTTAGGTCCAAGATATATGTCCTGTGGTATACAGTACATTTACCCAGTACGAGTTATACAAAGGACGCAAACTATACGTAATATTTAAGAATCCGATTCCCATTACATATTTTCATTTAATACACGTTCTTGAAGCCGATGTGGTTATTCTTACTATGTACTTTGTAAAGTAGAATGTGATTCATTTTTTAAATATAAATTTCATAATATTATAATATAAGATATGATATAAGATATGAAATGATTATGATTATTTCACGGTTTCAAGTTCCGTCTTGTGTGTAGATTTTTCTATTTGAAACTATAGGAATAAAATAATATATCATGATCCGTTGCTATCATTAATTAATTAATTTGTATTTCCTTAAACATACATACATACATATATTCACGCCTTTATCCCCGGAGGTGCATTAATGAATTAAAGAGGTGAATTAAACATACATTTCACCTAATCATTAAATTCGGTCCCACGTAATGGGGGGTGAGCCTTTTGCCGTATTTCGGGCACGTCTCTAGCCCTGCATCTGAGGCTGTATATATCGTTCGAGTCCGACATAACCTCTCCCACCGGCTCCAGGGGTGGGAGTATCCGTGGGGATAGGTCAAACTTTTGAGAAGAACATATTGGAAGATGGGTGACATATTAAAATGTCACTATAATATATACTGACAATATTCTGAGCAGTATGGACTTTAATTAAAGCTGTGTCATGGTGGCTGCCGTCTTTCGGCTACACTCGGCAACACTATCATATAATTGACTACATAGATAGGTACTATTGATAGAAAGAACAACACGCATGACCAACAGTAATAAATTTGATAGTATAAACAATATCAAGTATAAGACACACCAAGATAAAATTGTAATAATATATTTGGCAAATAATATTTTTCCAGTTTGGAGTGCTCGAATTGTTTGTTCCTATAAATTTAGTGGAAACAGTCTTGGACTTTATATAATAATCTAAGTTTTCTCCGCATCAATGCCGTTGTGGAGAAGCCGTTGACAGACTCGGACACCATGGTCTGTCGTGCTGCAGGAGCGCTGGGCGAATTCCACGGCACGCCAGCCTCAACGACATAGTCCGCCGTGCTCTTGTCACCGCCGGTGTACCAGCTGTACTAGAACCAAACGGTTTGGCGCGTGACGATGGCAAGAGACCGGATGGCATGTCGTTAATGCCATGGAAGATGGGTAGGACTCTGGTGTGGGACGCCACATGCGTTGATACCATGGCTCCTACCCATATAACTAGCACGGCTGGCTGTGCTGGTGCTGCTGCTGCTTCTGCAGAGGCTCTCAAGCGGCGCAAATACTCCAATCTCATCGGAGATTATGAATTTGTGCCGTTTGGAGTCGAGACTTTGGGGTCATGGGGTCCGAGCGCTCGCAACCTCTTCCGTGAGATTGCGAAGCGAATGGTCGACGCTTCTCGTGACCAGAAGGCTGGCCTCTTTTTAGGTCAGCGAATAAGCATTGCCATACAACGTGGCAATGCTGCCAGTCTTCTGGGAACGCTACCACAAGAGGCATGCGATGCGGAGGAATTCTACGACGCATTTTAATTGTTTTTAGCTATAAGTTGTATAATAGTTATTTTATTTTTAGAAATGAATAAATGAATAAGAATATGAAAATTCAAAAAAAAAAAAAAAAAAAAAAAAAAAAAAAAAAATAATCTAAGTTTAATCCCTCTTGGTTTAGTCGTTCCTGGCAGAGTAGAATTTGGACAACCCCATCTCTTCACATGCGGTGTTTACAAGGCGACTTAGGGCTGTTTAACATCACACAGATATAACCCAGACTCTACACCAATCGCTCCTTCTAACTTCATGATTTTGTTTGCACATGTAGTACCCTTTTGACTCGATTTGATTGGCATATGTACATCATTACGGGTTTGCTAATTTACTCGTCAATCTTCTTTCATACCACACCACAGCTTTGAAACGTTCTAAATCAATAGCAAATCATATCAAAATAAAATTGTTGCACTTTTCCAGAATTTGTTGCTTCTTTTCAAAAAGTTGAATAGCGAATATGATTTTTGTGACACCACTATTTATTATTATTAGCAGCAGAAATCTATTATTAGATATATTTCCATTTGTGGAAATTGACTTTAGGTATTCATAATCAGGTATTATTATCCCATCGTCATTCAGTTTCTGTACTGTTTCGTGAAGTTCAATATCCGTCAATGTCTCAGGGTTTCTTTTAGATAATCTATAACGCTCTTCTTTTGGTATATTCAAAATCAGATATAAGTTCTCAAGTGAAGGTGTTCATTCTAGAGTACCCTAAACCGAACAAGATAAAAAACTGGCCTAGTGCTTGTTGTATCATTGAATATTTCAACAGGAACTCTAGCTATCACGGTTTATGGAGCGCTGGTGACAGAACGACAGATCACTTTTGATTTGAATTCGATGATTGGTGAAATATGGGTGTTAATTTACCTCTGCCTAACCCTCAGGGGATAAAGGCGTGATTATATGTATGTATCCAGCGTATGTCAAAACATTATACATTTTATGCTGGCTTCATTCCTAATTTCATCTTAAGCTATAAGCTGTAAGCTTAACGATAAAACTATTCTGTCTGGGTCGCGTGTGTTTCTGGGATACATCTCCTTTACTATTGTAAAGAGGTGCTTATTCAGTCTGACAAATTTTGCACATTCAAATATAAACATACTGGGCATGGTTAACAGTTTAAGCGATTGAAATAGAGGTCTGCAAGATATCCAGGTTCGGGTTTGGCGCTATGACCCAGATGTAGCTTATGGAACTGACAGCAGTGTAGTCTTAGGTTTTATGACGTACAAGTGTCAGTGGTGTAACGCCTTGACGTGGAAAAATGAGACACCTGCCATGTGTTCATCCTCATCAGATGCTTTTTCACGTCCCGCTTAAAGGTTTTTATTTGACAATAAGATTATTTGGCTCGATAGCGGGAGCACCTCGTCCTTTGTGACGGAGCGCTTGTGTAAACGCTTATGTTTGGAGGCTAGACAAGTAGATAGGTCGATATTAGGCATAAATAACGTGATTTCCCACGTGGGTAAAACATGTCGAGTCCGTATAACGTCATTAAACAATTGTTTTACGACCGACACGTTAACTTAAAAGCTGAATCGTGTATGGGTATTTTTATTTCAGGACGATACAACTATACGGGATATTTTGCAAGATATTCACTGTAAAGAAACTTAGCATAAGCAATGACCGATTTATTACTTAGACGAGCCATAGGTGGCTCCACAGGGAAATGGTGGCGGAATGGGAGCTAAGACTTGAGAGTCCAAGCGCAGGGCGCGCCATAGTAGTGGCGGTAAGACCCACCATGGCGGAGAGGCTAGAGAGGCCAGGTGGGGGAGATACCGCGGGGATTTTGCGCACGTAAAAAAAAGACTATGCTAATGTAATAAAATACACAAGGAATACCTATATATAATGATAAAATACGTATAACCAAACTGAGTTCTCACAGTCTACTTAGTAACACTTATTGAGGAAAATGAGTTGACACAGATTAATTTGCCTTGACTTCATTTCCTATCACTTGTAAAATAGTTGATTCTGAATGCGTTTAAAGTTTTTAAGAAGACAAAGTAGCCGCGAGCAAGATGGCAAGTGTGAGAACTCTCACTCCCAGGTCCGTCACCGCGTTGCAGTGATTGCACTCTGATGTTGGTTCTTTCTCCATCCGACGCATATGCAGCATACTATATAATGTAGTCGCATATATGTCCTTATAGTAACCGGGACATATCTTGAAATCATTCTCATTATTACATTTTCTATTATTATGTAATATTAATGCTAGCGTATAATAAAAGCGTCGGTAACTCAGTGGTTAAAGAGTCAGCCACGATTGAGAGGTCCCGGCTTCGAATCCTGGCCATCACACTACCGACGTGAACCACAACAGTTTGTTATGGACGCGAGATTTCGGTAACAAATGTATCATAAATCATTTATATAGGCCGTTGCTTTTTTAATACAGTTATTGATAACTGTGAATAACTGTCTAAGTGGAAGTAATAAAGGCATAACTGTGTAAAGCCCAAGTGAAATTCGTAGTTAAACGATTTTAAATTTTAGGTGATAATACAGATGGATGGTGACCATTGGCATTTATGGTGACACTTGTTACAAGATTTTAATGTTAGTATAGATCAAAGTCATGCTACAGATTTTTAGCGTTCAGTAGATAGGTACCCAAAGAGTTCTCATTTTTTTTAATGCAGTTGCTACCTATCCAAAGCCATTAACTAGATCTGTTAATTATTTTTTAAGCCCGTATAATTTATCTTAGGTGTATTACATGTTAAAATGTTCGCAAACAGGTCGCGCCTTCAATTCTTCACCGCCAGCATATCCTTAAAGTTGATGCATTATGTTTCACGCCTATATCCCCGAAGAGGTAAGCAGAGGTGCTAGCACCCACATTTCGCCAGTTTATATTTAGGTCCTAATGTAATAGGTGGCGAGCCTATTGCCATTAACCGGGCACTCATAAACCTGCGATAAATACACACATAACTTCGAAAAGCATCGAAAAGTCATTTGTGTGTGGCATGGTGAATTTATTTTATAAGTATTACACTTGATTTCCATCTTATTCTAAAAGAGCAATATGCTAAGTCTGATTTTATAGTTAAAACAGCGATGTTTAATGACTGCTTATGCTCGTAAAATAAATTCAATCCAATAATTTTTAATGATAAAAATATTCTAAGGTTGACTGGTAGAAAATGCCTGTGGCATTAAGTCCGCCTTTGTACAATTCTTGTCTGTTTGTGCAAAAAGATTAAATAAATAAAAAAAAAAAAATAACACATACAATCAACTTATAAATCAATATAACGTAGGTAAAACAAGCTTTTTTTAATCTAGAAGTGAAGAGAAGTTCAAGAACGCCCTCAAATTACACAGATGCTGTATTAGGCTGAGAGTAAATAAAAAGAATAAATAAATACAGTTTACCGGAGTTAATGGAGGGTGTAATGAAGCGGCTATTTTCTTTGCCGAGCCGTTGCCGAGCCGCTGTTGTGACGTAGACGGGCCGACTGATCAGCGAACTAATGATAACAATTTGCAGTCCCGCGCCGATCGGAGTACGCATATCTAAATACCGTCATCAATCATACTGAAGCAAATTGACAGTTCTCGCTGAAAAAACAAACAGAAGTTCAAATAGTCAAATCGCCTAACGTACAACTTTACTTTTTATAAACGTAGGTATTTTGAGTTTGCATGTACGAGTACATAATTTGTTTAGAAAACTCTGACTTCCCTACAAGAGCCAGTTTGACTGCCTTCTATGCTGAACTAACCTTTATTCTCTTTACTCTTGAGAGCAAATGTGAATAATGTTAGATGAAAATTAACAATGTCATATGTGAATAATTTCAGATGAAAATTAACCATGTCAAATATTATGTCAAATTATACCAAATTAATAGATTAAACCAAATAAAGTGAGGATGCCGTAAGGCGAAACCGGTGAGGTGCTCCACTAGCATCCCCAACGCCTGGACTCAGAAGATCTTTCAGATGTTGTGGAGTCAGGCCATCGAGGCCGCCAGCAGAACCATTCCAGAAGGAGCCCACAGTCGATAACACGTCCTTGGCTGTTACAGTCAGAAAGTTGGTGTCGGCTTTTCATCCATATTTCTTTGCTTCATAGCATTGTGTGTGGCGCTGTTGCAAGCACCATGATCACGGAGGAACGCATATCTATATGCCGTATGTGAATAGCAGAATTCAAATTTCAATTCTGCTACTGCAGAACATCTTGAGTCGAGTACCAATCACTGGATTGAGCTTCATCAACCCAAAGTCCTCTTCACTGATCGCCACTACAATTCATGGATAGTGCGTAAAGCTATAAATCGGACAATATTTATTTATTTATTAACAAATGAGTACTTACCCAAAATACTTAGCGTAACTCACGTAACGCAATACTCTTTCGACCGGGCAAAGTTGCAATAAGCTTACCGGTAAAGGCAGATTGCAAAAACATATATTTGGTTTATTTGTTAGAAGTTTGGTAGTGTAATGAAGAGGAATATCTCATCAATTCTCCTCAAGCAGATTGGCAACAGTTTCTCTCCGTAATAGTTCAATATTGCATGCACGTGTTTGCCAAGCTTTGTCGTATATGCCTATAACGTAACTCACCAGATATCTTTAATAATGTAATCTGTAATGTTCACAAATCTCGAGCCTTCTTTCTTGAGACTTTTACTTCCAAGTAAAGTCATATAGATGTGTCCATTATAACAAAAAAACCCTTAAAATACAGACGGAAACATGATAATCCTTGTAAATATCAAATCGCTATAATAACATACATATGTGGTGAGCTACAAAGAATTAAATGAGAGAAAATTACCAACACATTTTACAAGATATAATGTCCTAAGCAATAATAAGTGTCACCTTTACTAAAAATATTTGACAAATTGCTGTTTCATTTTAAGTTTCATAATAAGGATGACGTACAACACAACTAACTGCTAATGTTAGTGGTATAACAATGCAATGCGAATTAAGCACTGCTAGCAAATTTTAAGCTGCAAACTGTAAGTCTACTTCAACTACAGCCTTATCCGGGTGTTATCTTATAGTAAAACTGGGTACAAGGTCAACGGGGGCCTGTTTCCAGTGTCTTGTATGATATCATTGTCTTCTGGCTCCACGATGGTCTAATAACCTCGTGTTGTGTTACCGGCGGTGAGTAGGGTAGCCAGAGCTCACTGGAGAGTTTTTGTGCTGTCTGTGGGACGGCCAAAAGCTTGTCCTGCTTTGTGTTTTACACTGACGGGACATAAACTCTGTGCTTACAGATTTTGCAGCGCGAGTGCACTAGCACTGTTCTGATATTTTTGTGAATGTTATGTACACCGTAATTGTTATATGTATCGGAGACTTTACCAATAATTGAAATTTGTGTGAATTGTGTAATACATGTAATGTGGTTGTACTTATTTAATAAATAAATAAATAAATAAATGATCGTGTAACGTGCTCTCCGAGACAGGAAAATACCCAAACCAATGTAAATAGACATATAAATGCATACAAATGTTAGCACTGAACGTAAATGGAACCCGAAATTAAGGATGTTTCATGGCAGCCCCCTAGATGAATCTTAGGAA
This sequence comes from Eilema griseolum, assembly GCA_963662185.1. Classification (NCBI taxonomy): domain Eukaryota; kingdom Metazoa; phylum Arthropoda; class Insecta; order Lepidoptera; family Erebidae; genus Eilema; species Eilema griseolum. Next base: position 6,609,361 of record OY759251.1, read on the forward strand.
GGCATCTGTGGCGTTCAATAAAACCTTTCAACATTTGAGATGGCTATATATAGATTTGATATAACGAATGGACAACCCGGTAGGGGTCGACGTAGACATACGTATGTCAATCAAATCGAAGACATTTTGAAGAAAGGACATGTGAAGAGTACCCGAAACCGGCGAGCATGTAATACTTATCAATTACTTATATTATAACGATAACATGGCAGATAAATTCATTCACAGTTCAAAACAATACAACAAACTAATACTTACTTGATCATCACAAAAAACTTAATCAGACAATAACAAACAGAACAAAATATAAATACAAAAAATCACCTACCACTGTCCACAGTGAGCATATCCTTGCCGGATTCATATACCTTCACGCAAGTAAACCGCTTTGGTCAAGAGTTTTCCTAAAGTCTGCTCATTTATAATAATTAAGTGACTTTTCCTATATTTTGAAACAGGCCTTTCTTAGTTGTCTTTTCGGACCAACTTGTGAATGAATGATCACGTGCAAACAGCAGCCGAAATTTATAACACGAGACCAGCAAGCCATTTTAATGGTAAAATAAAATCTTGTCTGTGTTGATCATATTCACAAGAAGACTTTTATGATTTTATTATATGACTACAATAAATTTTAGAAAGTAGTGGCCTTTAACTCCCATGTGAGTTGTATTAATATTTTCTTTTAATTGTATCGATGGCAAATCCGAGGGGATTTCTGCACTTAAAAAAAGACTCCAAGCTTAAGCTTTGGATGTAACCTGGAAATACTGTGTGTGATGCTGATGAATACTGACAGTGACCAGAGATTTTTATATTACTAAGATTAAGTGTATTAATATTAACTTTAACAGACTATGTAAAGCTTAGCTGGAGGGGTTAGTGGGAATATTAGTAATTTCGATTCTAATATTCTTTTTAAAGAAAAAGAAATACGATGTTGTGAAAGCCCAAATTACTTGGAACGTACGTGCTTGAATTTGAGGAGCATAAATTACATGTGGGTGCAAACGTCGTACTGTTTGAATTACGGCCTCTCTAAACAAGTGGCAATTCGTTGACCAACGAATTGATTGCTGTCAGTGGGAAGACCAAAAGCTTCTTCTGCTTTGTCTTTTACACTGACTGCACAGAAACTCTCTGGGTTGGCAACGCAAGTGTGACTCCCTTGGTTCTGCTCACGTCCATGAACCACTGGAACCTAATTAATTTTTATATATTGGCGTACTCTAATTTCTAAATTATTCTTAATTATCGTTTTGTTTCTTAATTATCATTTTGAATTTTATATTATCATTTTCCGAAATAAATAAATACGTTATCAAATAATATAAGTATGTAGGATTTGTTGATATTAGCGCTTTTAATTATCATACTGATAAAAAAGATGGACGATGGATTAAAGCCCTGCATATCAAAAACTGGATACCAAATTTATCTGCTAGAATATGTAGCGACCATTTCAAATCTGATGATTTTTATGTAGGTAAGCATATCTCTCCTTCATCTCTTCTTTGGAAACAATGGTAATGTTAAAGAAGAAAAAGAAGTTAAAGAAAAGGAAACATCTAAGGTAATTATTGACATTCTGTTAACACACACATATATATATGTATGTCACACTAGCAACACATTATCGACATATATGACCATACAGCTATTGAAATGTACTAAGGTTAAAGTAAAAAAAAAGTCATGTGAATCGTTTTGGGGTTTATCGATATGGCTGATTACAAATAAATTATCATTTAGCTATCAAAGACGACGATGTCTAAATTTTCAATGAACTCAATATGGGTACCGATTTCGAGGTTTTCGGGGCTGCTAACTACAAATACACTATCCATATAGTGATCAAAAATGGCAGACTCGATATTTTCAGTGAAATAAATATGGGTATCGCTTTCGAGGTTTTCGGGGTTGCTCATTAGGAATATACTATCCATTTAGCAATCAAAGATGGTAAATATGTTACCTATTGTATTTTTTCTGTATCCCTTCTTTGTGTACATGCAATAAAGAGATATATTATTATTAATAGTGTTCAAAACTTCCGTTTATTGCTTTTGGCGGTATTTTTTCGTTTTGACAGATGTCAGATATGCAAGATTCAAAATTTTTTCTATCACAATTGATTTGAATGGTAACCATCCTAAATGCTTCATAGCTATACCCAAATGGTGAAACATATCTGAACTAATTATTATGAGAACATCTTCTGTACCTATGATTTACAATAAATATGATTTGATTGAGCACAGAAAAAAAAAGCACGCGTGTAAATACCCCAAACAAGTCAAGTGCAAGTCGAACTTACACGAGTCCATTATGCACACACCAAGTCTCAACGCCAAGCTGAGTGTCACCATTGTCACATGGTATGTGTAAGCTACATTCTATCATCGCAGTCCTGGTAATGGCGAGGGGTCTCTGTAATCTGATTCCTACCGGCTTCAATTTACAAAGAATTGACAAACTAAACTAAACTAAACTAAAGTTCCCGGCAGAGTAGAATTTGGGCCACCCCATCTCTTCCCATGCGGTGTCGTACAAGGCGACTAAAGAATAGGGTTGAATCTTTTTCCTCATGCTGGAAACTGAAAGAAAGAAAGAAGAAGAAAGAAAATATGTTTTATTTAGAAAACACAGTGCATTTATTAGAAGTAATATTAACACACTACGGAATACATAGGTACAACAATGCTTAAAAATAAATAAAAATAATGTTTTTTTTTGTTTCCTGACCATAGGCTGTCAGTGGGAAGAATAAAAGCTTGCCCTGCTTTGTCTTCTACATTGACGGCACAGAAAGTCTGTGCATGGGTCGGCAGCGCGATCGTGACTCCTCTGGTGTTGCACACGTCCATAGGCCGCGGTAACCACTTTCCATCAGATGGCCCGTGTGCTTGTCTGCCACCTAAGTGGTATAAAAAAAAACAATAATCCAATGTACTACAGGTCAATAATACAAGTCAAAGTCAAAATTCATTAATTCTGCATTGACCATTAAGTCGGCACTTACAAAACGTCAATATAAAAAGAAATATGAAAGACTACTTTAGCAAATGGACCACTGGTTCCATGATTTTTGGGTGTCTTTTGAGAATAGCATGGGGTGCTACTGCGGTGGACGAGCTTAAATCCACCAAGTAATAAGCATAGAATATTAAATGTATGTTAATATAACGTTTCTATGTATAATATGTATGTATTTACAAAAAAAAGTATCTAAGTATGTTTATCCGCTTTCCAGATTCCATAACACAAGCTGGTTAAACTATGCTTACCATGGGTCTAGATAGCGTTGTGTAGAATGTTGTACAATATTGGTTATTATTATTATTAATAATAAAACAATCTACACACGCCACGGCCTCGTTTGTCTCGCGATTTAGATCCAAGATATATATTATATAACCACTTAAAAATATGTTAGTAAAAAATTTGCATTGTCTTTGTTTGTCATTTATGATATTAGTTAATGTCAAAATAGAGGAATAGAAGTAATGTCACGCAGTAAAAATCTAAGCTATGAGGGAACAGATGAACGTACTTACGTACATACATACATAGCCAGTCAAAATCGTAACCTAATTAATTGCTTGATATAAATAATAAAGGATATAAGTATGGACCTTTTCATATAAATTTGTAAAAAAAGGTGCATACTTATATCCTTTGTTAAATGAACATTCTACAATACTGTATTTATGTTCATAGAGTGACAACTTCTTCCTATCGTTTTGCTCACCAGCTGTCAACAGTACAAAGAGTTCTCCGACGTTACGAAGAAACTGGTTCTAACCTACGCAGACCAGGAACGGGCAGAACCAGGTGTACCACAGCACGAGAAGACCGATACTTGGTGAACACCATGCTTCGAAATCGCTTTCTCACAGGAACTGAACTCACCAATCAGTTTCGACGCCTCGGAGGAAGTAACCCAAGTGCATGGACAGTAAGACGTCGGCTTGCTGAATCTAACTTAAAACCCCTTAGACCTGCAAACGGCCCTAAACTGGAGCGTGGGCATCGTATTTATCCAGATCTGTTTACACTCTCATAGTAGGATAGAATAATAATATTCAAAGATATTGAGATGATGGTGCAGTACATACTTTGCACTATCTCCTCAACCTGTGCGAGTCTCACGTAATATAGGGCGAGTTTTATTATTGTCCAACGAGCATGTTTACGTCATATAGCTTATAACCAGCGGACTACTAAGAAGCTTCAAATGATACCTCATTTGTCCAGTTCTAATAAGTAGTTCAAGAGCTATGAGGGAACAGATGAACCAACATACATACATACATACATCTATAGCCTGTCAAAATCATAACCCATCATCAATTTTTTTTCCTAATTTTACTTGCTTATTTACAAGAAATTGGAGTCTGCTTAGTAAATGAATTGTTTTTTTTGTTTTTGTTTTTTTTATATATAGGACACGCCAATTTGACCTCACCTCGCCTGATGGTAAGCTAAAGGCTGTTGTGATTTTACTCATATGTGTGACCATTTTACGAATTTTATTGAGATTTATTCTTTTCATCAGGTGGGCCGTGTCCTTTTCTAATCATTTTATTTACTCTCATACTGAAATATAAACTTTTTTTTCCATTTTGAATCATAAACATTTTTTCTGCATAGCCTGTGGTGAATGCGATGCAACAGGCATGCAAGCAAATGGATTACGGCGCAAAAATAACTTTGTGATTTTCTATTACACCTATATTCAACTGTGTTTTATTTTTCACCTGACTGGTTACGCCTCACGGCATTCTTAAAGGTTTGTATTACCGGTTATAAAGTTATATTTCTAAATACTACAATATTTAACAATATTTTACATGTGTCTTATTCAATATGTGTAGCGGAAATGCTAGAGCAATCGAAAAAATCCCATACAAAAAAATAGTGCTAAAGTAGGGTGACTCACTGCCCGGGAACGTGTTAAGTAAAAATAATATTATATATTGTGCTGTACCTAGCTATATATACTTAGATATATTTGACAAACGTATGATCGTTTATAAACTTTACACCTACATGAAACTGGTAATCTTCTATTGGCAACGGCAAGATATGTAATCTTTTCTTTTTAATGAATGAACAAAATGAACATTTGTGTTAGTAAGTGTGACTTGATATGCATGAGATAAAATATTTAAATTCAAATATTTTGTTGGCTGTTATCAGTACTAACCAACGATGAGAATAACTAACCACTAGTTGCTTATTTATCGGTGTTACCAACTGAAAACTTCATAATAGATGAACAAAATAATAATACTGTATGCCTGATTGAGGAATCGTATCTGGGATCTCATATACATCACTTGTTAATAGAATTCCATTTACATTGTGTAATTATAAAAAAAACTGTAAATTTAAGCGCTAAATATAAGTAGGTTTGAGGTTTAGCTGTTAAGACTCCGAGCTAACAACAGAACTGAAATTAGTTTAGTATCAGCCCGGAGTCTGATAATAAGCCCGCTCAATGTCAATATACTTGTTACCTACACGGCCCCAAATATAGAATTAAGTACTAAAATAAGGATACAAATAAATACATCGTAAACACACAAAAAAAATAGGTATTAGTGGAATCGAATTTCAAAACAAAATTGCAGTTAAATCTAAGCAAACTTGGTATTTTATTCTCGGAAAAAGCATATTTTTATGGTCATTACATTTTGAGAATACCATCCACCTTAAGACACATAAGTAATTATTAATTCTATAAATGAACATATTACCCACATCTTGATATTCAAGCTATCATAACATAACTCGGTACACAAATAGAAGAACAAAAGCCCTACAATACCACAAATATTCATAAAGACACAACTGAACAAAACATAGATATTTTTCGATTACCTGGTCGACCACATGGATATGATCTGCAGTGCTGAAACCACTTCTGAAACCGGCTTGCTCTATCGGTTGGTGTGCATCTATGTCTGGTGATATTCTTTCCAGCAAGCAACAGGCAAACAGTTTGTAGAGGCTGGGCATGAGGCTTATAGGGCGGTAATTCCCTATATCGGTTGGGTCGCCTTTTTTGTACAGCAATATTATTTCAGATTCAGACCATATGGGCGGCACAGCTTCTTCTACTAATATTTTGTTGAATAGAAGAGTAATCGGAGTCAGTAGTAAAGTCTTTGCAAACTTTATATGTTCGTTTGTAATACCATCTGGTCCCGAGCTTTTCTCTGGTTTAAGCTTCAATATTTGCTTTATGATTTCAGGCTCTGTGAACTCCGGAGTAGGTGCGGTAACCAGATTATAATATGTCTACAGTCCATCAAATCTAAGAGGTACCGTTTGACGTTTCATATTTTTCAAACCGAAACAACTTTGTTCATACGTACATTATTCAGTTTCGATAACCTTTTTCATAAAACCATGAATTTAGAAAGATTTCATTATTGTATCTAAAAATGTACAATTCTTAATATCTAAATGTAATTGAAAACTTTCAAACAAAGCAGGCAAATCTCTTTGGGTGGTTTTAATACCATTAAATGTTGACGTTGTAAACATGCAATAAATTGAAAAAAAATTGTTCCCGCCAATTGTCGATTGTTTTTCAAGCAAGCAAAATGGACAAAATGTATGTATGTGATGAAGAAATTCGGACAAATGCCGTGAATAAAACAAATAAAATATTTTATTGATAAATTCCGTTATTTCTCAATGCAAATGTCAACGACTTGATTGACAAGCACCTCTGACAGTCTGATGTAAGACAATGACAACGCTTGAATCAAAATATGTATTACTAAGTATATCAAAGTTATACGGCTGACTAACAAAACTTATTTTTGACGTTTTGGAGAGTGTTTTTTGTGCTCGATGCAACCATCGAGTCTGGGCACAAGTCAATGCACTTAATCACATGCTGGAACCTCTGTAAGCGCGTTTCACATTCACTGTTATCGTTAATTATTAATCACATCCCCTAGAGGAGGGTGAGAATCGAAAATATTGCGAAATACTTGGCACTTACATACAAAATTTCATCATCTCCTTGTTACTTAGCCGAGTAAGTAATATCATTTACCAAAAGTATTGTGAGTCTTACAATTCTGCCTACACAGAATAATATCGTTGAAATATTGAGAATAATATCACATTTAGAGTACCGCCTAAACCTTTTCAATGAATTACTTTCTTTCAGTAAGTACTTTGATGTATTTGATATCAAGATAAATCTAATGTAACTAATTACCGACATAAATTTCCTTGATGTAAAAATCCGTTAACTTCTTTATTTCTATTAAGTGCATATTAACTTTGTCAACAATTAATATCTGTTAAGTGTATCTGTTCTATTTACATATGTTTTGTTAGATGAATGGTCAAACAACCCACTCCGCATCGTTCCCGGCGCAAAGGTGCCCATGATGATGGCACCTAAAACATTTTATTATTTCAAATTCAGCAAAGATAATTTCAAAAATGTTAATGATTCTTTAAAGAACACATAATTAAAAATCCTTATAAGGCCCGGGCTTGCTTAGCTCTTGTGAATGACCACGTTCATTGACGAACATCCATAAAACACGCATAAATTAAGTATAAAAATTAAATTTACTCGAAAAGTGATGTTATAAAAGTAAATTTGAAGAAGCATATCGCATCCACACCACTGTGAAATTAAAAAATCAAGCAAAGTTAATTAACAAACTATACTGTTGATTGATGGCATGTACTATAATTTAGTGAAAGTTTAAATAGTTACACAAAAAAATAAGCGTTGTAGGGATTTTTCATTAAACGGTGTCTACGCTATTCGGGCCAAATATCTTAGATCGTAGTAACAAAAGTTATGTCGTGAAGGTACTAAACACAAAATAAAATCTATCAGTAGTTTACAAATATTTCAAAAACACAAGCAAGCGCGTGCGACGCAAGCAGGGACCGGAGAGAGTTCGGGGTACACACAGGGTTGGCAGCGCGACTGTGACTCCTCAGGTGTTACAGACGTCCATAGGTCACGGTAACCACTTTCCATCAGGTGGGCCGTGTGCTTGTCTGCCAACTAAGTGGAATAAAAAAAAAGAATTGCGTAAAATTACAAAGTTATTTTAAGCGCCAAAATCCGATTCTTTGATTGATTGAGAAGACATCCTTTTTTTTTAGTACAATATCAGCCTGAAGCAAATAGTACACTGCTAAGCATGTAATACCTTTAGAGATGAGAGGGATATCATCATTGATAAACTTGTTGAGAATGTACACATGTTTTACATTTATTTATTTTATTCACACCACTGTGCGCTTTCATTACAGACTCTTAATCAGACTTAATGTAGTAGAATCCTGGCAAAGTAGAATTTGGGCCACCCAATCTCTTATATTATTTGCATAAATGTGGTTATACAGGTGTTAGGTACAATAGTTTTGTGCAGCATATTTACCATTTTCTGGCATGCGAATATTAAATTTACACAGTATATGCCTTCAACGATTTTATACACACGGTTGTGGTGACTGTTCAATAACTATATGTTGATGATGTTACTTTTTTTATACCACTTAGGTGGCAGACAAGCACATGACCCACTAGATGGGGAGTGGTTACTGTGGCCTATGGACGTATGCAACACCAGGGTCGTTACAATCGCGCTGACGACCCTGAAGAAACCTTCTAATCCCATACGTCGTCATTCTATTTTTCAATACACCAGCCAGCGAAATTCTACTAGTCAAGAGGGGCTGGTTACCTAGCCTACATCCACCTAAAACCTCTAATCAAAAATAGTAACGTGATGCCTAACGCAGTTTGTCATACTAAAGTGTCTGTGTAAATACAACTATTTATCAACTATTACTACTCTTATATTTATATATGTAATATAATTAATAGCATATTATGGTACGAGTGTGTAAAGTTGGTGATTATCGCTGAGGCGCTTCCTTCGCAAATTTTGGATCACCCGTTATGGTTTAGTGGACCGTCCTGGATTCATGCCGCGTTAGATAAGTGGCCAGTTAGTCAATTCAATCCCACTGCGGTTTCCGAACCACCCGAGGAGAAGAAGCACTCGCTTGTTGTATCGGTCCCACGTGAAGAGTCCCTTATTTTGTTGTTGGCTAATCGCGTCTCGTCTTTAGCAGAAGCAGGCCGGCGGCGGCGGCGCGCGCCTCCCCATTTCCGGGGATGAGTTGGGAACTCTGTAGTCTCCACACCCGAGAAGAGGGCCAAATCGAGAGAGATGGCCCTGGGTCGGCCGAGATGCGAGGGATATGCCTGTTACCCTCCCCTTCGGCAACCAATCAGGACCGCATATTCTTCATTATCTACTCGATTTTATAGTGATATTACTCACTGTGTCCCTATTGGTTCGTAATAATATTACTTGTCTCGTTATATTTTTTATGTTACCAATGTGTACTTCCAATTAATATTAATTTGGAACCGCACATTCTCCATTATCGAGTCTGGGCTGTATATATCTTTCTGATGTTAAATCTGAACTGCCCCTCAAGACTAGTGGCCTTCTAGTACGTTTATAGAATAGAAAATAATAAATAGATCAATGTTTGGATGTCGGTGACTGTTATAAACGTCGAAATATATAAGTATGCCAACCCTAACATTCGTCATAATATTCTACAATAGGTCAGTCAATGAATTTCCAATTGTCTAAGAGGGCTACTAGGTAGGACACGGCGGTATTTCCGCCCAATTGAGCAGTCCGACTGGGGAAGTACCTCCGCCCTACAGAATACCGCGGCCATAATAACTTCGTATTGTCACAGATAATTTAAACATGATACACTAAGTATGATAGGTCTGGTGGAGTGGGTCAGGACCTATATGTCGTGTACAGGCAGGACTGAATCGCCTCGCAATACACAAATTAATCCATGACGACTCCATCCAAACTACTTACCACCTTGAAGAACATAGAATACACTCAATGCCCATTCTACAGTGGCATTTAAAGTTTCTTTGATTATAGTAGCGAAACGGTATGATAGCCGTTTTTATACGACTGGTTTTGCTCGTTTTCTATTTTTCGGTGCACATAATCAATATTAAGTGCATTTGTCCAATGACAATGAACTGTTAGACGAATAACTAAAGAAAAATATGGCGAGACTGTCACAAAAGAAAATAAACTTCACACACCAAAAAAGAGAAAAGAGCAAAACCAGCCGTGTCAAAACTACCAGTATAGAGTGCCGCAACTATTGTCGGTTGGTCTTCAAAATTCCATAAGTTACGGCTCTCGTTGATCAATAAGGAAATAGGGGCTGATACTCATATTTGGGCAACACAGGGTTTATGACGATACACCGCAGAAGTAAAGGTGTCACTATTCGAGGCGTACTGTCAATCTTTTTATACCTGCAATCTATGGGTCAGCTATACCCAGCGGGCACTCCGAGGGTAATTTGTTAAAAAGGCGCGCACCCTCGTAAATTCAGTACAAATTTCCTTATAATGTACCGTTTTGACGTTTAGTAAAGAGTAACTAATTTGACTAGTGAGTGGAATAGCCAATAACAAGGTGTGGTGGTGTGCCGCAGGTGTTCCTGCAGCACCTGGCGGCGCTGGGCGCCCGCGGCTCATTCAACACCCATATCATCCAGGAGGCGATTGAGCGAAATAGGGGGTCGAAAGTGTTCGCTCAGCAGTTGGGGAGGCCCCATTTGACGAAACTTAAAACTGCGGATGGTAAAATGACTGCCTCAAGGTTCGAGATTCTCGATGAGATCGAAAAGTTCTATGGACAGCTATATGCATCACGGACGAGTAAACCTACGGGACACAGCGATGAAGACCACAGAGCCCCACTCACGCGCCATTACACCGAGGAGATACCCGATATCGAGCAGTGCGAGTTGGAGGCGGCTCTCAGACAACTGAAAAACAACAGGTGCCCAGGTGATGACGGTATAGGTATACAAATATGTATGTATATATCTACATCAACATGTGTCTACATCTGTTAATTTCTTTTTTAGTATGTGATCCCACTGTTTGTGATCACGTTTGCCTACGCTCACATGGCAATGAAATTATGGGGAGCCCGGGCGCCTGGTAATGCGCAAGAAACACGCGACGCTAATCACATGAAGAACCAGAAAAAGGTTAATAAATAAGAAAAATGTGTATGTATATGGTTTACTAAACTATACCATTAATTACCCACCCATATTTGCAGGTCCCCGCGAGCGAGCGGATGCCTCGTGCTCGTCCTCTAATATACACGAGCGCAACGAAACCATATCGCAATTTAAAAAGTTTTGTAACACCATTTATCGAAATTTAAAAAATGCTTTTCATATTTGTTCCTTCTCAATATCCAATATTTTTATAGTACGCTTTTATTATAATTACGTTAGAGTGGGAAAGTTTATTTCTGAATTATATTTTAATGAGGGAGTTGCAATCATTATAAATTAAAATGGTTGACTTTGAGTACCTTGTAATGACTATTAAGCATTATTTAAGCATAAGTAGTTATATTTTTACATAGGATACGTCATCTTTTATAATAGTTTTCTTATACATGTTCGCCGAAAAGGCCTTTCTCTAAATAAAAGTTCCACGATGACGATACAACACAAGTAAAACAAATATTTAAGATATAATATAACCCTCACATACAGTTACATTTAGTTTATAGCACCGATTGTACGCGAGAGTAAATCATTTCTTTTTTAGCGTATAAAAGTTTCAATTGAACTTTACCGGACTTATCAACCTTTGGGGACATGTTTACAATTAAATCTCAAACTAAAGTGCGGTAAACAACAAATATGAAATGACTTAATCTTAGCGGTACAGAGCCATTTTGTCTACTGTCAAAGGTACTCTAATGGCCGTAAATAATAACTTGTCAATTGTATCTACGACTATTTGGTATCGATCATTTTTTTTTTATATAGGACACGTCAATTGGACTTCGCCTTGCCTGATGGTAAGCTGAAGGCAAAGTCCCAGAAAAGAGGGGGTCCATGGTCCATGTCTTCATGGTCAACCGATGTTTTACTCGAGTTGTGAAATCTTGAACAGCTGTGAGGTTAGGTTTTTTTATCTGTGATCGTAATTTACCTACCAATAAATAAATAATAATAAGCAACATGTGTTGATACCATTGCCCCTACCCATATACCTATCACGGCTGGCTGTGCTGATGTAGCTACTGCTTCTACAGAGGCTCTCAAGCAGCAAAAATACTCCAATCTTATCGGAGATTATAAATTTGTGCCGTTTTGGGGCACGGGGTCCGAACGCAGGTAATAGTTACAGTGACCATTTTTCATCCTTATACAATTTGATATAACCTTAGCAATGCATAAATTCTTATTAAATCAATTTAAACACTCACACTTAATTTAAACAAATAAATAGGCACTGGGTTTCTGCCTAACTCAGTGGGAGCGTTGTATGTGGAAACATATAGTCTATAAGCATGAGTTATGTAGTAAAGGCATACGGCGTTATGGAAAAACAAAGCAAAATTGTACGTAGCACTCGGCTGTGGGGACTACAGAGTCCCCAACACGTCCCCGGAAACACCGCCAAACTTCGACTTCATTTCTAGTCTTCACATTGTGTTATGTAGTTTATACCTATTTTTTGAAAAAAGATGCAGATTAAAGATGCATTGCAGATAAATATTTCTAAACGTAATTCATGAATGAAAAATTGTAACGAAGAAAAAAATTTTATGTTTGGTTTTTAGTCATTTGTACCGTACATCCATTTGTCTAAGTGTGGCGTATGTAATTACGTCAGCTTTTGAATATATATCCAGCGTAAATAGAATTTGCCGTTCGTGAAGATTGTAGTCATAGGGTTTTATTCTTGGTACACCTTTATCATTTTTCATTTGGGTATGCGACACGTCCCACGCGCTGAACGACACGCCCGCGCCTGCGCACACTGGGCAGTCGAGTTGGTACAACCTTCTCCCGCGTCAAATTCTTTTCGGTTCCTTACCTACAGGGACCACATTCCCATAGTAAAAGGTAGCTTATGTGTTATTCTTGTCTACTAAATCCACTTGCGCTCGGGATTTTGAAATGCGCTAGAATATAGAAAGTTTTACGTACTTGAACTAGAATGATCGTATTTTTTTTTATTAATTGATTTACTTAAATAAAATTAGTAGTTTGATTACCTACTAATTTTATTTTTAAATAAAAAATAAAATAAAAAATTTATATTTAAATTAGTAGGTAATCCAACGGCTTTTCGCAAGGGCGTACCACTTGATTTTTTTTTCGCAGCAACGTGCGTCGCAAAGTTGGCATTCGAAACTACGTACCACACCCTATAAAATGTAGGATCAGCTAAACAAATATCTGAAGGTATTTTAAGATCACTAATGTCAATATCATGACCAGTCATGATATTGACATTAGCTGAGCGTCGCACGCCGGCGGTGCATGTACGCTGCGGCGGGCGGCGCCTCGCTCGCGGGCCGTAAGGTAACAAGGCACACAAATGTACTATCAATTTTTACGACATAATTTTAAGGCTTCAATTCCGTTAAACCGGAGACGATGTAAGTTAAAAGCTTTGGATGTGACTAAGATGAAGAAGATCATAAGAATAAAATTGAATATTCAATGGTAAAGTAGCTACTAAAACAAAGCTGCGGCAGTCGGTATGATCAATGATATTTAAAAAAATGGTTGTTTTTGTGAACCTACCAAGTAGTTATATATTATATACATGCCTACCTAACTAACTGATTGGTAAATGTGAAAACTTACACATGGTATAAATATCTGTATGTGTTGTTATGATATCTGCATATATATACCTTGTGTAATTTTTATTAGGTATGCTTTTACAGCAAAACTCCACGTAGACCAATTTTCCCGTCCCGTCAGTTTGGGAATTGACATAGTTATGTTATTCATTTTGCAAAGAAATCTGAAATAGTTGAAATACGGAAAGAACTCGCGAACCTATTCGTAGTTTCATTTTGGTTGCTTTTTCATAGCGATGTTCGTTATTCGGTGTCTTTTGTTCAAATTGTATTAGGTACTTAGTTTTTGTTCGTATTTTTTACTTCACCTTTTCTCTTTCTTTTCTCCTTTAAAAGGAAAACCAAGAAACAAAGCACTTTAATTCTCCTGCTTTGTGATTTTATCAGGTTTCTTTTTTTGCTTGTGTGCGACACATGCGATTCTCACTTCAGTACAAAACATTACAAATCTTATAAATAAATAAAAAAGGAAAAATTATAATGATCGTAAACAAAACACCTACACAGTTTACAATTCAGCAGTCAAAGTCGTACCTACAATTCTGCTAAAAGATAAGACTTTTGAATTTATGTAGTTGGCCTCTGCGTATTTACGAGCTGGGCAGCTAGCATCGCCCGTTTGGTGGTCACATTTTCTCCTAAAACGTTTGCACGTAGCACATACTGGGGGAGAAGTTTTCTTGGTGCACTCCTTGTGAGAATGACCCGGTTACCATGGACTATGGACGTGTGCAACACCAAGGGAATGGCATTATTAATGATGATGTGGAGTCATAACTCTACTAATAAAATAATAAATATTCTACAACACTCTATTTAGACCCATGGTAAGCATAGCTTAACCAGCTTGTGTTGTGGAATCTAGAATACGGGTAAACATACTTAAATACTTTTTTTTTTAGCGAGCTAAGGGATCGAATGGAGAGACAGGACGAAAGGGAAAGGGAGAGAGAGAGAGAGACGGTAACTTACGCGAGTGCAGCGGCCGCCAACCATCACAGGGAAGCAGCGCTCCCGCCGCAGACGCTCCACTCCGTAAGCGTCTCCTCTACTAACGAGACCATTTCTAAAGAAACAGGTATTGCATAAAACCCAAGTACGATTTTGCACGGAGCGTTTTCGGCTGGCTTGAAAAATTGAATATTCAAAATCAAATATCTTAAAAACTAATTGTCATGAGAAAATGTATCTTTAGCAGTTCATTTCATTAGTCCAATATATATTAGGTACAGATGGTATCAGATGTAACATCAAAGTAATATAATGTGTAAACTGTGTAATCCTGCCCAAACCTAATACAGGTTTATGCGATAAATTTAAATTGTAAACAATCATGTAATCATGCCAAACAGTTGCGCAAGATTAAACATTAGTATTGCAGAATCGCCGCCTCGTGTCGTTAATTCACCTCTGCCCAACCCTATGTACATGTACATACATACAATCACGCCTTTATCCCTGGAGGGTTAGGCAGGGGTGAACTAGCACCCACTCGTTATACAGTGGTAAATTATCATCCGATGTAGGTATATTGTGATGTAGCATGAACATCAAACCACCACCTCACATAAAGTCATGATCACGGAGGAACTAGTCATAGACAGGAACGTGATCATGGTGCTTACAACAGCGCCGAAATATCGGAAACTCAGTACAAAACAACATAATGGCAGATAGGCGGCAGTATGTCGAGTACGCTGGATTCGTGTCACAGCCATATAATACCTGGTCAGGCGTTAGTCAGGGCAGTAATCTAGGACCTTTGGAGTTCATCATTATGATCAATGATTTGCCCAAAGTGATAAGGGATTCAAAGTGTTTGTTGTTTGCAGACGACTTAAAACTGTACCGAAGTATCGGAAGGGTGGATGACTGTGAAAAATTGCAGAGGGATATCAATAGGGTAGTGTCTTGGAGTAAGAGAAATAATCTACACTTTAACACCTCCAAGTGTCTTACTATCACATTCTCTCGAGCGAAGGCTCCAATTCTACACAATTACAATATCGAGGGAGATCCGCTGGTCCGGGTTACAGAAGTGCGTGATCTAGGGGTTCATTTTGACGTGCAGCTGACGTTTCGTGATCACATCATTGAAATATGTAAAAAAGCATTTAGAAATCTGGGTTTTATATTGCGAACAGTGAAGGATTTTACTAGTATCATGGCAATAATCACCTTATATAATGCGCTTGTTAGAAGTCAACTGGAATGTAATGCAGTCATCTGGAGCCCACATGAAATTAAATATAGTCTCATGTTGGAGCGCGTTCAAAATAAATTTGTTCGATACTTGTATTTCAAATATTATGGGGTTTACCCTTTTTACCCCTTAATGTATCCAACACTGTTCGTACTGGGTATGGTCGGGTACAGTGAGCTAAGGGTTAGGAGAGAGCTTGCGTTGGCCATATACCTACTGAAGGTTATACGTGGAAAGATCCAAAATCCGGCCATACTCGAGAGTATCAATCTATGCGTCCCAGACGGATACGTGGGGAGGCGCCGGAGGCCACAACTGCTGCAAGTGCCGAGCGCGCGCACCAACCTGCTGAGGGAGGCACCGCTGACCCGAGCCCTCCGGACACTCAACGTCATTTCAATAAATATTGACCTGTTTAGTTGCTCTCTGAGGGAATTCACAGATACCGCTTTAACAATTATATGCTATAAGTAAAGATGTAATTAAATTGCCTACTCTGTTGTATTAGGGTAACCTGTAAAAATAGATGTAGATGAGAGAATAAATAAATAAATAAATAAATAAATAAATAATAAATATCCCGATTACTTTAATACTAATTTTAATATGAACCAAGAATCTATATCGATCTACCCTCTTCGGAGTTCTTTTACTACGCGTATCTACACTACCACTGGTTTCACTCTCACCACAAACTTGAACCCGATCTCGATCACTTTCACGATACACGATGCTTACTGTATCCACTCGCGATTTTGTTTTCATGTTTTATATATTGAAGACTTAGACTATTACAAGTAAGTTGCCTCATGGTTATTTACTTTCAATACCTCTAATCTAATTTGACCACAATGTCCTGTTTGCTTTCTGGTACATATTTAGGTAAAACATACTCAAATGATGTACTTTACCATTAGTAACCTCGTGCCGTGTAGCCGGTGGTGAGTAGAGTAGCCAGAGCTCACTGGAGAGTTTTTGTGCTATCAGTGGGAAGACCAAAGGCTTTTCCTGATTTTGTGTTCTGCACTGACGGCACATGAAATCTCTGTTCTTACAGGGTCGACAGCACGGATGTGACTCCACTGTTGTAAAACATCCGATCAAGAACCAAGCGGTTCGGAGACTCTTTCCTCTGTCGCACCATTAAGGCCTGGAATTCATTACCAGCTCACGTGTTTCCTTCTTCCTACAGTCCCGGGTCCTTTAAGCGGGGCGTGAAAAAGCATATGATAAGGCCGTCAAAAATTCTTTAAATGAGAAACATACTTTAGGGTTCCGTACCCAAAAGGTAAAAACAGAAGTCTATGACTAACTCCGCTGTCCGTCTGTCTGGCTGTCTGTCTGTCTGTCTGTCTGTCTGTCGGTCTGCCTGCTTGTCTGTCACCAGGCTGTAGGTATCTCATGACCGGATGCTCTGCGCTTAGCGCGACTTGGTCAAGAGCTAGTGATGCATCCCACGGGAAGCCGTGGATACTGGCGACTGCCTAAAGCCGTGCAAGCCAACTTCTGTCAGCCTTCGCTGCCTCCGCTGCGCAACCCTGATGGATCCCTGGCCCATGAGCCGCAAGAGAACAAACAATCGCATTCCTTCTACCGACATCGCTCGAATTAAAGTTTTGATCGATAACCGGTTTAACGGTCTTCGAAACTAGTCTAGGTCTGACTAGTGTTGGTACTAAACATACTTCATAGTAGATGTAGGATATAGTTGAAGCACTTGAAGACCGAGTTATAAAGTGTGCTTTAACTGTTTTCGTTTGGGACACTTTGCAAACCACTGTAAAAGGCCGGGTTGCAAACTGTGTAAGCGCAGACATAATACGCTTATTCATATGACGGATTTAAACAATATTGCGAATACTAGTGTTAATAAATCGGGTGATAACCAGTCGGCACGATCTGGTTGCAATTTTTTTTTAAAGTTATATTAAAACTTTCATAGAAATAATACTTAATAATGTTTATTTGACAGGCGGTTTTTTATATATAGTGGACGGGAGTGTGTACTACCACAGATAATATAATATAATTCTTATAGTACTACTAATAAAGACAGAAGCAGTTGTCTCTACTTACCCAGAACGCAGAAAAGCATGGGTATTTGGATGATGTGACAAGGAGAACAAAGTCAACAGATGATAACATGTTGTAACTTACAACTGCCTTTTTTTCTTCCAATTTGACAAACGTCATATTTATCAAATGCTAGGATTTCCTTAGTAGCGGCGAGCGAACAGGAAAGAAGAATTGCATTTCAGTAATGAACTTCATTCTAGTTGAATCGTCATAATTATAAGTAAATTGATAGGTGCATTATTAAATTACGATAGCCTACGATCGGTTGTCACGCGTACGCTGTTGCATCGTATAGTTGCGCTATTATAGCATTCGGTTGTTCAAAAAATAATAAAATATGGCCCAAGTTATCGTTATTCATTCAACTTTGTGATATCGTGAAGTGTGAAAGAGCCTTGTCCTGCATTCCTTCTTCCCGAGTGATTACCACACCATGTGATACGGAAATATAAGGAATGTATGAAGTTCAAATTATCTATTTAAAAAAAACAGTATTTTGGATACTCGCCTGTCACCCTGGCAGAAGCAGGCCGCTGCGGCGGCGCGCCTCCCCGTTTTCCGGGAACGAGTTGGGGACTCTGTAGTCCCCACAAACCCGAAGAGAGGGCCAGATCGTGAGAGATGGCCCTGGGTCGGCCGGGGTGCGAGGGATATGCCTGTCAACCTCACCTTCGGCAACCACAATTGTTATAAATTACTGTGCCCTGGAACCAATTATAACAAAACCAAGAACTGTTTCCAGTGCGTGCGGAGCGGGGTACGTCGGTCCCCCTTGAACCTTACGTGATAACTGGAGGTGCGGGAGAATCGAAGCGCCGATCAATATATCGACGACTCCAGGAACAGCGTAAGTCTCATAATTAGGGCTTCCCATCTCTTCCCATGCGGTGTCGTAAGGCACGATTAAGGGATAGGACTGTTTAAAATCAGGCAGATATATGTATACCTACAGCCCAGACTCAGCCGCAGATGCATGGCTTGAGTCAATAATAGTGTCCGGAATACGGCAATAAGCTCACCCCCTATTAAGTGGGAGACTGTGGTTCCATCTTAATCCAAAACTCGTGGTCGATGCAGACGTACGACATGGGATATAAAGTATACTAGACTATTTTACCGTGCATCAAACAATTTGCGTGCAGTTAATGGCACCAACTAAGATATTGACTATTATTATCTAACAATAACAAAAGTGTTTATTATGTAGGATCTAAGCTTTAAATTGTAAATACATAGATAAACAACCTTCATATTTTAAAGGTGTCAGTTTATGACATGTTAAAACTATATAACCGAGTTTATGACCGTATCAAGCAGTTCATTTTATGGCAGACAGTGTATATTAAACAGTCAGATCTTACAAAACGTGATCTTTCCCTAGACAATACTGTTTTGTTAGAGTAAGCAACATCTTTCCACTTGCTGCGTGCGTTGGCTGGGTCCATTGATTGCACTGTGTCCCGTTTTTAATTTCATTTTTTCTTTGTGGTCTCACCATTTATTGTGTGTGTCATATAACCCTATGATGTATTTTTTACTTGCCACCCATATTTGTATTGAAACAAATCACTCGTGGACTTAACAAAGCGGCTGGTGGCATTTGATAAATTTAATTTATACCATATTTTATAAAAGTCAGATATGTATTACTTAAAAGGTAAATACGAGTTGTAGATGATGACCATGTTTCATTATTTTGAGTTTCCGATATTTCGGCGCTGTTGCAAGCTCCCACGTAATAGGGGGTGAGTCTATAGCCGTATTCCGGGCACTATTGTTGACACAAGCCATGCATCTGAGGCTAAGTCTGGGCTGTATATACACATATCTGTACTGTGATAAACAGCCCTAGCCCTTAGTCGCCTTGTACGACACCGCATGGGACGAGATGGGGTGGCCTAAATTCGTCCGCCATCTTGTATATGAAGCCATATGGGATTTAGAATTACGTCACATAGTTAACCATGAATTATCAACCAAACTGAATGAGTATACAAAATTTCAACTCAATCGGTTAACGATATCTACTTCAAAATTGAGTTGCAAGATTGTAGTATACCTATAGATACGACAAATCCCATACATTCAAAATTCTACTCAATATACACCGGCCAACGAAATGCGACTGGTTTACTTACCGAAGCTATGTCCATGCACATACCTAGCCAAAAAGCTCTCGTTTCATTCGTGTTTATGAAAATTGTCTACCATATACTAAACATTTTCTAGCAATATTTAGCATTGAAAACTTTTAATTGGCAGTCTCCTATTTTAAATATCTTTGTAACACTTATTGTTAGCTGTAAGTTTAGCACCGCGCCGCGGTTTCACACGCGTAATTCCTGATCCCATGGGAATATCGGGATAAAGAGTAGCCTATGTTACTCACGAAGAATGTAGCTTTCTAATGAAAAAAGAATTATTAAAATCGGTCCAGTACTTTTTGAGTTTATTCGTTACATACAAAAATACAAATCTTTCCTCTTTATAATATACGGTGTATACAAATGAAAAACAGAAAGGGTCATCGAAACGAATTAAAAATTACAACATGTAAACATTTAATGGTACCAAAGTGATAGTGGTACAAGAAACAATCTATTGCCGTATTCCGGACACAATTGTTGACTCGAACCATACATCTGAGGCTGAGACACTCACAGATCGATATATCCTCGAGATTTCTCTAATCCAAAGCTTGGCCAAGTGAACAGGTATGGCTGCATGGTTTAACCTAAAGTGTGTAAACGTAAAGGTTGCAGCTACTTTTTAGCAACCATAGTTGACGTCCTCTGGTGCGCAGCGGAGAATAGACCGCTTTTCGTTCTCTCCGAGGTTTCTAAGTAATGACATTCAGTCATTGAGAAAATCAGTCATTTTACAATTCAGTCATTTTTTCGAATTAGTAATTTTGAAAAAAAGACCAATCGGAGATGTATTATCTGAAACGAACCCTCACCATTTCAGACCAAAGTTAGCGTAGCTTAACTAGCTTGAATTATGGGTACTAAAATACGGATATACATAAGAACTTAGATACGTTTCTATCAATACATACATACATACATATAAACACTCAAATTCATGCAAATTAACAGATAGAATGCATACAACAACTATTTAAACTAAGAGAATCGAACCCAAGGCATCTATGTCATTTATAATTTAATGTTTAAATCATTTTATGTAATTTGATGAGCTGTAAAATGAATTCTAATTTATTTGACTTTATAATTTTAATGCATCTATTGACATTGTAATATATAAATATCGATAATACTTTACTATTATATAAAGTAATCATGGAATCTGTATAATCTGAATAGCATATAAGCGTTTTAGTGTGTATATTGCTAACAGCATGTAAATAAATAAATACTGATAGCAGATGAGAATACAAAACCAAAAAATCATATTGGAACCGCTCATCGATCTCAAGAGATTACACCTCTTAACGCACCCTAACGATCGCTCATAGAGTAGGTACGTGGTTCCACAGAGCGTGACGACCATTTGTCATTGGAAGAAAAAGTACACAATCGCTGAAGGTCTCAGAGAATTAGATGTCGTTAGTCGGATAGGTTCTAACATCTAAAATCTGAACGAAATTTACTACGAGACGGAATTATGGTCTACAATATGTGTTTATATAAGTGGCTATAATATGGTCGATGGCCTCCTTCAGCGAGCAAATTATACTCGTGAAAGAGGAGGCGGGGCGAGAGCGGCAGCGGGAGTGAAGCAAAAATACCCTCACAGAAATACTTTACGTTCATTTTGGGACAGGGTCGTATTGTTACGTAAACAACAATAATAATTTGTCAATTTATTGAAGAAAAAAAGTACTCAAAAATTCGTTTTGCTCTACGACTGTGAAAGACAAACCATTTTTTTATCTATACGCTTAGAAAAGAAAAATAAAACGTTCGAAAGTTGAAACTTGCAGAGTACAGCTTTGTCGGTAAGACATCGGAAGAACTAAAGCAAATTAAAAAAAAAAAATCTAGCTCTCCGAATTTCTTGCTGGTGTCTTCTCAGTAGAACTAACCTAGCAAAACCAGCGAAAGAATCATTTTCTAATGGTTTATTTTTACATTATTTAATATTTTTATATTATTTCTTGACATAATTGTAAAATTTTCACATTCACATGTGCTCTTTATGTGCTTAAACTGAATAAATGAAATTGATTCTTTGATTCTTTAAAATGAATTTCTATTAGTCTGTACAATTAGTTTCTAAACTGATAAACATTAATAAACTGTGTTTTAACACATATTGAGAATACATCTTGTATTTCTTAAGAGTCGTGGGTTCATGTCCCGCCTGAGTAGTTTCACTTTATCCTATCTTAATTAATGTCACTATAGATATCAATTTACCCTGTTGACAAATGACCAAATAAATATTATTCTGGCACAATTAAGTTTTGCTCACGATGGAGACTTGTTAGAGACCCAAGATACAAATAATGATACTCTTCAAAAAACTGTTCACAGTTACCAATGAAATTAAAGCTGATTTCTTTATTGTAGTCAACCGCGGTAGCCTAGTGGTATGGGTAATGGACTGCTGAGACGAGGTCTCGAGTTTAATCCCAGGTTTTACCATGGCACACACCAATGACTTTTTGATGCTTTTCGAAGTTTTGTGTGTATTTATCGCAGCTTTATAAGTGCCCGGTTAATGGCAATAGGCTCGCTACCTATTACATTAGGACCTAAACATAAACTGGCGAAATGCATACATATTAACTGTAGGACAGCAGTTATTTAAATAATGTTTGCTACAGCAATAAATATATACTACTCGATTAATTTTAAATGAATAACAGATACAAATGATAACTTATGTTAGTAAAATTACCTCTGTTTGTTCTGCCACCTCTTCTGACAAGTTGAGGCATTTGTGATAAGTCTTCTCAATCTATTTATGAATAAAAACATTATTATTATTAGTTGCTCTTAATACCTTGTTCAAGATCATTTTGAGGCTTTGAAGTCAAGATCGTTCTTACACTGACTGAAAGGTAGAAAGCGATGCACAAAATCTATTTTTTTAAGGATGGTATTTAAACGTATATCAAAAAGAGACAAATCATTACCACCTACAGATTCTCCTGTCGGTATACCTTATTCCATACCTTCATAAATATTTAAGCATCTATTATTAATCACTCCGTGTCAGTGCACAAGTAAGCATACGAATATAATTTATAATTTGAGATTGGTTCCACTGCCTGACGTTTTGACAAAGTTATGCATGTACCTATACCATAATCGCATTAATTCCTGTTAACATTATTGTATATCATGGAACGCGATAGTTTAAAAGTTATTATGTTTCATCGTTTTCAAAAGGGAGTCCCGCCAAGACCTTCGGGACTAAATTAACCTTTCCTGCTAGCCGCACTGCCATCCAAAACTACGCGGAGTTTAGTAGTAAGCTTATCTTCTCTAATAACTCCGTGGTGCGGGATAATGTACGAAGGCTGGGTCTCGTCAGTGTCCGCAGGCGCAGGTGAGATGTAACCTTTATCTAAATATTCGTTAACAACCTCATCATAGGCTTGCTTTGCTGGGCTCTTTAAATTTCCAGGCATTTTGTTTTTTCCGCCCATTCTGACGTCATAACGATATAATTCCCAACTTATCAGAGTTCACTGAAGAGTTATGAGCCGTTTGCTTGTCTGTCACCTAAGTTATATATAATTCACGGCCTCTGTGGCATAGCGATAGAACATTTGACTGTTAAGCAGGGAGCGCGGGTTTGATTCCCCATTTGGTGGATGGTTACGCGCAAAAAATATTATGGAGCGAATTTTGTGTAGGTAATTCAAACAAAGTCAAACAAATGAATACACAAAAAATACATGAATACCCGCATGCGTACCCTCGTCTACAGGTCTCTCGCCTCGTACATCCATGCTCATCTAGACCTATTACACCAAAGATATGATTGGCGTGGATTGATGTTAAGTCAAATATCCATTCACGTCAATAGGCTATTTGACAAGGTCTTCCGATTCTTCCCAATACTGCTTAGTATGTTCGAAATGCCGAAGAGGTGATCGTAAGTAGATTGAAGGAAGCAGCGGAATGTAAAATAATATTCGAGAGAGCCACGTAAATTGGAGTATTGAAGATTGGTCAAAAGTTATGTTCTCCGACGAATCAAAATTTATGCTCTACAAGCACGATGGAAGACACAGAGTGTATCGAAGACCAGGGGAAAGATTCAAGCAAGCATGCATCGAAGAAAAAGTAGCCTACGGTGATCAACTTATTGGGCTCTTGTTGCATGATAGTATATTTTCACAACTACTTTTCTTTTGTTTGAAATACTATTGTTAATGTACACACACACTACAAATATATACCTCAACATTATTACTTTTACACTATATTCAAGGTTGCCTGGAAGAAATCGCTTCCAGCGATAAGGCCGCCCATTGGCAACGAGCTTTATTAAAAATAATGTATTTTAAAATAAAGAGATTCCCTACTGATAAACTTTATCAAATCAGTGATGTGCTCTCTGTCCGAAAATTATATATATACCAGACAATAATGAAAAAACATAAGACTTTAATTTACGAATTAGGGTCACCCCATCTCTTCCCATGCGGTGTCGTACAAGTAACTTTTTGCACAGGTTATATAGTTTTTATTATCGTAGTTTATATATTTCTGCGGGTTAGTGCGGTATTTATTTACCGCGTGATTTCCGGCAGAGCAGAATTAGGGTCTGCCGAGGAAACGGCTGCCCACGTAATACTGGAATGCGAGGTAGTAGCCTATCAACGATCACAAATCCTCGGTACAGTGAGGTCGCTCCGCGAAGCCTGTGAAGCCGCCAGTAAGCTTCTGCGCTTTTGGGCGGAGCTATCATTTAAAAAATATTAACTTTTATACCTCGTGACCCTTGTTAGGCTCGCCGCTCCAAATGTCTCTCCAGTGGATAAGATGGTGCAAGTGGTTTTTATAGTTGTGCTGGCGATTATGGTCTCGTTTCTTTCTAGACTCCGTTGGCGAAGGTGGTGCAGTCAAAGACTGCCTTCGTGTCGTCACAGGGCTCACCACTACTGCCTGCAGTTGCGCAGTCAGTAGACATTCTGTCTCGGGTCCTTCATCAGACGAGATACTGTCTGTGAATAATCGTACTTAGTTTACTAGGGGAAAATTATAAACGAGAAGAATCGATCCGGAAATATTCCATTTCCATATCGAATAATTTCGCAACGTCACTATTTAGTACTTGTCATAACGTTGCAACACTGAAATTGTCAAATCTGGAATCGAATTAAAATTCCAATATATCCTGGGCCTCTGGGTAATCTTTCATTGCAGCTAGGACATCTTCACGGGATAATGAAAATAATTCAGAGTATCCTACAGAGCGAACGTCTGCTGTACGTCTGTAAATAATATAGTTATTGAAATAATTTGAACAGTTATCACTCAACCACTTCATCGACTGACTTCTTGAGCTGATGACTTTTTTTTGAAGAATTTACCTTTTTAAACGAAGCCACGTTCATGGTGGTGCCACTATGCACGACACATAATGCCTCCTCATCTTTTATGTCATAGTCACTGTCAGGAGATGCATCGCTACTCAGCATGTGCTTCTGGTGATATAAAGGCTCCTGGGCTTGCTTAAGTAGCTTGGCATTAAGGGATTCACATTTCAAATCCTCAGTATTGCGGTACTGTTCACGCTCCTCTGAAAATAATAACAAAAATAAGTTTTTTATACACCATATTTTTATTTATTACTAAGTACAGGGTTTTTTCAATATAGAACTGCCTAGTCGGCACTGAAATTAGTATATCTTTGATCGTTATGGGGTAGCAGGTGACAATGAGTCGAACAGTTCCTACGCCTTGTGTATCTGTAAGTTCAGTGACGTTCAAAATTACGTGGCACCTCACCCGCTACAGTATATAAAATAATATTGTTTGTTTTTAATTTGTTCTTTTTGAGTTCTGTATTTTTTTTTGTACTTTTATGTTGTGTATCACAATAAACATTTTTTCTTTCTTTCTTTCTTTCTTTGCAGTGTTATCTTTTGCATTCTTTGCTTAGAAGTGTAATATTATGTCTTCGTTATTTTATTTTTACAAATACTCTCAAGTCACTTTACTCCTTCCCGGGAAGAGGGCCAGATCGTGAGAGATGGCCCTAGGTCGGCCGGGGTGCGAGGGATATGCCTGTCAACCTCACCTTCGTCAACCAAAACGACCCACAGGCGGCGTGCGTTTTAGTCGGTTCGAGTCCGACATAACCTCTTCTACCGGCTCCGGTGGTCTTCGAGATAATTGTATTCAGAGCTCCAGACCAGACATTCATCGGAATATTAATCTGTATGAGCATGTATTGAAAATAAGACACTTATGTTTACTTTTCCACAGCATTTTAACATTTTTTTAAACTGCACTGTTTCCTTCAATTATCATACCATTAGTTCCAAATTCGAATAACAAGGTCAGACAGTATTCAACAAACTTACAAAGCTCACATTGTAATTTAACCATTCCAAATAAAATTATATATTATTACAAGGTCATAATGAATATGCATTATAATATAATAATATGTTTTTACCAAATGTTGCAATATGATACCTATTTACTACAACTGTTACAATGTACAGGTATAATATTTGCCTGTGGCTACACCCGCCTGAGACAAACGTGGTCGTACTCTGTCTGTATGTACTTATGTCAAATTTCATCCAAATCTGTTCAGTCGTTCTTACCGATAGGCGACGTGTTTTCATGTTTATTGCAAGTTTATGGACGGACGGATAAATGTTACTTTCACAATGTCGTATACATTGTTAGTGATGTATTTACAAATACGTGCAAATTGTGCTTCGGTTAACTAACAATGTGGAAACAGCTGATAAAACATCCAGTACGGCGTTCTGGTCACATAGTTTTATAGTTCCTAAGTGTTACCCTAGATGGCTCTGTAGGTCGCATTGGACATAACAGCATATACTCTATAAAGTAGAGAACTATAATATACTCTATAAAGTAGAGAACTACACTATTATATGTGGTATCATTATTTCACAAATGACAGTAGCTAATGTCAAATCTGGAATCGAATTAAGATTCTGACTATAGTTTTGGTTACTAATGGATACCTCTGCCTCTATATATTAGCTCAATTCATGTTGGAGCGTCAATATGTAAGAATTATAGTGCGAAAATAATCCTCTGTGTCATGCCTCGGGGTGTAATGAAACTCAATCTTGAACTTAGAACATAAAAGTGGGTGTTTATTACACGTTATGTGTCATTAAATATGTTATTCACCTTATTTGCACGCATACAATGCTTTACCGAGATTTTCTACTAAAACCGAAATAGGAACCGCCGCATATAACACAGTTGTTGACACCATATTTAGTAATATTTCTGTTATAAAATAGATCTATAATTGGTAGATAATATTTGTAAAATTTTAAATAATATAATGCGTTTTATTTAGAAAGAATTTTGGCCGATCGCGTCCGTAAAACACAAAGCAAGCTTTTGGTCTTCCCACTGACACAAAAACTTTCCAGTGAGCTCTGGCTACCCTACTCACCGCCGATCTTGAATTAACTTAACTGAACTTTTTATACATTAAGAAAAGAGGGGCATCCGATCTGGCCCTCTTCTCGGGTGTGGGGACTACAGAGTCCCCAACTCGTCCCCGGAAACGGGGAGGCGCGCCACGCGCGCCACCGCCGCGGCCTGCTTCTGCCAGGGTGACAGGCGGCTTCACCTGTCACCCCCAGGCCGGCGCTCATGGGGGGCGGAGGCACAAATTCTCCAGTGAGCTCTGGCTACCCTACTCTTCATAATCGATGAGGGCGTATCAAGTGTAGCCATGTATTTCAGGGAATTATCAACCGATTCCGAAAATCATCTCTGTATTGCAGAACACGAAACTGAGATACATATCTATTAAATATAACAGTAATATATTTGTTTTATAACGTCATCATGTTGCTTTAGAATCTACCGTTTTTACTGTCAGCATGATTTGACATTATTCAAAAGAAAGTGGCGCCGCAAATGCGGTGCTCTTCGCGTTCCGAACCATATCTCCCTTCTATAGGATTCCATGGAACTCGAACGCTCAGGCAGAAAAGAAAACTCTTCCCGGACCTCTCGGCGGCGTCTTCAGGCCACTTTGGGTTACCCCGTCGAACACTCGCTGTAAAAACGAGGGAACGGTTACTATATTAACTCAAAATCCAAATTGTTGATAAAATAATTATATGTGTTTGACTGCATTTGTTTTAGGAGATTGACTCGTTGAGGCTTTTTAATAATTATTGTTTATAAATATTCTATACACCCGCCATAACAACCGCGATAGCCTAGTGGTATGGGTAATATTAAAATTTTGTTAAGTCAAATGAATTTTCACTAATGTTCTATGGAAATAAAGTTTGAGTTTGAGATTTAGTTTAATTTAGTGAAAATTATTGAGTAAAACATGATATTCATCATCATCATCATCATCATGGAGACATATTTTCGTGATTACTGCCAAGGTCGAGGTGAACTCGGAACTCAGGGTCCAACTGTCGGCTATTATAATATTAAAATTTTGTTAAGTCAAATGAATTTTCACTAATGTTCTATGGAAATAAAGTTTGAGTTTAAAATTTAGTTTAATTTAGTGAAAATTATTGAGTAAAACATGATATTCATCATCATCATCATCATGAAGACATATTTTCAAATAAATCTGTTATTGCGTAGAAGAAATAAAGGTATAGCCATAACATGATGTTTTATCTAAAAACTAACCTTACCTAGTGCTCATTTATTAGCAGACACTTAATTATTATGAGTGTCAGCTTGATCGGCGACTCTAGAGGTCTGTCCATGTAAAAGTTTTAAAATATAACCCGACTACATTAGGTGTTAAAACCAAAACAGCGAATATAATACGAGATTAATAGTCAATTTATCAACAAAGGTGACACCTAGCTACGAGCGTTTAAAATTAGTACTATTTATGTACACCAACATGTCTGAACAGTAGGCCAAAGCCTCCCAACATTGGGAGAGGCCTAGTCCAGCAGTGGACTGCGATGGGATGCGGGATGGTAGTTTCAATAATTATTGCGCGGCGCTCCAATTGATCTATCACCACTATATCAGGAATATTTTATACGCCGCCATGGCTTTTGGCGCCTATATATATGTAATTTCTAGATTATAAATAATATTTTATAGATATAATTATTATATTTATAGATTATAAAGTTATTAATGGTTCATTACTTATAACTAATAGTTATAACCTGACAGTAACGAATAGTACAGGCTAAATAAGACATGATGCATCAATCCGACGCAAATTATGACAATTCAGAAATTATTGACTTGAATTGATTTTTTGAATTGTTTTGTTCACCCAATATAAATTCTCCTCCTACTAGTAATTCTCTAGCGCCAAGGATTCCACCTCCAATCCATTCTAGTTTTAAAGCCGCGGGCCCACAACCACCATCACTCCATGCATTCGTATCGAACCTTGCGTGAGTAGCGTTGGATCTAATCCATCGTGCATCGAGAGGAGCCCTAGAAAATTTGTTTGCATGAATGTTGATTATTTGTTTAGTCTGGGTGTTTGTATGTGCGTCAACAAAGGAGATACGGTCGCAATTTTATATCTGTAAATATCCTTTGCCGACTCTAAGTAAATACATAAAGTATTTAAGTTAGTACTCATATGAAGATTAATTTATTCAACAAGATTTGTACTAAAAGTGTTTGTCTAAATAGTGTATTATGTCCTAAAATGTTCATTTAAGTATAATAAGCTCAAAAGTTTTTTTAAAAGGAATCTCCGTTAAACACAAAGCGAACTTATATATATATTCTCTATGATTCAATAAATAAATAACAGAAATAATGATTTGACATATAAGACTAGCTTTATTACAGATCTTTCTTATTCTGTGTATCGTATCCCAGTCTGTCGTATATCATACAATATATATGGATTTGTTTGATAATTTGATGGAAAGTGGTTACCGTGACTTATGGACGTGTGCAACACCAGTGGAGGTAATTTTAGTAGTCAAAAACTATCAACTATTTAGTAGAACTTGTTTTTCCGATCCTTTCAAGTATCAATAAAACTCATAGACATTTTGGATGGCCGTGATCTTAGCAAAACGTCAATATTTAACTATTGACGTAAGCGGTAAATTTTGAAGTTAAGATAGGGTAATAAAATAATGAAATTAAATTGCAAACTGACTGTAAGACTGTTGTAGTACCATTTTTTTTAAATATAGGGTTTCCAAAAAATTACCTCATCCCATTTGATGAATTTCTCCCCCTCCTGTAAAGCCGGACCTTGACGTTTCAGAGCGTAGACGACGTCCATTGCGGTGACGGTCTTCCTCTTCGCGTGTTCCGTGTAAGTGACGGCGTCGCGGATAACGTTCTCTAGGAAAACTTTGAGTACACCGCGGGTCTCTTCATAAATAAGACCGGAGATACGCTTGACACGCGCCCAGCACGATATTCATCGACGAGATAGACTCGCTATGTTCGCGCCGCGGGTCGGATAGCGAGCACGAGGCGTCGCGACGCGTCAAGTCCGAGTTGCTCGTGCAGATGGACGGACTCGGCTCCGCCAGTGACGAGCCCGCCAAGGTGAATAACTTATTTCCTTATATGCGAAATCGCGAACAGGGAATAAACGGCCAGACAAAGTACGGTGTTACGATGAACTGTCCGTATCTAGTGTGGATGGAGTGTCACGAATCAAAGCTACGTGTCACGAGGAGATCCGTCGTAAGTCGGTTTTTCAAAGGATCTTCGGCATTGTCCGCGTGACCTACCCGGTCGAAACTTGAGACAAATTTGTGCCACCAAGTTTCTACCACCAGTAATTTTTTTCAAACAGGTTTCTTCATGGTGGTTAGACGGGTTGGTACAGGGTTTTATTTCAAGTTTTCCTTCCTTCGTAGTGATAT
This sequence comes from Eilema griseolum, assembly GCA_963662185.1. Taxonomy (NCBI): domain Eukaryota; kingdom Metazoa; phylum Arthropoda; class Insecta; order Lepidoptera; family Erebidae; genus Eilema; species Eilema griseolum. The sequence continues at coordinate 6,640,400 of OY759251.1, forward strand.
CGTCTGCGTGTTTTTCCGTTGGATACCTCTTACGACACCCTTCGAATGAGATGGGGTGGTGATACTTGTATTTTTTCTCCGTCACCACACGGATACCTAAGTAGTGTAAAAATAAAAAAAACAGATAGTGAAAATGTCAGTGAATTCCTGTACGATTATTTTTTTAATGTGTCTGTGAACTTTGTGATATTTTCTTAGTGTTAAAAATGTTTTGTTTATTTAGTACTAGTAAGTATTTATTTTTAAATTTACAATTATTTTTTTGTGAAGATTAAGGTTAAAGGTTAAGTCTAGATTGACTAAGAATACGATTCAAACTGTATCCCCTTTTGATTAAAATATATTTTAATTTTAATTTATAAAGTTATTCTTTATTATATTTAATACATTATTTAGTTTATAATTAGTTGTTAATATCAAAGAAAAAAAAAATTATTTTTAAATTTTGGAAATGAGGGTGGATAAATGTTCCTAGACCTGTCCTCTGCTTCTTGGAGCGCGTCTCTGAAATTTATCGCTACTTTGGAATTTTCACTTTTGGCCAGCTAAACTCCGAATTCCGGCCTCTATGCGTTGCATTGGTATCGGTGGCAAAATATTCATGGCTATTATAACGTACTTTCTCGTAACATAGGGTCCGACAGCTTCAGGCTCTTTCGGTGTTTTTCGGGAAGTGCCCAAGCCATAGTTGATGAGTTCAAGCAATACTTCTTTGTTTGTGTCCGAGCCGTCCGACCTGTGGATAAAAACACGTAGTTATTAGATGTATATTAAAAAAATCATGCAAATAGGCAAAGAAATATTGATTAGACTTTTAAATCTCAGCAAATCTGCGACTGGGTGATCTCCTTTATGAAAGAAATAAGAGACTGAGTATCGTTGGGTAAATTATGTTAATAGTGTATGTTCACCTCTAAAAAATGGTACGGCTCGCCATATACCAACGGTGTCCTGTTGACTGAGTTGTCCGACGGCTAGCTGAAGTAGTATCCCTTATTAGGTTTAAGTTTTCCCCAATCCTCTAGCTAGTTGTGATTATTATGACACATTCTGACTACTCATAAAGCTACTCAATGTCATAATCATGATTTCGTGAACTTTGAACCCAAGTGAATAATTGTTGCTGATTTTGTATAATTTATCTATTTAATTATATCACATCAGCTAATTAAATAATTACTACACATTTAATAATGTATAGGTAGCTAAAATAAACACCGAATGACTTGGTACTTAGCGATATTATATTTATTTATATGTATTATGTATGTATTATATTATAGGTATACGTATACCTAACTTTAAAGTCGATTAACATAGGGAAAAAGGTCCTGGGTCATCGGGTTTTTACCAAATATTGCTTAATGTCATGGTTTTTTATCAAAAAATATGCATAGTACAACGAACGCTTGACGAAAGAAAATAGGCTACTTTTTCGAGCGGCACGAGAGAAATCTAGAGAAAACGATTACTCTTTCTGCTGGGTCACTCAAGGTAACATTTTCGTCAAGCAAAGGGAAGGGAAGGCAGCGGTTCCTGTGCGTACTTTTGATGACCTCCGTCGCACTTTCAGCGCTGCCAATGAGAAATAAACTGTGTGCTGCGCTTTTAGTTGAGATTGGCCCTAAGACCAACAACTCCGATAAGTGGCCTGAAGCGCAGACCAAAATGATCGGACTTATTATTTTTTTGTAAAAGAACACACTGTTTGTTTTGCGATATTATTTTATTTGTTTTGTAAATATTCATACGTGTAGCAATGAATACAACTCTGATAACTAATTTCCGTTCCCACAGTTTAAGGTAACTGAACAGCAAAAATCCTTCGCTTGATGAAAACAAATTATTCTTAGCTCATGTTGAATCTCATTGTAAAATATTACCTCGTTATGTTTTTGAGGTCATTACGTAACTGTAATGAATTACTGAACTCATAAGTTATTGGTGTAGTAAATTGTTGAAATTCTTTTAACTGTTGACTTAATGGTGTACATATTTTGATCATTGATCTAATTAACTGTTGATCCAGCGTATATAACCTGCCAGGCCGCCCTTTATACTGCTCTTGTCTTCTTAATTTCTGCGAGTGTGGCTTCTCTGGTGTTACACACGTTCATAGGCCACGGTAACCACTTTCCGTCAGGTGGGCCGTGCGCTTGTCTGCCACCTAAGTGGTGTAAAAAAAAGGCAAATCAAAGGTATGAATGTACCTATACCATGATCGCGTTGATCCCCATAAACTTTATTGTGTATCCGTCAAGCTCAGTGACAAGAAGCTGCCTTTTCTCTGCGATATCTGACTGCTTGGCCGCTGGATGTCCATGATAACTCCCATGTAAAGTGCTATCGTCTGCATAACAATGAACATTGCCGGTAGACAGCATGTCGTTGATATGCAGAAGAAAGAGAGTGGGTGATAAGACGGCAATAGTGATGAACAAGAACAATAATACAAAACACACAATTTTATGCTCCCAGCTACTTCTTCGTAACCCGTCTGGGCTTGGTTGTAGCTTTATCGACAGGAGTGGCCTTTAGTGTGTTTGGAATAAGCAGAATTAGCTCACTCAGAGGGTGCGGGAGGCTGCTCGGGGGCACTGTGGAGAGTGACCCCCGCGGACGTAGCCTCGCGACCTTCCGCCTGCCTCGTCAACTTCTTGCTCAATGGACGTTCAGTCACGCTTGAAGTTCCTAGGTTAGTACTCCACAGCAATGTTATTGATATGTATGAGGTAGTTATGAAGTGCGACTGATGTTAGACTATAATGAAGATTACTTGGAAAACAGAGCTTAAGATAATATAGGGCACGGGGGACAGACAAATGGCGATAGTTTAATTTAATTGTTTTTATTGCGTTACCAGGCGAGAGTTTACATTAATATTCTGTAAGTCCCTTGCACTCACACTATTCCTACCATATCACTTTGGGAATTGTTTGTTGTTTAGTATTGTACTTTAATGACTTCTGCAGCAGAATTATTGCTAATTTCGCCAGTGTTAAAAAAAACTCTATTTATGAAAAGACATAATATAAGTTCCTATATCGATTAAGATCAGTAAAAGTGACCAGTTGGATACTTCTAATAATAAACTTAAATAAATTGACTTGCGTTGCATGTGCAATGCATTCGAGCGACAATCATAGTTCCAATTTTAACCATTTCACGGATACGTTAGCACATCTACAGGTGTAATTGGTATATATAATAATAGTAGGTAATCTAAGTAATTTAACAAGTCTATTTACGTTTACCGACGAATATGCATCCCAGGATATTCCGTGTATTTCACCTGCCATCCTGATGGTGGGGCCCATGCTGGCACCGCAATAGTAATCAAAAACAGTGTGAAGCATTGCCTCTTGGATTCCGGCGCGCGTGGCGCGCCTCCCCGTTTCCGGGGACGAGTTGGGGACTCTGTAGTCCCCACACCCGAGAAGAGGGCCATATCGTGAGAGATGGCCCTGGGTCGGCCGGGGTGCGAGGGATATGCCTGTCAACCTCACCTTCGGCAACCAAAACGACCCACAGGCGGCGTGCGTTTTAGTCGGTTCGAGTCCGACAAAACCTCCTCCACCGGCTCCGGTGGGGAGGTATCCGTGGGGATTTTGCGCACGTAAAAATAAAAAATAAAAAAAAGGGGCGCTCAATGTGCACCATATGGCAAAGGTACAAAATACTCAAATTGAAGTCAAAAACCACAGTATTATAAACTTTAATATTTGTATGTTAAAACCTATGTTGGCTCATCAGATTCGCTGTGGATTCCAATTTTATCGTACAAACTTGGCACGAAATCGTATTCCACTTATGATTTGGACTCGGATATTTAGTTTATAAAGGACTTATTAAGATAAATAGGCATGTAAATTAACGTATAATATCTTGATTATCATATGTCAAAAGATTAATGTCTTGCCTCTAGTTAGGTTAGATAAAATGTAGTTTTCGCGAAGGTCTGACTCATTGAATGAGAGGACAGCTATGCAACACCTCTTATCTCAACAATTTTATGTACTATGTAGTACTCTTATTCAATCAATGTAAGGCTTGAAGTTGAATAGGGCACTTATTGGAGGCGAGTAGGGCTGTGTCGTCAGCACACGTTGTGACAGTTACTCCTGGGGTTTGTAGCAACTCATACATATACAGTCCGATTATTTAAAAAAATATATATTTTACAGGGCTTACAATGTACCCAATTAACGTGCCAGTTAAGAGCAACTCTGCAAATCTTGGCCACCTCAAGAGGCATAAATGCAACATCATTCACAAATACGACACCCAATTTTACAATGATAATTGGAAGTTTCTCTTCACTAGTATTTAACAACTTAGTTGCGTTCACGCCTCAGACTTATGACCGTGTGTTCAGCATAACAGTATTAACACCGCCTGGTACGTTCGTTACGCAGTCAGGTGCCACACTAATAAGGTTATCTGGCCCCGGTTGGTACACCAACATAATACACGATAGAGACATCTAATTGTTCTCTCGGGAAAATCTTTCGGAGTGCTTGTCAATCCTGCTAAATATCAGGCAGTCATTATAGGTGGCAGGCATTTTTACAATAATCTTGACCAAGCCTCTCTAACTCCTGTTTTTTACAAAAATACTTTGATACCATTTATTACGGTCGTCAAAAACCCAGGGGTTCTTTTCGATTGCAATTTGTAGCTATTCAGCCCATTATTCGGCGGTTAAATTCTAAATTTAATGTATGGTACCTAGACGATGGGACTCAAGGGGGAGATGTGGAGACAGTTTTACAAGATTTGGCATTTATTAAAAATGAATTTAGATTAATTTGTTTAGAACTAAATGACAGCAAATGCGAGATTTTTTTAAACAACTTTTCGGACAAAATTTCTACTATCTCTAAATTCAATTCCATAGCTCCCACCATCAAAATTTTAGAAAAAGACTCTTTACGTCTCCTCGGGTCCCCAATCCTAGAAGATGCCTATACCTCATTTATAGAGGAAAAAATTCAAAATTTTACGCAATCAAATACTGGCTTAATCAACCATAGCCTAAACAATACAATTACAATATAATCGCGACATAGTACGTTTCATATGAAGCATTACCTACTAAACTAGCGACAATCGAACTAATTTAAATTACTAGCATATATCGGAAAAAGGCTAAGAGAATGATGATGAAATAGGAGGTAGTCAAGCACACAGCCCACCTAATGGAAAGTGGTAACCATGGTCTACGGATAAGTGCAGTTGTATACGTTATACTCGCGCTCATGCTCATGGGGAAACCTATGTGTTCGTTAAAATTTCTCACGAAATCAACAAATAAAAAAATGACATGCATATTTTAAATAATAGAAAATATCACAATTATAGCGCTTATCTGCCATCTAAGTGGTATAAAAAATTGTGATAAACGCTCTTAACGCAATGAAGATCACATAAACCACAGTATAATTATGGAACTTTTCGCGTTTAATTCATGGAACTAACTTTTTTTGCCGACATTTCGGATGCGTTGCAACGTTGTAAGGAGGTAGGACACGGCGGTATTTCCGCCCGATTGAGCAGTTCGACTGGGGTAGTACCTTCGCCCTACAGAATACCGCGGCTATAATAACTTCGTGTTGTGTTGCCAGCGGTGAGTAGGGTAGCCAGAGCTCACTGGAGAATTTGTGCTGTCAGTGGGAAGACTAAAGGCTTGTTCTGCTTTGTCTTCTACTGACGGCACAGAAACTCTGTACTTACAGGGTTGAATTCGCGTACAATAAAGAATACAATAAATAAAAACTAGACAAGAGAGTTAATTAATTTTGACACCAATCTAGTTAACCTACCTTAATTTAGGAATAGATGATTTTTATAAAACTCTGAAAAGATATAGGATTTATAATAAGATAAGTTAGACGTGCTCGAGTAAACATTTTCAAAAACATTAATAATGCCATAAACTTTGCACACGAAGCGAGCCTCCTGCCCCCGCAGGGGGTAAACAGGATCTGCTCTTTTCCGCCCGAGGATACAATAAAGAGAGGAATTTTGCGGAAAAACTGAATACCGATACAATGAAAATCCCTGGTAAAAAGCTTGCGGTTTATGTGTCAGACTACCTTCCTGCAAGCTCGAAAAAGCTATTTCACCAAACGCGCGAATTTGCTAAACTGCATGCCTTTAAATACTGCTGAGCACTCATAAAAATAAAGAATATTTCTTTTAGCTTTATTTAAAAAATATTATTTTTAAACAAACTATATGCATTTCTAAAAATATCTATACAAAATAGATTAGGTGTTTACTGCCAAACGACTCAAGATACTCCTTTAGCTAAGGTTAATTCTGTCAAAGATCTAGGAGTTACTTTTGACTCCAAACTTCTCTTTGACTTACACATTAATAACACTATTGGCAAAGCTACGAAAGCACTAGGTTTTATTCTAAGAATCTCAGCCGATACGTCAACAAGCGCGACCTGCACCGCCGCGATTGACACGAAGGAATGGATGACGTCATCGAATGCCGCGCTCTGCGCCTCCGTCACGATGTGAAGCAGATCTATGTTGTGCGGCCGCAACGTGTCGGCCGAATTATTTATGCTGTCGGCAAACACCGGCAGCCGCATGAGCTCCCTAGCCATTCCAGGCCACTGCGACCCAATCCCGGAGAAAATATACCAGATAGGGCGTGGCACACCGCTGTTCATTTCCTGAGAACGTTACAATATTCGATCAAATAGACATGATCGCGCAGGCCACGTGGCACCAAATCAACAGTCACTTACAGTGTACTCCTCGACCAGCGGGTCAGTGAGCACAGTGAAGCCGCGGTGTGGATGAAAAATAGAATGTTAATAATTACACATATACTAATAAATGAGTCACAATGGCAAGTATAAATCGTTTTTGTATATGAAACAAAATATTGTCATGCTATTTTGTAAATCAGTATTTGAATATTAATTGCTGAAAAAAAGTTTTGAACTGTTGTTCGAAACACGTGGGCGAGCAAATAATTCCGCATCTTTACCGTGCGACAGAGAAATGTAGTTTCATATCGCTTAAGTTCGAGGTGATATTACGGACATTATCTCGCATGATGTCAATATACGATTATAGAATCGCTTTAGACCACAGTACCCATCAGCAAGCTGCCTCAATATTAACAGTTTGTCTAATTTTTTTCAATACGAAGACGAAGCGGTCTATTTTATGTAGTACTTTCTCTATGTGTGGTTTCCAGCTACAAAACTGATCCAACGTTATGCCTAAAAATACACACTCATTTGTATTGGAGAGCTTACAGTTTTCATCTCCGTCTTATCTTCATTATTAGTTTATATCAAATAAATTCATCAATCAAAAAAATGATAAGTATATCTACTATCTACGAGCCTCTATAGGCAACTTATAGTTGCGACACGCTATGATGGAGTTTTTGCCGCGACTGGTGTTGCTCGTTTTCACTTTTTTGGTGTGTGAAGTTTATTTTCTTCTGTCCCCATCTCTTCTCATGCGGTGTCGTACAAGGCGACTAAGGGATAGGGCTGGACTCAGCCTCACCTCTGCTTAACCCTCTAGGGATAAAGCCGTGATTATATGTAGGGTAGACTGGGTACGGTTGAAACATTTTAGCGTTCATCGTGCATAGCATCGGGATTTGTTAAGTGAGTGATGTGACGGAAAAAGTATACAAAGTATCACTACCCCATTTCATCCGACAGGTGTCGTAAGAGGCGACTTTTCCGTTAGTCGCCTCTTACGACATTGGCAGACGGTATCACTGAGAGAGAAGGAAAACTCAAAATAAAACCCTGGCTCCGCGAAATACCTACTAGATGCTCTCGACAGGTTGCAGCGACGCGCGGTCCGAATTATTGGGAACCCTGAGGTCACGAACACCCTCGAGCCTTTGCAGATGCGTAGAGATATTGCTTCCTTGGCTGTATTTTACCGTCTCTACCACGGTGAGTGTTCTGACGAGCTCTTCCAACTAATCCCAGGACACACTGATCAAAGACCTTTGTTTTCAGGCATTTCAATAGGGGTGAAGAGAAAGACGTAGTTTGCAAAATGCTGCCCAACTCAGCCAGATACTTCTGGCTAGTTCTTCCTCGAAGTTGTTTTTACTGAACTTGATAACTTGCCACTGTTTCAAAAATACGTGTTTTTAAAGTAGCTTTTGAAGTGTGCATAAAATGCTAGCTACTGCCGCGGGCTGTGCGACGAGACAGCGTTTGTCCATTCCTAAGGAGTTTGTCTGTGTATGAGCATAGATATAATCTGTACCAAATTTCATGAAATCAATGAGTTCAGTGATTTCGGCGTAGAAGAGACAGACAGTCAGAGTTAGTTTCGCATTGATAATATTACTATGGACTGTAGTGTACATAGCCGCTGAATGAAGAATATGTAATTTTTTTACTTCCTTGCTTGTGCTAAATGCAGAAGCAGATGCAGCTCGGCAACTCCGGTGGGTGTGGGCGTGGGTGTGGGTGTGGACTGAGAACCACGCGGCGGCGGCGCGGGTGCACATTCTGACAACAGTCATAACAAGCGCTTGAGCGTGGTCGCATTGTACGAGACGAGTCAGTGCCCCTTAGCGCACGTGATGCAGATTTTTCCATTTTTAGCGATATATTATTTTTTCAATGTGGGTCTATCAGGCGAGGTATTTTTAAAGAATATTTCCAACCTCAATTACTAATAATATTCCCTCTAACCCCTCCAACTAAGCTAAATTGGTTGTTTTTTTTTTTTGTAACACCAGAGAAGCCACACTCGCGCTGCCGACCCTGTAAGCACAGAGTTTCTGAGCCGTCAGTGTAGAGGACAAACCACCGAACAGTCTGCTTCAGACAAAAGATAGCACTTAACCCAAACTGGGCATCATGGCTCTTAATGTGCTCCCCCTAATCTTTTATCCAGTAGACTATCCAGCACCTTAGCCATTATCATAGCCAAAGATATAGGTCTGTAGTTGGACAGGACAGAGGCATCGCCTGTTTTGTTTTTCATAATTGGCATAATGTAAGTACAATTTTATGAACCTTTCGATTACTAAGTCAGAGATCATAAATCAACCTGAATAGTTAACTATATTTGCTTGACAGCCTCCGCTCAGTGCAAATATTTGAATGCATGAATATAGGTGTGTCGCGTGGTTCCCAGCAAAGTAGAATTTGGACCATGATAAGACTGGTCTTCCAGTATGTTTACAGTGCTATGATCAGTTCTATGCGGAAAGATGTCGAGCTTGTGGTGGGGTCATCGGGCCGGAGCAGCAGGGGGTGTCATGGGGCAATATGCATTGGCATGCAGACTGCTTTATATGTTCTGGTCGGATGTGTGACCCATAAGATGTTAACTATGATCTGTTATTGTGCTGAAATTTAAGTATTATATCTCCGGAAAGCTAACGCATTTAACACTAGACTCGTATTCTGAAATACGAGTCTAACACTAGGCTCGTATTCTGAAATACGAGCCTAACACTAGACTCGTATTCAGAAATATGGTAATAAAATTGAAAGTTGCTCTTCTTAAATAGCCACATTAATTAGAATCTTTATGACTACAAAAGTGCTGCCTCCATTCATTCCAAGGTCTTAGCAGATTATCGTCATATTATGAAGTAGCATAATCCTGAACTAAAGACCACGGTACTGACAACTGCAAACTATAAAATAAAAATATGTTAATATTATTTAGATTTAATTAATTGTAAATTTTTACTTTAATTAAATAGTTTTAAAATCATTTTCGGTTTTTTTTTCGAACTTCTCGCTGCCGCTAACGTATTTGGCGCAGTCGGTAGGATCTCCACGGGAGACTTCGGGACATATCACACTTTACTATATAAATTGTATTATATCATTCAGTTGTCGAATATAACTAGCTTAGTGGTTAAGAAGTGGCCCTTGCAATCGAGAGGTCCGAGGTTCAAATCGTGGCCATTACACTACCGACGTACCTATCCACTCCTAATACAAGCTATTTAGCTTATTTGGAGGTATTACAAGATATCTATACTTTTGCTAGGAGTTCGGCAGCTACTTTCAAACGTATAATAGGGACCGCACCTGAGATGAAGAAAATCTTGCTAGACTGACTGATCTGATTAAAAAATTATCACAATGGTCACTTATTTCCGTGTGCAATAGGATGCAACATTACCGAATTTCAAGGCGAACCCTGAGCAACGCAGACGGCAGAGCCTCTCTCGCGCATGCAATTTCTTGACCCAAGATAGTGTGTAGTTCTAGATATAACCACCTCCGGTAACAGAAAACTTAAGATACAAAAAAAAGAATGAGGCACGAAAAAAAAAAAAATCGACTCTCAGTTAATGAAGTGTTCAATGTTAAAATTGGTACTAGATAACAACCTAGAGTGATCGAGTAACAATCATCCAAACTATCATTGTATCTTGAGGTCTATCAGTCCTATCCTACAAAACCTTCTTCCAATCTATCAAAGGCCCCAAACTTACGCTGATCATGAGACTCTGCGCGTTGCCCACGAGCATGTCCATGGCCTCCTTGTCCTCCTGGGTCCCGTGATATTGCATAATGAACAGGAAAAGTGTATGAAACAGTAAGAGCGTAATATTAAAACACTAATAAATAATATTATTGCCATCCACAACCACATCGTAAACAGATTTCCCCGGAACCATTACAAATGTTACAAGCCGCGATAATCCGACCACGGTATGAAAAACATTATTACCTTGCAGAAACACTTATTTTTGAAACTAATCTCAATTCAAATAATGTCCCATAATTATCTGGAAGAGCCTTATTAACCCCAAAGGAGTCTATTTACCTTTTCAATTTGCGATAAAAACTAAGAAAGTGCGTGGAAACAGATCAGTGAAGAATCACAGCCTTTAGAAACTGGGCAAAAGTATGTGAAACTAAATATGTTTTTTTGTTTTGTTACCAAAAGGCAAGCAAGATTATTATTGTTGTTCTCTCATGTAATGAAGCATAAGGACATAAAGTCGTAACTTCAATACATAGTGGTCCTTCAAGCTGGATATGAACCAGCAACCTATGGATTGTAGAAATGACCTTAATTCTATTACGCTCAAAAGTCCGAATAGATCTAGCTAATATTTAGTACAGGGATAATTTTATAGTCGTGACATTTTATAGTCAGTGGGAAAACCAAGGTCTTGTCCTGCTCTGTCTTCTACACTGACAGCAAAGACACTCCCTGTGCTTAAAATAACATGAAACTTTTGCAACGTCTTGTCAGTCCGACAGCTGTACAAAAACTGAGCTCACGATCACATCTTTTTTTATGGAATACATTAAACTCTTAACAGTTTAATATATTCCGTAAGAAAAAAGAATACTACAGGTTTTCTTGTCACAGTCATATTTTCCTAAATTTATTAATGGAACCGAACGGTGTAGTGTTTATGGGTACTCAATAATATGTAGTGTATATAGTGTATGTGACATATGGGTGTGATTACTTATAGTTATAAAACATGATAATGCACTATAGAGATATGCGCACTAAAAGCGGGTGCGCATACTCACTGGACAGATTTAAACTTATTTTTTAGACATTTCCATTTCACCTGCACACACATTGACTCAAAAAAGGATAAGTGCAGACAAAAGAGTCCCTTTCCATTCCCTCTCACCTCAGCTGATCTAGGGCCATTTATGGACTTCGGCCCTTAGGTTGGTGTATGGTTCAGCCGCTGCCTCGGTGCTGCTAGGGTGACAGGCAGCTCCACCTGTATACCGGCCCCAATGCCTCTAATCATTCGCTTTACCGGATGAGACTGTTCAAATCGACGCCAGCTATCCTGAGGGAAACTTCGGACGGAACCAGCTACTAGATGGTTCGATTAGTCTTTCGCCCCTATACCCAGTTCCGACGATCGATTTGCAGAAAAATTTATGGGTACCGTCTGCTGTCAAACTTGTTTTGATCTCTTAGACAGTAGTTGGGTTAATTACAAGTTTAATTGCAATTGAAATGTGCCCGACACTGGTACATAGGTACATACATTTGATTTGCCTGATGTTTCGACCAAGTTACACCGGCCGTGGTCACAATTCAGTACACCGATATGCACCGGAGTAGTGGAGTTTTCTGCTGGTATTTTCTGTAGGTTAGAAACACCTCCCGTTAAAATAATACGGAAACTTCCGTTAACCTCATTCTTGTTGTTTTATTTCTTTCTCGTAGTAATATTCAATAAACTTAATGTCAACTGGAGGTATATAGGTAGTTAACACCATTGTAACTTTACTGACTGTGTCATTATCTCATCGGGATTGTACTTTATCCACATTGAAAAGCTCAAAATATTACAAGCTTTGCTTATTTTGAGGACAGGTTGCGCAGTGTCAAACATAATGTTCTAAAATTTACCTACACTGTTCTAATATTTTACTTCTAGGTCGAAACACAGGCAAGGGGATCCAAACAGAGCCCACGCCAAAAACCCGCCCCATTTCTACTTCATTTCGTATAGTGAACGTGGGCTTTCCTTCATCTTGCTTGACAAGAATACGCCCATTCCTGGTCCAGACGAATTTCCACTGCAACCTCTTACGCACCTCGCCATTCTAGACAAGCGCTCGGGTTCTCTCAAATAGCTTCCACACCTCGGCGAACAACACTATCGGCCGTTAGACGGGTGGTGGGACGGCGGGCGCCCCGTGGTTTCGTCTTATGCAGTTTTGGAAACTGACTATCAGGAGCTTCGATCTGATGCTGGCTTTGTTAAGTTACGAGTATAACAAAGTCAGCATCAAATCGAAGTTTTAAACCTACTCAAAGTTATGACTTTAAGTAGGTTATGACTTTGAATAGGTACAGTCAGCATCAGATCGAAGTTTTGATCTGAGACGTCTTGATTTTCCAGGGAAGCCTCTTGCGTATGGCGGTTTTGCATTTGTTGTGACATAATACACTCCTCTAGCACTGAAATACAAATGAAGGAATATTTTTTACTCGTCCTGATAACCAGAAAATTGAAACGAACTGAAATACAACGATTTTAGATAAGGCACATTGATCGTACCTATTTCATAATTGATCTATATGATATGACTACGATGACATTCATACAATTAATACATCGAATAACTTACCCGTATTGGGTTCCTCCATGAGTAAACCCAAAATAATTATTTGCTGCCATCATTTACCAATTTTCGGCGTAGAAGGAAAAAAAATAAATAAATAAAATACCTACATAATAGAAATTCTGGTTAAGTAATTCAACTTTAAAGGCTTCTGTACTAATATTTTTGTGTCGATTTATTTATTTATAGAATTAGTTTTATTGTACACAAATATAAATATTCAACTTACCCGTAATACATACAGACATATAATCACGCCTTTATCCCCGGAGGGTTAGGCAGGGGCCGTAGAGGCCTCTGTCCGATTTAATTTATAAGGCTTTTAGCTACCGTACCCCAGCTCCCCAGAGTCCAAGTCCAAAAAACTGTAGAATTAGAATTAAATTAGCCTTTATTTAACAATAACTGCTAGTGTAATACTGGCTGGGATATTTACCATATTTATTATATTTGTTGAGCAAAAAATTAACATGGTAAATATCCCGGCCAGCATACGTGAAACTGAACTTGTTCCGCGTGGTGAGCTTGCCTGTTATCACCGGTGGCAGAATCTGAGGTCCAGATGCAACTTGATTGCATTCCCTTGTATCTAATTTGCCCGTACACCTGGAAGAAAGATTTATTTAGACGTTCATCAGGATATTGTCCAGACTATGATCACCAGCTCCTCGACTATTCGAAAATGGATCAACAACTTCAGATAAATCAGCCATGACATGAGGCATCTCATGAGTAGAAGTACCAACTGGAACATCACCAACAATATTCTCAAACAAAGGCGGGACCTGTATTTCCTTATCCATGTTTGATTTATAAAAGGATGGAATAACCTGGGGAACAAAAGATGGCGGATTAGTTTTATGTATACCACTTAGGCGGCAGGGGAGTGCTGCCGACCCTGTAAGAACAGAGAGTTTCTGTGCCTCTCCGCCTCTCCTTTGAGCTCTTGCTACCCTTCTCACCGCTGAGAAGGATCTTCGCTTATTTTTTGGCCGAGCAAGCAAAGCGAACGAGAATCTCCGTTTCGACAATGTGGCTGATTTTGCTTTTGATTTTGTCAGTTCTGGTCTAGAGGTCGCATTTCTTAACCGATTTTAACCGAACTTGGCACACATATTATGTCATTTTAAACAATACTTTAATGTAGAGCTATAGTCATCGAATTTTTACCAATACTACATTGTCTTAGTATTTTATTTAAAAATATGAATAGTAAACTAAGATATTGCCTAGCTAAACCGAAACTACGACTTTTCAATATTTTTAATACCCAAAATAGTTCAAAATATAAACAATCGAAATGAAGCAATATTTACGAACCCGCGCCTCCTGCGTAGCGGCTGCGTTCACTACCTTCATGGCCTGTGTGGAGAGTGTCTGTGGAGCGGGAGCGACGAAGGATCGCAAGCCAAGCTGCCCGCGTACGAAGGCAACTCGGGCGTCGGAGGTCGATGAACGACCTCCGCCCCTCATGAGCGCCGGCCTGGGGGTGACAGGTGGAGCCGCCTGTCTAAACATAAACTGGCGAAATGTGGGTGCTAGCACCTCTGCCTACCCCTTCGGGGATATAGGCGTGAGTTTATAAAAAAAAAAAAAAAAAAAACAATCTTTGTAGTGACTTTTTATAAAAACACAACGCCAACTGACTGACTCACTAAGTTGCTTCCCAACGCTTTACCAAGTCGTACAAATCGCCAAGAAAATCTAAGCTGGCGACTTGTAACTTTGGTGACGTTTTAAACTCATAGTAAGATATCGTTGCAGGAACCTGCTGTTTCCTTCTTCCTACAGTCCCGGGTCCTTATAAAAAAAGAGGCGTGAAAAAGCATCTGATGTGCTTGAGCAGAACCCTTTGTGCGCGAGTCTAACTCGCATCAGCCAGTATTTCTATTTTAAAATCTTGACGAATTTCGTCGCAAGCCGAGGTCTGTTTTGAATTTTTAAAGAAATGCCCAAATAAATTAACATTAAGGAGTCTGACGAAACAATCGCGAGGCGCGAGGGGGTTAACGCGTCAAACAAAAATATGGCGGCGGATTGTTTTGGTAAATTAAAAATTTTATGATTTGCTATATAATTATATTAATGTACTGTACATACAGTGCATTAAATGTCAAGAACATTATTATTTCCTATTGTATTTTGTAGGAATGTTGGCAGTTTAATTTATACATAGGTTACACTAAAAGTTTCCGGAACTGGCCACTTACATAAACAATATTTAAAAATTTATTACAACATTTGAAAATAGAGCTCTTTGGCTGTAGAATACAGTTTGTTTCATCTGACTGTCTTTTGTTTTAACCTTGTGGCGCCATTTAAAAAATTGTGTGTCTGCATCAACATGGATTTAACTCGGGAAAATTTTCGTAGTATGATTTTCTACGATTTTAAGTGTAATTTGACTGCTCAACAGAGCATCGCTCGGCTTGAAACAGCTTTTAGCGATGAAGCTCCATGCAAGACGACTGTTTATAGCTGGTTTGCAGAATTCAAGCGTGGTCGTATCAATCTCAGTGACGAATCTCGCGATGGTCGGCCGTCCACCGCTGTGACCAACAAAAACATCGATGCTGTGCGCCGTATGATTGAAACAGACAGGCATGTGACCTACCATGAAATTCGCGCATCCTTAGAAATAGGCATGAGTCAAATACAATCAATCCTACACAAATATTTGGGTGTGAGAAAGCTGTGCTCGCGGTGGATCCCACATAACTTGACCGAGGATCAAAAAACGGACCGCGTCACTTGGTGCAGTGCCATGCTTACCAGATTCAACGAAGGTGCGTCAAATTTGGTGTGGGACATAGTAATAGGTGACGAAACATGGATTTATTGCTACGATCCCAAAACAAAGCAGCAATCGAGCGTAT
This sequence comes from Eilema griseolum, assembly GCA_963662185.1. Taxonomy (NCBI): domain Eukaryota; kingdom Metazoa; phylum Arthropoda; class Insecta; order Lepidoptera; family Erebidae; genus Eilema; species Eilema griseolum. Next base: position 6,656,372 of record OY759251.1, read on the forward strand.
GGGTCTTTCAAGATGAGCCGAAACCAACCAAAGGGGCGCGCGTGAAAAGTGCATCTAAGCGGATGATTGCTTCTTTTTTTAATAAAACTGGACACGTGGCTACTGTTGCTTTAGAAAATCGTCGTACTGTGAATAGTGACTGGTACACGACCATTTGTTTGCCGGAAGTTATTGACGAACTCCGTAAAAATAACCGTAAACGCCGTATCATCCTGCACCACGACAATGCTAGTTCTCACACGGCCAGACAGACAAACGACTTTTTGAAGGCGAAAAATGTAGAACTCATGAGTCATCCTGCATACAGTCCCGACCTGGCACCTTGTGACTTTTATCTGTTCCCAAAAATTAAGAACCAATTACGCGGCCAACGATTTTCATCACCAGAAGAGGCTGTCGAGGAGTATGAAAAACACGTTTCAGAGGTCACCACAGAGGAGTGGCACAAAAATTTTTTAAAACTGGTTTGATCGAATGAAAAAGTGCATAGACGCCAAGGTAGATTATTTTGAAAAACAATAAATTAATTTTGTACCTTTAATAGTATTTTTTCATATTCATTCCGGAAACTTATAGTGCGCCCCACGTATTGTTATTCGTATGAAATTGTTTACAATAAATTATGTCAAGGAAAGTACGAAGGACAATCTCAATATCCTAGGTATGGATGTTCGCTGCAACCTGAATAACAAAAACTACATCGAAAGCATCATCAAAACAGCCTCACGAAAACTCGGAGTCCTGAACAGAGTGAGACGATTTTTCACGCCGGAGCAGCGGTGTCTTCTATACAAGACACAAATTCGCTCCTGTGTGGAGGTACATAATATAAATATACCCCACTGACACACAAATATGTAACTTACATGCAAGACACTACAGTAATGTTCTACGTGAAGTAGGAAGTGGTTTCTTCTCTTTCATACTTAGATGTGTGCTATGCACTTGCAAATTAGTAACTACTATAATATAAACTAACAATCCCAAATTACACTACCGACGTGAACCCTCTCCTAACGCAAGCAATTTAGCTTAGCTGGAGGGGTTAGAGGGAATATTAGTAATTTCGGTTCTAATATTCTTCATTACAAAAAGTAAAAATAATAAAAAATAAAAGAGCTCTGGCTACCCTACTCACCACTGGGAACACAACACGAAGTTATTATAGCCGCGGTATTCTGTAGGGCGGAGGTACTACCCCAGTCGGACTGCTCAATACCGCCGTGTCCTACCTCCTATATATGCAGTAATATATGCACAGATGGTAGCGGAAATTTTTAGGTGTTTGATGTAAATGTAAGAACTAGTTAGATCATTTATTAATTTGCATTCTTATATGAGCCTCGACTTGACCTCACCTCCCGTGATAGAAATCTGAAGTAAAATCACAGGGAATTGTGTAACCTAGGTAGAGGTACAATTAAAATCCCACGAGACCCTCAGAAACGCAACTTGTTAAATACATGTTTTATACTTAAGTGAAAACGAGAGGTTCGACTGACTGAGTCTGTATTAATTACCCTAGCAATATGTTACCCACGAGACCCTCAGAAATGCAACTTGTTAAATACATGTTTTATATACATTCTGGCACAAAGTTGTTGTCATCGTCCATATTAGAATATATAAACATGAAATATTCATTTGTTTCCAGATTATTCTGAAAATATAAACGAGGTCTTAGAATACAATAGAATTACATCACAAATATGCTAGAGTAAGATAGTCTACATACTATTTTTTCAAGCTATTGTTATGTACTGTGAATTAATAGGGATGTCTATTTTTGCACAATCGCAAAGAAATCGTGGTGCAGTAATGAGCTATTCATCATTCTGTGAAAACCTATGATGAAGTGCTAACAATCTTAAGGTTAGAGAATTCAGTAATCAGTTTGTGAAGCTCACAACCCTGACTTATTCAAGCTATCTATAGATTTGAGTATGTGCTATGAAATTCAACTCGATACCTTCACGTATTTCTGAGAAAAAGGTCTTTACAGACAGACAGTCAGACGGACAGACGGACAACGAAGTGTACTCTGTAAGGGTTTCGTTTTTTTGCCTTTTGAGGTACGGAACCCTAAAAAGGGATCCAGGCCTCTTACGATACCCTTCAGATGAGATAGGGACTGTATATAGTCACTGCCAATTAAGCTGGAGGGTGTATATGGGGCCTTCAGACCCTAGCCATCCTCACCTGTTAGCTGATACCCGTAGCTGACACGTTTTCGTTTCAAACTACATGGAATATCTGTTGCTATAATGAGGGAGGTGATTAATATCTTAGGACTTCGGCTTGAACTATGATAAATTGTCTGATTTGTCATTAATTTCAGATTTTCGTCGCTTTCGCTGCGCTGGTGTGTGGTCCTTCACGGCGCTCTAAAGGTAGGTGTATAAGTTAATAGTGTTTGTTGCGCTGTTTCGTCTGCAATAGCATCTAGGAAGCGATGTTAAATTTAGTTTTGGAGTAGAATTATACGTCAAAATGATTTAATATAGATGTTACGACCAAGTTTGATATATTTATAGAAGATTTTAAATAATGATAATATGAGCACAACACCTTTCACCATACCAGCAATTTTACAGTTTTCCATAAAATATCCTTTTTCCACGAATGTGTAAATATTTGACTGTGTCTCATTGTAATAAAGTGTATTCTTTTTGCGATCAAGCAGCCAGTGACCTTATATGCTGCCAAGGTATGCAGAACTGGGCACACTTAATGGTGCATTAATTTTCATTTAATTTTTGACAGTAATTTTATTTTTTGATACCTATATGAATTACATTATTATTTATATCTATAATAATAATACTGTCACGAAATTATATTACACTTTCTTTCCGTAGCTAACTATCGCGTCCCTGATTGGTGCATCATTTTTTGCCGCCATTTTAGAGTAGGTACGGATAACGCATTTAGGCACATAATAAATGTTAATAAAGTCACCGTACATGCGCATTAGCCGGCACTAAATCATTTAGGGCTCGCTATTGGTTTTTAGCATCGGCCTGTATCAATTATTGCACGGACTATGGCGAGTGTTTATGTGTGGAACGGTGGGTAAAATGCTTTTTTGAGATAAATGTGACTTCGTGATCGGCAACTATGGATGTCTCATGGCAGGCACACTGGCACACTATATGACTCCACTTTAGATAAGTGACAATTCGTTAGCCTTTCAAATATATTTATTCAATTTATAACAAACACAAAACGTGTCTGTCAATGTAGCTCTTTAGGCATATTTTTACAAATGTAGTGGGCGTCGATATATCAGTCGACAGCTAAACGAATTTGAATGAAATTTGACACAAGTATTTTATTCTAGAATATTCTTTTTACTTGTTATGTCGGGAATAGCTTCCAGTAGAATGTTCTATTCTAGAACAAATTTTTTTTAAAGACCCCTGAGCTAAATTGCTTGTGTTAGGATTGGGTTCACGTCGGCAGTGTAATTTTCGTACCGATCCTAAAAATTTAATATTCTTCGTCCTCGTTTTCGTCGAAGTAATGGCAAACGTTGACTCCTTTCTGATCAGACACAGGTTGTCCACGAAAGCCACTGACGTGATGAAGGATCTACATGCAGTTCTGTGCTAAATAACTTTTATCAATTAGCAAGTGTCCTTGGTAGGATACCATTGAAGCAACCTTTTTTTTCATGTGGAAATTCTCCAATGATACCACCGGAGCTGGTGGGTCATTCATCGACCATTGCAGTAACCTTAGTATTATGTTTTAAATAACAGAAGACAGACATTGTGAGTTTTCGAAGTTTCATGTGATGTGAACAATGGGTGTTTCTAAGGATTTTTGTAGTGATATGCATGTGATTTATATGTCAACAGACAGTATGGTTATTGCTGTTTTGATGGGTAATAAATAAAACATAAAATACTGCATATAATTTAAATAAAATGTATTTGTTTTGGAACACAGTCAATCGTATAATATTTAATATTTTTAAACTATTGCGGTGTGAAATCATTAAGGCCTGGAATTCATTACCAGCTCACGTGTTTCCTTCTTCCTACAGTCCCGGGTCCTTTAAGCGGGGCGTGAAAAAGCATCGCTCCCTTTCAAGGGAGATATTTTTTCGCTCGGTGACTCCCGTGCATCCGCTGAAAGACGCTTTCTTTGTTTAGAACGAAAGATGCAGGCGTCTCCAAAGTTAAAGCAAGCCTATGATGAGGTTGTTAACGAATATTTAGATAAAGGTTACATCTCACCTGCGCCTGCGGACACTGACGAGACCCAGCCTTCGTACGTTATCCCGCACCACGGAGTTATTAGAGAAGATAAGCTTACTACTAAACTCCGCGTAGTTTTAGATGGCAGTCCCTAGAAGTAACTAAATATATCTACATAGACTAACTGAACAGCTACTCAGAACCGCAAACTCTCGATTGCAAGTAGTGTATTTTGTGTATTGCCTTATCCCGCGCGGGATGGGACGTCGGCATCGTCGCGGCGCCGGTGGCGGCAGTGTCCGAGTTAATGAGCTAATGGGTGCTAAGCTGCTGATAGCCCTTCATACCATGTGAATAGGCCAATACCATATTATTATTATGTTTCCACTGAATACGAACTCATGTAACAGTATTCACTCTTCGCTTTTTCAACTTTCCTCGCCGAATGCGAGTACTATTGACCTGACCTTTCTTTACAATGTCCTCGATGTCAATCAGAAGCAGGTAGATAGAGGCGAGATATTGATGAAATCTTACAACGTGCCGAGACTCGCGACGAAGGTCCATCTATGGCGGGTGATGAATTGCTCTCTGCATTTAAAGTTGCTAGTTTTGCTTTCGATGAAGATAAGGCCGTTATGGAAGGTGACAGACAAGCACACGGCTTACCTGATGGAAAGTGGTTACCGAGGCCTATAGACATGTGCAACACTAGAGGAGGCACACACGCGCTGCCGACCCTGTAAGCACAAACTTTCTATGCCGTCAGTGTAGAAGACAAAGCAGGACAAGCCTTTAGTCTTATCCGATTACATATCGTAAATCTATTTGCTAAGTGCCTACTACTAATACACACATCACGTATAAACAATACTTACGTGGAATAGTTCTTTACGTATAATTATTATCTTGAAAAGAAAACAGTTCACGTCACGACCATGACTGCTGAAAAATAGCCAAAACGTCGGGTGTTTGACGGCCTCGTAAAATGCTTTTTCTCACTTCGCTAAAAGGAGCTTTAGCTTACCATCAGACGAGGTGAAACAAGTTGGCGTACATTAGCATACGTGAGCTGGTAAAGAATTCTAGGTCTTAATGGTGCAACAAAGGAAAGAGTCTCCGATCCGCTTGGTTCTTGATAGAATATTTTGCACCGAGTGCGGATGACATCTAAGCTATTAACGAGGTATCCGTGGGGATTTTGCGCACGTAAAAAAAAAAAAAAAGACCAAGTGAAGTAGGCATAGCTAGGAGGCGAACACCAGGCTCCGAGGTGAAGGCCTCGGATGCAATCGGAACTCAACGTTTTAAGTGTTTTTTAATAGAATATTAGAACCAATAGGCTTAATTGATTGATATTTGTCGATTTAAGTAGAAATATTGTCATGTCTCCTTCTCATTTAAAGCGTCTTCTCTCTGTTTATCTGATTCTGTTGATCTTATTTAAAGTGTCTTCTGTTTATAGATACTTAGATTATATATAAATCATTTCAATCAATCGATAAGTCTATGGCGGAGCTAGCACCTCTGCCTACCCCTTCGGGGATACAGGCGTGAGTTTATGTTGTGTTTATGTCATGTTTTGTTACGTCGCCATTATATATGTATGTTACATACTTACATGTATACAGTAATGCCTCTTTCCTAGTGTGGTAGGTAGAGATCATAGTTTTCCACTAGCTACAATCCTCTAGCACCCACATTTCGCCAGTTTATGTTTAAAACCATTTATGTAATTCGGTGTTGATAGAATAAATTGTAAGTCAACAGATTTAATGGTTATCCCTGTAAGGCGACTTACGTACAGAATAGGAATACGTTAGTCAACTTACAGGCATGAAGAAGATAATTAGAAGTGGCAGTGAAAGACCAGCAAAAAGGAACCCGGGCTCCATGGTGGAATGGTAATAAAAAAAGTGAAAAATAAATTACAGGGATTAAAGGGTAACTTCGGTAGCAAACTAGTAGGCTTTTTTCTTGGCAGGGACACTACTGAGCTCCCAGTATCAGTAGCTTACTAGTTAAGGAGTTAGCCTAACGATCGAGAGGTCCTGTGTTCGAATCCTGGTCATTTAACTACCGACGTGAAGCGATGGAGACGAGCAGTGTAGCTTAGCTGCAGGGGTTAGAGGGAATATAAAATAAAATAAAAAAGCCTTTTATTTCCTACAAATTAATTTTACACATAATTTTTACATATACTTAGCTTTAAACGCTTAACTAATTGAAATTAATACCTGCTTATTTTGTTTATATCTTATATTATGTAGCTATTTACTGTTTTATTTACTCTAGTCTTACTATAAAAGTTGCGGAGGTCAGATGGCAGTCGCTTCACATAAAATATCGAAGTTCAGCCGCATCTTAGTTTTTTTTTTTTATATAGAATACGTCAATTAGACTTCGCCTTGCCTGATAGCAAGCTGAAGGCAAAGTCCCAGAAAAGAGGGTCAGCACCAAAGAAATCACGATGGATTCTCCATTGAAACGTGGTTTTATTTCAATATTTTAGGTGTAAGTTGTAAGCAGCTTTTCCTGTATGATATACCTACTAATTCCATTCCTGTAACCTACAGAAACCTATATCCTGTATTTCGTTAGATCTATAACAGGAATTGTCTAAAACGTTGCCACGTGTTTTTCGCTCACGTGACCGTTCTATCCTAAATATTTCTGTCATTCAGACTCTTTTGCTGTCATCATTATTCATCCACGTTTTCTTCCCACAGGTAAAGGCGTGGTGAACCGAGGCGACTCTCTCCGCTCACGACGCTCCCGTTCCCACACCATCTTACCGAGACCAACTAAACTAAACTAAAATCTATAATTGTGGTTACTACCAAAATCCTAGATTTAATTTTAGCCAGTCCAGTCTCACTTGATACCAATTCCAAGTCGCAGTACCTTGCATTTCAGATTATCTATGATAGAATACAAATAAATTGAAATCTTAAAGCGGATTCGGCTGTCGAGTTCGTTCGTTTGTTTGAAACGTTTTACAGCATTTGCCTGCTGTTCCCGCCTTCCATAGGGATTCCCGAGATATAAGGAAGATTGTGTCAGAACATCTGATCATCATAGATATGTACGTGCCAAAATTTTCTATCTCTGGGGCTAACTGCGAAACGACTGAGGGTCACGCTACATTGGTCGACGGTGATCGACCAGCTATTTAGCCTTACGACTGATCGGCTGATTGTCCATTATAAGTAGGTATTTTACTTGGTTTATTATTCCCCTTCTTGAATCAGAATCTGGGATCCCGTCCGACGGCCGGTCGGCCACCGTCGCGCTCGCCCGTTGTTGGTGGGCGGCCGCGAGTCTTTTTGGAAGCCTCCGCGGACTCCGTCTCCGGAACTCTCTTCCGCCACAGTCTTCCACTCGGGGAAGACGAGCGCGAGCTCCCTCCACTTGTGGTTGGAGCGCTGGCCTCCAGCCGCTCTCCGCCCCCCATGAGCGCAGGCCTGGGGGTGATAGGTGGAGCCGCCTGTCACCATGGCAGAAGCAGGCCGTGGCGGTGGCGCGCCTGGCGTGCCTCCCCGTTTCCGGGGACGAGTTGGGAACTCTGTAGTCCCCACACCCGAGAAGAGGGCCAGATCGTGAGAGATGGTCAGGTCATATGGCAGATTGAGAGCTTTATGTTTGCTGTATATTACTCATACATGCTCCAAGGCATTGTTTTTTTTTTTTTTTTTTTATATAGGTCACGCCAACTTGACCTCACCTCGCCTGATGGTAAGCTAAAGGCAAAGTCTCAGGAAAGAGGGTCACCATTACAGACACTAAGTGCTACAATGGTGGCACTCAGCTTGGCGGCCTCATCAGATGCTTTTTCACGCCCCGCTTAAAGGCCCCGGGACTGTAGGAGTTAAAATAATGTTGAAATGTTACATTAGGATAATGTAACTCTCAGAATGGGATGTAGATGAACAGGGGAACTCTACCAATTATAATGTTCTTCATCTGACAGTAAGCACAAATCAAGGAATGCTTGCCCAGTTGACGAAATGTAAGTATTAACATACCTCTACTATATTAAAAAAATACGTGAGAAACAAACATAACGGATAGCTCACATTTCTGAAGTATGCCAATAAGTGAAGTTCGTAGTATTTTGAGCAGATTTTATCATTATCTTAGCCTTACTACGCAATAAACTTATTAAAAACTGAGTAATACACGTAACAAAAAATCAATTGAAACAAAATGACGAAAGTACAAGGTCACAATGTAATTATCAATCAGTGTTCTCGACATAAGATGTATGTATTAAATAAGATATGGTGATTGTGTCTATTAATTGAAGAAAATAACAAATCACTTACCGGGTTTAGATGATAAATTATTACACTTTTCAAGTATAGTTGATTCAATTTAATTATTTGTATTTAATAAATACCAATGATTAAATATCAACATAATTTTGAAACTTTCTTATTCTTTTTTATAACAATAATTTACTTTGAAAACAGGTAGTCCGGGAGTCGACGCATCCCCATTAGTGTGACAATTTTTTGATGTCCCTAGTTAAAGGCTAGCATTGAATTTTGATAAACATCATGAAATCTTTTCTCCTTTGTTTTTGTGTACTGCTTCTTTTAATAGTATTATAAACCGCACACTGTGTGATTTTCACTTAATTCTTTAGACTTAATTTGTAATTAAGTAAGAATCATATCTAGTTTATTTCTAAATTAATATGTTATATATAATTTGAAAAAATAATCTGGGGTAAACATTATTAATAGGTATTAAAATGTTTGAAAAATGAATGTATGTATAGATGGGAAAGAAAATTGGATGGCTATGAATTTCTATAAGAATTTGAAAATCTTAGCCGATATCGGTATTTATTGTAGTAAATTAAGGTCAATTGTGAGTGTTAGATTATCTTTAATTATGAGGTCTAAAACAATAATTAATAGCTAAAAGCACAATTATTTTTACAACCACTAAAGTGGCAAACAAGCACGCAGTCGACCGATAATTCGACCAGGTAACACCGGCCGTGGTCACAGGCTGACAGGCTCAGTGATACACACCCGCCGTCTTTTGCTCCGTGAGGACACATGTGTGCGATTCAATGGAGGAAACGCAACCACAGTTTCCATTTAATATGAATAGCAGTTTGGCTTTACTGACATAGTATGGCATAGGCGTGATACAGAACTTGGAATACTATAACATCATCTAATAGAAATAAACCAGTTTCAATCAACAAAGGAGATATGGTTGTTATTTTTTCACCAAATCGAGAAAAAATTACTCAACACGTCTATGATTTTGATGATTATATTGCACGTGTAAAAAAGGTGAAATCTATTAAAACAATAGTCTAAGAAATGGACCATACTGATTTTTATCAATATGATGAATGTGTTTCACCTCAATCAAACGCTTCATCGTAATGTACAGAAAAGATACCTTGATTCACTTAAATCACTTTAATTCCGTATTACTGTAAAGGTTATAATGGTGAGTTGGCGTTTCCTTTCTCTAATGTGTTTACCGCGTGGCAGTAATTGCACTACTGAATCGTTTTATACATGAAAATGTAATGATGACACAGGCAGGTTGCTGCGTCAGCCAAATATGCACAGAGCTCTCTGGTCACGGGTAGCGTCAATTAATCGTTTAGAAATGTCTCTAAACAAAAGACGGGCACTGGGACCCCATGATCCCAGCGTCTTGACCCCAAACGGCTCAAATATGTAATTACCACTTATATTACTATACTTGCGCCGTTTGAGGGCATATGTTGGCCGTGTGCTACACAAAGATGGTCACATTCACACTCACACACTCGAGTTTACGAGTGCCGACCGACACTGTAAGAACCTTCTGTTCTTGAAGTTTGAGTTTTCCCAAGACAACAATATGGGGTTGATATATACAGGCCCCTCTTCCCCACTGGGCACTATGGGCACGTGCCCAGGGCCCCGCGATCGAATGGGGCCCCCTAGTTCCTGCTAGATTACCAAATGATAACCGATATTTAGGTATTACCGAAAAACATTAATTTTGAAAAATCTGATGATAATGACTGTAATATATTTTCTGTGATGCATTTAATGATGTTCGTTGGTTGATTTAGTAAGTATTTTGGCAGGTTGTGCACACACATGAGTAGTGTACTGGTGAGCGGTGCGAGGTGCGAGGTTCGCGCCGCAAGCCAACGTCTGTTGACCGCAGCTGTAAACAAGTTGGCAGTTGGCTACAAGTTTATGTGAGAACTGGAGCCAGTATTATGTGTAATATCGCTACTGATGTCAGAGGTAAATTTAATGTTTTTATGTAAATTATAGTGGATTAATAGATCAAAAAATGGTATATCTATACGGCGCCATACGTCATAATATCTTGGTATTAATATGAACAAAGTGAATGAACTAAACAAAATATAAGTTATCAATTTTATTGTTCAGTCTAGTACTTCATACAGAAGCTTGGCAACATACCCACTGGTCCCATTATCTAAATTTCGTAACCGAATCCCAATCTTCTCGACACATGCTCTTTTATTTAGGAATAGGTATTTTCGTGGAATATATGTTTACTGTTGCATGAATTACAGATTTATTTCGTAAAAAGCATAAAGCGTAAATAATTAAGGCAACATCGACATGATTATGCTCGGAAATCGCGTCAATATGTAGGATTCTGCTTTGATTATGCTTCAGATGTACGACACTTATGGGTATAGATAAACTGGTACGCGACATCTCCACGTACATCCCTCACCTGAATTTTCAAGGTCCGCAGAGAGTATCCGGACAATACTTATGACGGTGAAAAAGACTAAAGAAAAAATACACCTACAACCAGTCGGGTAGGTACAACTGCTTCAAACCGGTTCAACAAAGACTTGAAATTAAATTTACGTGGCGAGAAGAGAAAAAACTAGTTACAAGAGGAAATTGGCGGAGACAGTGACAAATTGTTCCCGCAAGAGAACAGTAAACCTGTCCTATAGAAAAAGAGTATTTTATATTCGCCTCACGCGAAGACGAGGTTACTCACAATAACACACTGATTTATTAATTGCTTCATAATTTTTCATGATCATCATACTATCATATATTGTTCCTAAAGGCCTATTTAGACGGGGATGGTTTCTCAATTGGTTTGATTCGAGATATTGTACGCTATTATCATATGCCTATATATGAAATAATATGAATTAATGCCTGCCTGTTTTTTACATTGACGGCACAGAAACTCTCAATGCTTGCAGGGTTGGCAGCCCGAGTCTGATTCTGTTTGTTTTGCACGCGTCCATAGGCCACGGTGACCACTTTCCATCAGGTAGACCGTGTGCTTGTCTGCCACCTAAGAAAAGAGGGTCATCATTACCTACACACACCGTGTAACAATGGTGACACTCAGCTTGACGGCCTCATCATATGCTTTTTAACACCCCGCTTAAAGGACCCGGGACTGGAGGAAGAAGGAAACACGTGAGCTGGAAATGAATTGTAAACATAACACTTTATCGCATTGTAAACACGCGGCTAACTTATCGTATACATTCTTTTCTGTCTCGTACTTTTCAAATATTGGATATGTGGCCCCACTTTGAAGACAGATTCTACACAAACTTGAATTTATATCATCCATTACATTACTAATTCCAAGTAGATTCCAATAAGAATTCCTGTTACAGAAAAGATGTTGACAATCAAAAATAGAGATGGGTTAGCTGCTAATGGTCTAAAATTGAATAAATAAATTGCACACCGTTTCATCACAACCACAATCAAAATAAAAGCAACGACAATGACATCAAAATGACATTACATTTTTTTTAAATTCTAATAATATTTGCAATAGATAGCTACATACATACATACATAAACTCACGCCTATATCCCCGAAGGGGTAGGCAGAGGTGCTAGCACCCACATTTCGCCAGTTTATGTTTAGGTCCCAATGTAATAGGTGGCGAGCCTATTGCCATTAACCGGGCACTTATAATAGATATCTGTTAATAGATAGCAATAGATAGCTATGATCTCTATAAATTATCCGTAGCTCCAAATAAATTTAACCACATCCTTATCCCTCCTTTCCCGTTGATAGCAACTAGCAGGAAAGGTTATGTGTACATAGAGGCTGAATGCCCGAAGTATGAGGATTGGTACATCTGCGAAGACAAAATGGACCACCAGGTGCGACAACAACCTGATTGCATCCAGAAACTCCTTACTAGCCAAGCTGTCGACGATTCCTGTGAAATCACCGCCGTATCCCTAGCGAAGATAGCCATGGAAAGACTAGATGAGAAACACTGGTCCACAAACCAGCCTGGCCACCACAACCACACCTTTTACCAACACTGGATACCCAAAAGCCTCTGGACATTAACAAGTTGAAGTCTGAAATTAAACTGGAACCAACAGATGCACATAAAAGGCCTCATCCTGACACTCAAACATTCCCATAGGCTTTGTAAGGCACCTACAAAGGGAATTCCTATTTGTGTACACTCCTGTGTTGCGAAATTTTGTATGTGTAAAAACCTTCTTTTTGTAAATATTTTATTGAATAAGATTCAATAAATACATACATGCATACATAATATATTAATAGGTTTTAGTCGATAACTAATGATTTATAGACGTATAAATATGTTATACAATCATGTTAACGGGAATAGGGTAATGTCCTAAGCCATCTAAATCTTACCAATACTACTTAATGTAGTGTATTTTATCTAAAAAATGCATAGTAAACTAAGATATTGCCTAACTAAACTGAAACGATGACTTTTCAGTATTCCCAAAATAGATGCTAAAAGTTTTTTATACCACTAAGGTAGCAGATTAGCACACGGCCCACGGGCATACAGACTGTGATTTCCAAGCCCTGTAGGTTAAAAAGGCAATTATAAATTACAGATTTAAAGAAAGAAAGATTTTAAGATTATTTCAGTACTTTTGTTGTGTACCTACTGTTTTAGTGTTACCTTCTTGAATAGTGGGTACTAGTAAAGTGTCAGAATAAACGGGATATTTACCATGTTTCACTATTTTGAGCTTCCGATATTTCGGCGCTGTTGCAAGCACCATGATCACGGAGGAACTGGAGTAATAGATTGCAATATGCGTGAAATAATAATAAATAATGATATTGGCAGTCTTTAGTAAGATATCTGCCTACTCCATTCACCTAAGTCAAAATTCTGCTAACCAATCCGTATGGTGTCAAATTAATGTGTCTCCATATCATATACAATCTATATTTACTAATTAAATATTAATTAAATGTGAAATAATACCACATTATAAACCATTCAAGTGGTACATTTTTACAGATAAAATGTCCTATTGCGAGGATTATTAGATTTTAAAAATTTACTTATCAATTTAATAAATGTATATTGTCAAGGTTATACAATTATTTTGAACAGATTTTTGTTAACAGAATTGCCCCGCTTAAAGGATATATGTATTCGGAGGTCGATGAACGACCTCCGCCCCCCATGAGCGCCGGCCTGGGGGTGACAGGTGAAGCCGCCTGTCACCCTTGCAGAAGCAGGCCGCGGCGGCGGCGCGCGTGGCGCGCCTCCCCGTTTCCGGGGACGAGTTGGGGACTCTGTGGTCCCCACACCCGAGAAGAGGGCCAGATCGTGAGAGATGGCCCTGGGTCGGCCGGGGTGCGAGGGATATGCCTGTCAACCTCACCTTCGGCAACCGAAACGACCCACAGGCGGCGTGCGTTTTAGTCGGTTCGAGTCCGACATAACCTCCTCCACCGGCTCCGGTGCGAGCCTATTGCCAAACCGGGCTCTTATAAACCTGCGATAAATACACACATAACTTCTAAAAGCATCGAAAAGTCATTGGTGTGTGCCATGGTAAATCTGGGATCGCACCCGAGACCTCGTCTCAGCAGTCCATTACCCTAGGAACGCGCGATTCTGAAAGCCAATATAGGGTTATGTCGGACCGACTAAAACCTCACAGCCGCCTCAAGCCATCAGTTGCCGAAGGTGAGGTAGGCTTTGGTTCCTTCGCGCCCTTCGATTGATCCAGGGTCATGGAAGGCCCCCTTGGTTGTGGGAATACGGCGTCACCATCTTTACCCAGAAAAAGGGGGAGAGGCGCACATTCTACAATGAAGTGACTGCCAGTTGATTTCCCGTGGTTAGAGTCGAACCACAACTTAGGCAAAAAGACAAGGCTTGTCCTGCTTTTTCTTTTACACTGACGGCACAGAAACTCTGTGCTTACAGGGTCGGCAGCGCGAGTTCGACTCCCCTGGTGTTGAATGATGCAGTGGACGAGCTTGCCGGAATTATTTTTATTATTAAACATAAACCATTAAGATTTTAGGAGAAGCATGTTATTGAATTAAATTTCTTGAATGAAAAGAAAATCTCCCAAAAATTACTTTTATGGTGTTAGAACTTCAAAAATAATATGCAAAAACTCCAGTTCCTCCGTGATCATGGTGCTTGCAACAGCGCCGAAATATTGGAAACTCAAAACAATGAAACATGGTAAATATCCCGTTTGTTCTGGTACTGACAGAGGAATATGTTTGTTTAGAGTACCTTTTTAAGAGAAGAATGTAAGCATATTTTAAATAGTCAGTAATTTTATTGCACCTACCTAAAGTTATCCCAACCAAGTAGGTATTGTAGCTCTTCTAGAGGAGACCAATCAGCACTATGTGGATTTATAGTACCTACCTACGTACATATTTCTCACCGCATGGGAAGAGATGGGATGGCTCTAATTCTACTCTGCCGGAAACCACGCGGCTGTTTTTGTAATAGTTGTCGAACACCCAATTGCAACAAAAAAAATGTTTAAATATATATTCTACTTACGTACTCCAGAAAGTAACGAATGAATACAGTAAGCATCAAGCCGGCCGCGAAGAAAGCAGCCGCAGCCAAGAAGTAAAACACCCGTCTCAACGACGGCCGCTGACGCTGCTAACGAGTTCCTACGTGGAGTGCCGTGCTACTGTACGGTACGGTACGCGACGCGATGACCTGTGCTTATGCTTAATGCCGTGTGTGTTTGTCGAAAACTACACACATGCAGAAAAGTGCATAAAAGCTGACTAATTATATTAATAGATCCAATTAAATACTCAATTACTTATCTAAACATCATCGTACCGCTAAACGATCACACCACAAAAACAAAAGCTGTCAGCCTGCCGTCGCTCGCCGCCATGTTAACCGCGTCTAATAAGTACTAATATGTACAGAGCCATTCCTGAGGTGAGAACAGTATGCCACGAGGAGTCAATCTATGTATAAGAAGAAAAGATACCACTACTCCAATTAATACAAAAGACAAAAGATACCACTGCTCCTATTAATACAAAAGACAAAAGATACCACTGCTCCCATTTGGATAGGTAGATATAACATATGTTAAACCTGCTACGATTCTGGCATATGCCATTCGCATATTTTGTTTTTAAAATAAAATTGTTTACTCGCCAATTGTATACAACAAATTAGATATGTTAAACAAACATACCATCAAATAAAGATGCCTCGTATAAAATAGCTATGTGTTTCTCATAGACTTCTAGGCCTACCTATACTATATATATATAGAAGCATAGGTTAGTAGGTATACTAGATGAGCTGTTTAAAACAAATTGTGTCACAGCAACTAATTTTAAATTTGGAATTTCGAATAACATTACAGCTGTTCATATTGAACGTTGAAAATTTTGTACCTAAAATATTTTTTATGACATCAATGCGATCTCATTGACAGATAAGAACAATACCCAATTTAGAAATAAAACTTAAAATATTTTTTGTAATAATAAACTTACTGTTGATTGGTATGCGGGGTCTCTGGGTAGGTGTTTGGAACTGATCAAGAATGACCTCTCCTTCAACGTAAGAAGGTCTAGATTCTGACCCATCTAGCGGTTCCACTGGAGGCAGATACCCTGGCGCTGACGTCGAAGACACATACGTTTGAGTCGGTCTTGGTGTTGTGAACGGTCTAGGAGTGGTAAATGGTCTAGGAGTGGTAAAAGGTCTTGGGGAAGTCGCAAAGGATGATGTATAAATATTTGATGCACCAGTTGAAGAGTCTACAGGAGGTAGGTAAGGAACTCCAGGTTTGGGACTAGATCCAGGTCTGAAAACACCGGACGTTTGACTTCCAGCAGAGAAAGAATCAGTTTCTACGAAATTTGATTGGCTGTTGGTTTTGTAGATTTCCTTATTGAAGTTATTGCCTGAAAACCGATTGGTTGATGGTGCTGAAGTGGATCCAAAACTACCAACAGTGGATCCAGCGAACTTGCTGCTGCTACCATAACTGCCAGATTCGAATTGAGAGGCTCCAGCGTTACCGGATCCTGCGAACTGGTTTGTATTGCTTCCATATCCCGTAGATCCTCTGTTCACAGAGTTGAATCCAGTTTGAGTGGATCCATAGGTGTTCTGTGATGAGCCTGACTGCGAGAACAGTCCTGAGTCCTGGGTGCTTGAGCCTGCGAATGTAGATCCGATGCCTAGGTTTAAATTTGATAAGAACATTTCACAAAGAGCTACCTACGCACCCTAATTAGGTTCTCTGAATGATGTGATTAAAATTGTTCGCTAAGCGTCCATTCCCACTTTAACTACTGAAAATATTAAACCTAAAGAGGCAGTTCCCATGGCACCTGGTCTTCCATCTTCGTAAGGGTCACGCCAAGGTCTTCTAAAGTTGGCATGCACTTATCTACCACGTCAGTAGTGGATTCCTGTAAATAATAATAAATTTCTCTTTACATATTCATGTAAACACTCACAACACAAGCGTTTTTAAACAAAAAAAAAGAACCATATTGGATAATTTAGGGTGCAAATCAGTATTTTTGTTAAATTGTGAGTAATTTTGTTTTACAATGCTTATATCTGTGGTTTTAGCAAGATTTTCGTAGTAAAAGTAGATAAATAAAGTCGCTAACTTTGATATATTTTAGACATTTTCTTATTGGACTGCTGAGACGAGGTCTCGAGTTCGATCCCAGGTTTACCATGGCACACACCAATGACTTTTCGATGCTTTTCGAAGTTATGTGTGTATTTATCGCAGGATTATAAGTGCCCGGTTAATGGCAATAGGCTCGCCACCTGGAAAATAATTGAAAAGACCATTCATTAAATATGTTCAGAAATTGATAGTTTACTAGAGTAGACCTACAAGCGACTGGTCCCAGGTTTAAATCTTGGGCCTCTAGACAAAGCGAAAACGCCAGTGGAACCACTGAGAAATGTATGAGAATGCCATAAATCTTTGTGACTCTGTATCACTCGTCGCAATTACAAGCATTTAGCTCGTACGAGAGGAAATACGACGCTATCAAGAGAGAAATCAATATCAAAATACGATCGTCCCGGCATAACGAACATACGACACCCCGAACAGACATCGCCAGCTTCAGTGGTAGCTACCATCAAAATCACTTCGGAAACCATAACCACAGCTTTACTATATATATAGATAGTAATAATGTGCCATAACTAAATTAATTATGATATGGAGAATACTCCTCTATCGAACTATACAAGTATATACTGCCATTTGTATACTTCATCTTATTATTCTCTGAGCCTTTTTCCCAACTCAATTGACTTATGAAGGAAATTACTTATGCTGTTCACCGCTTGATATAAGATATGAAGAACGTTACGGAAAGTTTACAACCTGAAAACTATAAGGGTAAATATCTATTTTTAGTATTATTTTCTTCTGTGTTGAAAAACGTCGAATGATACGTGTGTATTGAAGGTTACCGTCGTCGGCTATCTGAAGTATTGTGACATAGTATATGTATGAAATGATGACCATCTTTTTTTGAGACTTTGCCTATAGCTCACCATAAGACGAGGCTAAGTTTAATTGACGTGTCCTTCATAAAAATATAAAAGAAGTTTGAGATTACGTCGACTCTAACATATATTTTTTTAACGAGAATTGGCTAAAATAGCTCCATGTATCTCTGTGCCAAATTCCATCTAGATATACTCAGCTGTCACGATTCAGTAACTAACATTACATCTATCCTTTCTTATTTCCAATAGTAAGAAAATTCATCATAAATCGACTTCCAAAAAAAAGATTCTCAATTCGATCGGTATTTTTGTTTAATCTTGCTCTAACGACTGAACTTTATAGTAATTGTAAAACCTTCGTATTTCATTGTTCGTGTTTAATATAAAATTCTGCTAGAGATTCGTCATTCTGGTCAGACTGAGAGTCATCACATTCTACAGCTATTGGATTCCTCGTAGATCGAGATGACCGCGCTTCTGGAGTATAAGTTTCTAATTAAAGTATCAATTAAAGTTTCTAATTAAAGTTAATTAAATTATGAATGAAGTTAATTGCATTGATAGCAAAACGCTAAACTCAAAAGTCAAACAAACTCATAGAATGGAATGTTATTGTTGCAAAAATTATTTAGGTCAAATGCCTATAAAGATAAAAATGCATAGAACATCCGATCAAGAACCAAGCAGTTCGGTGACTCTTTCCTCTGTCGCACCATTAAGGCCTGGAATTCATTACCAGCTCATGTGTTTCCCTCTTCCTACAGTCCCGGGTCCTTTAAGCGGGGCGTGAAAAAGCATATGATGAGACCGTCAAGCTGAGTGTCACCATTGTCACACGGTATGTGTAGGTAATGGTGACCCTCTTTTCTGAGACTTTGCCTTCAGCTTACCATCAGGCAAGGTGAAGTCTAATTGACGTGTTCTTTATATAAAAAAAAACAATGAAAATATACATATTCATTGCTTACAAATGTTAGCACTGAAAGGGAATCAAAGCTGCACCTCCTGCGTAGCACTTGAATATTGAGAGGCTGTCAATATTGTATTCATGTAGAATTTCTAACAAGAGAATTCATGAAATATGTCTGAATGTTAGATTGGTATGAACGAGATTGAATATAAATTTTGATATAGTGCAACATCTCATCAGTTTAATAATATGGGACCCAATTAGAAAATTTTTTTTTTCATATTCAGTATTTTTGTATACCTTATTACCACAGACTGTCATACTAAAAGGATAAAAATAAAGGAACTCAAGCAGAGGTCAGCCAGGGTACGAGGGATATGTATATGGTAATCTCACCTTCGGCATCCGAAGACCCAAGAAGGCGTGTGGTTTTAGTTAGTTCGAGTCCGAAACAACCAGCTTCGGCCGCATGGGGATCCGAGGGGATTTACGCACTATAAAAAAGGGTTGACACAACCCTATAGTATATTTTCTATGTGAATTCAAAGAAAAAATAATTTATAGTTTTTATGTATTGCTACTGTGAAATAATTAACTATTATCAGTTGAGTGGTTAGTTAAAATTGAACAAAAAAGTCAGTTTATATTGTATGGTACCTTCAAATTCACGACAGCGTGCCACATGCCGTGGTAGCAATGTCTAGGCATACCAAGAACTTTACTTACTACGCCGACGACATGGAGGATGCCTTGGGGAAAATGACCAAACTAGCCATAGAAGCCAGCCACCAAGCAGTAATCGATCATAACCTCAAGATGGCAATCCACAAAGGTCTGCAGAAGGGCCTACGTCAGAGCGGATGCCCTGCGCATAGCGCGGCTTGGTCAAGAGCTAGTGATGCATCCCACGGGAAGCCGTGGCTACTGGCGACTGGCTAAAGCCGTGCAAGCCAACTTCTGTCAGCCTTCGCTGCCTCCGCTGCGTAACCCTGATGGATCCCTGGCCCATGAGCCGCAAGAGAAGGCAAATCTGCTGGCTAATCTCTTTGCGGCCAACTCCCGAATCGATGATTGTGGTACGCAGCCACCAACACTACCCGACAGTGACCACGCGATGCCTGATATCCATATCAGGCAACGCGATGTCCGTGGACCACGGCAACAAATGGTAAATACTGACGATGAACTCGACTTTTTGATATACTTTGAAGCAAATTCTAAAATTCAAAAGTTACGTTGAAGGGCGATTAGTACAAAAATTACTGCCGGGTGATGACTAAAGACGACTTATTTTCTGCCGTGAGATCGGTGAGAAAATCGTATCGTGGCAAAATGCCGTGCCGTGGTAAGATATCGTGTCGGTCAGTGTAAAACTTTGTAAGTCGTGAAGAATGTCGAGCTTAGGATGGCATTTTGATTGGGTGATACTGGCAACCCTAGTGACCTAATACTGGGAAAGTTTACAACTAGAATGTATTTATTTACTTATTTACCTACATGCTATCAACAATATAAGCTTACACCAAAACGTTAATATGCTATATGTTACAGATTAAATGAGATTACAGAGTTGTTCGAAATTTAAAAATAAATTTAAATAAGTAATGATTTTCGAATATGGAGGGAAAACTTTTAAAAGTGTTTGATTGTGCAGTTTCTCTGAGGCAAAATAAAAATTATTTTCTTTGATTGTAAATAACGTTTATTATCAATAATACGTCTTTTACGTATGGTTTGTGCATTTTTGTGACTGTAGTCATCATGTCACGTCGTCATTTAAGTCGCGAAGAGATGTTAAGGGCTGTTGGTATGCTGCAAGCTGGACGAACTCAACGCGATGTAGCGGATGCTGTCAACACCCAACCAAGCGTAATTTGCAGATTATGGGCACGCTACAGGTCTACAGGGGATGTTGCCGATCGTCACAGGGGACGAAATAGGGTTACTACCCAGCGACAAGATCATTTCTTGCAAAATTCCGCAAGGCGGCAACCCACGATTACTGCTCGTCAGTTGGTCGCAGGCGTCCAGTCTTTACACTTTTTCATTCACTCTGCAAAAAGGCTTTTAATTTTGGAGTTTAACCGCATTGCTTTGAAATCTAAAATTAAATGGATTTTTTTGCAGTGTCCATGGCTGATTAATGTCATGGCCCTGATAACATCAAATAATGGATTCTCAGAAATTGTCAAACTTCATCACACTAGGGTATGATTTGTGTTAATTTAAAAGATTCACTTTTCAAAAATAAGTGTATGTAAATATAAAATAACTTTTTAATACTTTTTAGTCAACCAAAAAAGGCCCTACACCTGCTGACGTGCGGATGTGGCGTAGATTTGCCTTTCGAGATTGGATTTCGCTACCGTAAAACCCAAATCCAATCAAATTACGATAAGGAGGAGTAGGCAAACGAATTCCAAGCTTCGAAATTCAAGCTTTGAATGCAACCGTCATTGGCGCTCAAACGGATGAAGATGGAAAAGTTCACAATTTAAAATTTGAAATAGCTAGTCACGAGTACATGACTCACGAGACACCGGTTAGTCATTTAGCAAATAACCGGCATAACCAGTGGTATAATTAAAAAAAAACTTCAACGTATTTCTTTCCTTTAAAAACATTAAGAACTGGTAACCACATCCCATCAGGTGGGCCGTGTGCTTGTCTGCTACCTAAGTGGTATAAAAAAATATCACCCACACTGTTAAGTTCAAGTTCCTAATTGTTGAATATAGTAAAAAAGTGATGTTTACATTATAATGTTAGATCTCATATTCTGCTAGCTCTGGTGTTATGTATAATACATTAGAAACGCCAGGATACGGCTGCTCAGGCGGTGACCGGTCCACAGTCCGATAAAGCTTCCACTTTGAATATGAGTAAGCCATTATGTGAATTAACCACAGACACACCCACGCGACAATAAAAAATATGGCAAAACCATACACTGTATACACCATAGGCATCATAATTGTATCCTTATGTAGTTGTCGCGTTCGGGCCGCATAATATCGACTGGTTTTTGTTAAGAGCCGTGCGCTACGACGCGATCATAACACTGAACTGAAACTGTGATAAAAAAAAGTTGTAGCGAGAAGGATATACACTCCATAAAAGTCTCAATCAAGACAACTTGCATAATCTAATTATTAACGTGATACGACTGTTACAGCTGAATTCTATCGGCCAACAGTACATGAAGCGTGCTCCTCTTGGAAAAGCGGATCCTGAACCAATGGAGGAAGAAGCCGATACTGATGAAGAAGAAGGTATGTATTAACAACAATCTGCTGTTTCTAAACGTATTCAAATTGTGGACAGTTATTTCTAAATGTTATTAACTTTTAATTAATTGTTGGTAAACTATCTTATATAGGACGATAACCGGCGACGGTACGGCGGGGCTTGCTACTTATTTCTATTTTAATCGTCTGGAAATAGGAGTCCCGTGGAGCGAGTAAATTTTGTACTAAATAAGTTATACATTATTAAGTAGTTCAAGGTGACCTTGATCATTTCTACTTCCGATACTCTAATTTCTAACTACATACATATAATCACGACTTAATCCCCAGAGGGTTAGGCAGAAGTAAATTAACACCCACATTTCACCAATAATAGTAGTATTCGGTCCCACGTAATAGGGGGTGAGCGTATTGCCGTTTTCCGGGGGTATCATGAAGGGGCATTTGGAACCCCGGCAAAATCGCACAAAAACTCTCCAACGAACTCTGGGTGCCCTTCTCACCGTCGGGAACACAACATGAGGTTATTATGATCGCGGTATTCTGTAGGGTGGAGGTACTTCCCCAGTCAGATTGCTGATTTGCAGCTGCTATATTCTGTGTCACGCCCATAGGCCACGGTAACCACTTTCCATCACTTGTCTGAAGTACCTACAAAATACCACGGCCATAATAACCTCGTATTGTATTCCCAGCGTGGAGTAGGGTAGCCACAGCTACTAGAAAGATTTTGTGCTATCAGTGGGAAGTTCTGCTCTGTCTTCTGATAGCCTACGAGTAAAAACTCTCTGTTCTTACACGGTTGGAAAACACACATACTTGTATTTAATTTTTTTGTAAACAAGTACATAAGATAGAAATAATGCTACACGACTTGACAAAAAAAACAACGCACAACGCTATCTAGGCCCATGGTGCATAGCTTAACTAGCTTGTGTTATGGAATCTAGAATGGGGATAAACATGAAAGGACTTTAAAGCTGCCTGTTATGATTACTATTATTATTTAATTAAATCTTCATGTATCGCTTATGTATAGGCAACTGACTAGCTAGCTTGAGTAAAGGGGATAACTGCGTGATCATATCACGTAGATAGCGTCTTGGGGTGGCGGTTGCGTAGGTGTACAATGAAATTAAAAAGTTAAAAATAATATATTTCCGTTTCCTGAAGCTTTTTTTTCCTTGTGATTTGAATTAAATATGGCGCCCATATTGTATCGTAGGCATTCGTGTTTGTACGGCCGACATCGATCACTTGTTATCCAATCGTGCTAACAGGGCAAATGATTTCAGGAATATTTGTATGTTTCCCGAAACGTATACACGTCATTAAGAACACTGTAAGATACTATAATCGACTTCATGTTGTCTCTAAATAATGGATTCTACATTTCATTATTATGCAAAACAATGCAAAAATGCCAATTAATTTTAATTTGCAGCAGCAATAAATCCATGTTTCGTCACCTGTTACTATGTCCCACACCAAATTTGACGCACCTTCGTTGAATCTGGTAAGCATGGCACTGCACCAAGTGACGCGGTCCGTTTTTTGATCCTCGGTCAAGTTATGTGGGATCCACCTTCTCACACCCAAATGTTTGTGTAGGATTGATTGTATTTGACTCATGCCTATTTCTAAGGATGCGCGAATTTCATGGTAGGTCACATGCCTGTCTGTTTCAATCATACGGCGCACAGCATCGATGTTTTTGTTGGTCACAGCGGTGGACGGCCGACCATCGCGAGATTCGTCACTGAGATTGATACGACCACGCTTGAATTCTGCAAACCAGCTATAAACAGTCGTCTTGCATGGAGCTTCATCGCCAAAAGCTGTTTCAAGCCGAGCGATGCTCTATTGAGCCGTCAAATTACACTTAAAATCGTAGAAAATCATACTACGAAAATTTTCCCGAGTTAAATCCATGTTGATGCAGACACACAATTTTTTAAATGGCGCCACAAGGTAAAAACAAAAGACAGTCAGATGAAACAAACTGTATTCTACAGCCAAAGAGTTCTATTTTCAAATGTTGTAATAAATTTTTAAATATTGTTTATGTAAGTGGCCAGTTCCGGAAACTTTTAGTGTAACCTATGTACTACTCTTCCACCTTGCCGTACAGCTGCGAGAGTGAGTGCTTGGCGGAGAGGCAGAGGTAGTGAGAGTTGTGGAGGACGTTGCCACCAAAATTAACACCCAAAGATTGTGTGATCCGAAAAGTTTTACTGATAAAGTATTTAAATGGAATTCAGACGATATTCTGCTAATATTGCTTAGATTAATATTATTTGGATATTTTACATAGCAATTAATTAATTTATTTTTGTTCAGAAATTTCGAGTTCCTAATTCCCGACGCACCAGAGCTGGTTGCTAATTTCCTGGAGACTGAACAGGACATGTCTTGCAAGAGAAATGCCTTCCTTATGTTATTGCATGCAGATCAGGAACGCGCCTTGTCTTATCTGTCGTCCAGACTCTTGGTTGGTTTCGGCTCATCTTGAAAGACCCATACGCTCGATTGCTGCTTTGTTTTGGGATCGTAGCAATAAATCCATGTTTCGTCACCTGTTACTATGTCCCACACCAAATTTGACGCACCTTCGTTGAATCTGGTAAGCATGGCACTGCACCAAGTGACGCGGTCCGTTTTTTATAACTACACTCGAGAGCAATGAATCCGGGTCACTGAAAGAATGTTAAAAATCTCGGAAACTAAAAATGATAGGTTAATGCAATAAATTGTATTTAATAGACAATGTAATACTCCTTAAATGAAAGTAAAAAAAATATGAGTCACCATACATTTTATTAACACAAAATTACATAAAGAAAAAAACTGCTGATCTCTCCTTAAAACAAAAATAGGAAACATGAAATTTTTGAACTTTATTACGATTTTCTTGAATTTTAATACTTCGTATTGCCTCCTCGTGCTTCCATTACTGCGTTTACGCGGTTTGGCATGCTGTACACCAAGTTCCTTATACGATTTTGGGGAATATTCTCCCATTCCTCTGTGAGAGCAATTTTGAGCTCACGAAGCGTGATTGGGGGAGGGTTTCGTTGTTTTACGCATCTGCCTAGCTCGTCCCAAGCATGCTCGATCGGGTTGATATCCGGGCTGCGCGCTGGCCACTCCATACGAGTAATTTTCATCTCTTGAAGGTAGTCATTCACAATCCTACCTGTATGAGGTCTGGCATTGTCATGCATAAATATAGCATCCTCACCTAAATTGACCATAAATGGACCAACGTGATCATTGAGGATTTCTTCCACATATCTTACGCTAGTTAAAGAGCCGTTTTCTATGATCACCAGCTCTGTGCGACTTTCAGAAGAAATTCCGGCCCACACAAGTACAGACCCACCACCGTAGGCTACTTTTTCTTCGATGCATGCTTGCTTGAATCTTTCCCCTGGTCTTCGATACACTCTGTGTCTTCCATCGTGCTTG
Organism: Eilema griseolum; assembly: GCA_963662185.1. NCBI lineage: Eukaryota > Metazoa > Arthropoda > Insecta > Lepidoptera > Erebidae > Eilema > Eilema griseolum. Next base: position 6,682,010 of record OY759251.1, read on the forward strand.
TAGAGCATAAATTTTGATTCGTCGGAGAACATAACTTTTGACCAATCTTCAATACTGCAATTTACGTGGCTCTGGGCATAACTTAGTCTCGAAATACGATGCCCACGCTCCAGTTTAGGGCCGTTTGCAGGTCTAAGGGGTTTTAAGTTAGATTCAGCAAGCCGACGTCTTACTGTCCATGCACTTGGGTTACTTCCTCCGAGGCGTCGAAACTGATTGGTGAGTTCAGTTCCTGTGAGAAAGCGATTTCGAAGCATGGTGTTCACCAAGTATCGGTCTTCTCGTGCTGTGGTACACCTGGTTCTGCCCGTTCCTGGTCTGCGTAGGTTAGAACCAGTTTCTTCGTAACGTCGGAGAACTCTTTGTACTGTTGACAGCGACACACCGACAGTCCTGGCTGTATCGCGCTGACTCCGGCCGGTTTCCAGCATTGTAAGTATTCTGGTGCATTCTTCAGGCGTAAGCGACATAATTTCAGCTTGATTAATGAATATAGAGCACTATCAACATGGTTTATGTACCCACATAAATGACAGATTACAAACAACAGCAACACCAAATGCTGTAATTTCGTAGTTCAATCTTCGAAAGTGGCCCTTTTTCAAATTTGATTTTTTTATGATATAACTTTACAATAACTAAGAAGTTTTAATACCTTCATTTAAGGAGTATTACATTGTCTATTAAATACAATTTATTGCATTAACCTAGCATTTTTAGTTTCCGAGATTTTTAGGATTCTTTAAGTGACCCGGATTCATTGCTCTCGAGTGTATAATACAATTTAAATCAATACAACAGTTACTATATATTTAATTCTATTTAAATATACAATACGAAAAAAATATAACTAAAACTACACTTAGCAAAACGCGTCGTGGAATTCCTCCTCATCGCATGCCTCTTGTGTTAGCGTTCCCAGAAGACTAGCAGCAGAGCATTTTTGAAATGCTGTTGAAAAAGGCTAACTCTTTTCATGAATCTGATGGTTCTGTAAGGACAGTGGAGTACCCAGCTGATGACCACAGCGGCTTCAACGCTGTTGTACACAACACTGCGCCCACTGCCGCCCCTGTACATGTCAAGGCTGCATATGTCGCGGCGCCAGCACTGTAGGGATAACTAAAGGCTTGTCCTGATTGTCCTCTACACTGACGGCACAGAGACTCTGTGCTTACAGAGTCGGCAGTGCGAGTGTGAATTCTCTGGTGTTACACACGTCCATAGGCCACGGTAACCACTTTCCATCAGGTGGGCCGTGTGCTTATCTGCCATCTTCTTGAGACGTAAATCTCAACAATTGATATACTTATACATACACCATGAACAAGCAGCTCAAAGCTGCTCGTCTATAATCAATAATAATAATAGTTTACACAAACAGACGTCTGTAGTAATTCCTTTGTTAAACGCCATATTTCTAACGCTAAGATTGTTAGTAAAGTATAACAATCAACCTTTTAGGCAACCTTTGTAGAAAAATATATACAATTAGCTGCGCTTCCTGGCTTCGACATTCACCATTTCCGAATTCGTTATTCACTTGGCTCCATACGTGCGAATTTTTGGGTTCGTGTACGTTAGCACTTAGATACCACGGTAACTCGATTGTTAGTCGTCACATTGGAACTTGATAGCTTATTGGCAACCATTTATTTGTACTTTGGTTAAAGTACATTTGAATTCACACATCATAATTTACATAACAAAATTCTCTTCATTATTCACCCACATGATTTATCACCATTTATCATTATCATATTATAATTATTTATTTAAATAACATCACATTCCATCATTATAACATCACTGTACCCTTTGTTAGGGTAAACATGACTTTTCTTTGGGGTAAAAATTACCCTTCTTAGGGTGTACGAGGTAGGCGCATATTAACAAGAGATGCGTTTGGTTCTATAAGGACTATAGATTAATTATATATAGGTTCTTAAACATAAACAGTACTTATACCTACTTATCATATTTAAAATAAATCAGGTTTTTCTCAGTATGTAAATGAATATAATAGGTTCGACAAATACGAAGTTAGCAAAGCCCATTCTACACAACGCTATCTAGAACCATGGTAAGCATAGTTTAACTAGCTTGTGTTATGGAATCTAGAATACGGATAAACAAATACCCATATTCATATATACAAATATTTGCACTGAGCGGGGATCGAATCCGCGCCTCCTGCGTAGCAGTCGTGTTCACTACCGCCACGCCACAGAGGCTGTCATAGCCTGATGGTACGCAGTTATAGTCCTAACCGCTATCTAACTTGCAAAACCGGAAGTAACGCTCTGGTATATCCGTTTCTACCTTTTATTGGATAGGTTCCCGGCGGTGAGTAGTGTAGCCAGAGCTCATTCACTTTTCATCAGGGCTACCTGATGAAAAGTTGTCTGCAACCTAAGTGGTATAAAAAAATGAAACAAATACACAATGCACATAGCCCTAAATAAATGCCTATGCCAATCCCTACCCAGACCTTGTGGCTATTGTTATTTTTACCAGATTTACAAGGGAGTGTTGAGATACACCTTTTTTATGCCATTTAGGTGGCAGACAAACACATGGTCCACCTTATGGGAAGTGGTTACTGTGGCCTATGGACGTGTGTGACACCAGAGGCGTTACGCTCGCTGTTTGACGGACCCAATGACCGTATCGTAGCAGTGAGAGTGCAAACTGTGGACTGTTCATTCCTGGTGTTTTCAGTGTATATGCCCACGGATAATGCCACAAACTTAGTGGAGTTCACACAGTGCCTGGGTGAGATAAGTGCAATTATAAACAGCTGTGACACTGAGTTGAGTTAATAATTTTACAGATATAATCATATCTTACGAGTATATTAGGTGGAAAAATTTAATAAATCATTCTATATAGAAAGTGAAACGTCTGCAGGTTCTCATAGTCGAGTTTGTACGGCCGTGAACTTCCTGTGTTATTGTAGTTACTAAAGACAGTAACTTTACGAAAATTTATAAATAATAAAGTATAGTAATCAACAGGTTGACTGTAAAAGCTGAAAACGATCAGCAACGAGGTTTTCATAACCTCGTTGCTGATTGAGAGAGACACATCACACTGTCTGTCACTGTCAGCTGTCAGATCATCCAAACCACCAGTCAACTGATATTCCGCATGCTGTTTGCCAATACCCAAAGCACCAAGAAACCTCCATATATTAGCAGGTGATGACGAACTAACATTATCGTGAATATGTCAGCGTTTAGCGTTGCGTATCATCTGGTTGCAGCGATTCCTTGCTGCCTTAAAGCGGTTCCACTTCTACAATTTTCTACTATACTACCAATATAATGTAAAAGAATATTAGAAAATCTCCTTACAGAGCTATCGTTTTGGTTGTTACATAAGGAATTGCTACCTTTATAATATTTGTTTATAACATGTACAATGTAAACAACTGTTGGTGGACCAATAAATAAATAAATAAATAAGTTAAACTTTTTTTTTAACCACTTAGGTGGTAGACAAGCACGCGGCCCACCTGATGGGAGTTATATTTCGAATGTTCCTTATCTCGCAGTTTTTTTATACCACTTAGGTGGCAGGCAAGCACACGGCCCACCTGATGGTAAGTGGTTACCGTGGCCTATGGACGTTTGTAACACCAGAGGAGAACAGAAGAAAAAAGAGTTTGCAACGCCGTCAGTGAAATGCTCGTAATGCCGTCTTATATGTTAAATGGACGTCACCATAACGGTGGCACGTCATCGGCCCCATAACCGACATGACAGACGGACAGAATAAATCAAACTTATATATGTGTATGCAGCCTAAAATAGCTATCTCAAAATGGTAGGTCACGATTGCTCTGGTTTCGAATCCTGGTCATTACACTATCGACATGAACCCACTCCTAACACAAGCAATTTAGCTTAACTGAGAGGGAATATTTGTAATTTTGGTTATAAAATTCTTCAATAAAACAAATATCGCTGGAGGATTAGGCAGAAGCGTGCTATGGTGCCGATTCTGATGCTCATCTCACTAAATTAAACTATATTTAAATTGAATATAAAATAAAGATGATTTTAACTAGTGCCCGATTGGATAACCAATTATTAAAATAATTTATTAATATAATAAATAATTTATAGAATAATTTATTAAAAACCATCGTATGAAAAATCGTGTAACATATTTCATAATATTGTATACTGTCAGTGGGAAGACCAAAGTACTAAAGCGTGTCCTGCTTCGTCTTTTATACTGACGGCACAGAAACTCTCTGTGCTTGTAAGCTCAGAGAGTTTCTATGCCCTGTAGGGTAAGCAGCGCGAGTTTGACTCCCTTGCACACGTCCATAGGCCACGGTAACCATATCAATCGAATAGGTTACCATATAACAAGGTTAAGCAAGCCTAGCCAGATCGGTCTTAGGATCCCTATCGCGGTTTTGCGAATGCAGTTAGATCGAAAAAAAATGGACCACGGACTTTAAGGTAAGAGCTTCGAATGCAACCCGAACAAACACCCCTAATCAGCGGAAACAGCTGTGTTACTACCCGCAACGAATACAGCAGTATGTTCGTTTGGCAGCAGATATCGACCGCTTATTATTAAGATCTGTGGTATTCACATTTATTAGCGAGATTGTATTAATTTTTTTTTTATAAATAGCAATATTATATTTCATTCTTCATTAAAAAGTTTATCGTACCTATGTAAAGTCAATGTCTAAAGTAGATGTTGATTTTACAGATTTCAAAGTAACAAATGGAATGAATTTGATAATATTTAAGTCGTTCACCGGCTAGTTACTTACACAACAATAAAACATGGGTACTTTCCTCGAATCTGGAAGTTTAGTACGTAAATAAATTAAATTACAATAAGAAATGTAAAATCTATTGGTGCTGACGGCGGTGCAGCGTGCAGAGATCGAGAATGCGATAAATAATCCCCAGGATGGCAACGTGGAGTCCCGGAACGGATTGATCGACACTACTAAACGCTGGCCAAACAGAACTGTTGTGTATTATATCGAAGAAGATGACTTTAGTAAGTACTTTACTAAATAGGAACAATAAGGGTATACGGATATTAGGAATGCAACTTGGTCACTACAATGAACCTTGATCGAGTTTCATGGCCTGCTTGCTACGTAGGGGAAAAACTTTAATCAATATTGATTTTTATCTATCTGACCTACCCAAATTAAGTACAATATAATAAATACTTAAGATGGGGAGTGTTCTGATGAGCTCTTCCAATTAGTCCCACCCTCTCCTTTCCTACACAGGACAACGCGTGCAGGTCTTAGATGTCATCCGCACACGGTGCAAAACATCCGATCAAGAACCAAGCGGTTCGGAGACTCTTTCCTCTGTCCTTTAAAGTGTCTCGCATTTGTACCTTTTTTTTTGTATTTTTATTTGGAGGAAGGACATGACGGTATCTCCCGTCCAAAATTGAGCAGTCCGTCTGGGTAAGTACCTCCGCCCTCCAGAATACCCCGGTTATAATAACCTTGTGTTGTGTTGAACACCTCCTCGAGGATCTAGACTGCGGGGGTGACTGTATCACTAGTTGTAACAAGGTGCGTTGATGTTGAAATTCAGTTAGATTGTTTAATTTCCTGACAGAGGATTTTGAGACTTCGTTAGATGCCCCAAAGCTTTAATTAAAGAAATATCTCTATTGCGTATGAAACTTATAGACATTTTAACTGCTCAGAAGTATTTGGTCACCTAGTCTGCTAGGATAGGTCTGTATTTACTTATATGTATAGGATAGATAGATATCTGATGAATGGCGACTGCGGCTGTAGGCATTATACAAAACGTCGCCGCTGGCGGGGCAGCTGGCGCGCGCACTGCACGCCGCGTACTATTTGTGTTTTTCAAACTTAATATAATTTTATGTATGTCATTAGGCACTGTGGGCGTCATAAATATAGAATTCAATTCGTATGTCATTGGTGTTTTGTGGTCAATTGATAAACTTTGGTGGATTGAGTCAGTGAAAAAAGTATTAAAACAATTTGCAATTTGTGAGTATCTCAATCAATCAATTAGCCCATCGAAGTTCACTGTTGGGTTAGGCTTCCCAATGTTGGGAGGTTTTGTCCTACTGTTTCCACGTTGATCAGACGGTACCAAACCGTCTCGATACTCGAAACAGAATTCTGTACCAACAGGGTTTTCTTTAGAAAACATATGTACGTGTTCTCTAACGAAAACATTGGTTTCTGATTGAGTCTATTGTCCCACACTGCTTGTGATCTACTAAATTTTCCCGATGTATCACACGCTGGCATATCCCTCGCGCACCCCAGCTGACCCGGGGCCATCAAAGGCCCTCTCGGGTAGAAGGCCCTCTAGGGATCGGGAGATCTGGAGGGGCCCATAGGTATATGGGCCGTGACAAGTGCGAATCTGTAGAGGTCTTCGTGCAAGAATGGTTGGATTTGGGTGTGCGGTATGTCGGCGGGTGCTGCCGTACGTACGCCGCCGACGTGACACGCATCCGGAATCAAGTCCAGTGCTGGCGAGACCGGTGGCGCTTCCAGGCGAAGTTCGCGAATATATTATCTCTATTCTGTACATCGAGGCATTTCACAGCCTATTAATAATATCACCCTCAAATTAACAGCCTGCCCCTTTATTAAATTATTGGTAAATTAACAGTCTGTAGTCACCAACATCCACCATGCCTGTGGAAACATATTCAGACGATATCACTGCGAGAGAAGGAAAACTCGAAATAAAACCCTGTACCAACTCGTCTGGCTAACGGAAACAGTAGGCCAAAGCCTCCCAACATTGGGAGGGGCATATGTCCAGCAGTGAACTGCGATGGGCTATTTGATTGATTGATTTTTATATGTAAATTAGTGCAAAAATATATATTATTAATTACCAAGTTTTGGTTAAAATATGCAATTACTAGTGAATAGTTACAAGGTAAGCAAAATATGCATACATGCAAACAATCTTGTCTTTGGTTATGAATATAGACACGTGTCTAATTATTTACAAATGTTTAGGCGCTCGCGTAAGAACATGTACTGAGGATCGTCTTGTGTGGACGGCTCCTAATAAACAAGAAGTCGACGTTATATCACAAGGGTAAGTCCATGGCCATGTTATTCCCATTGAATATTAATATAATGTTGATACTAACGGCAGTGATCTTCTCTCCATACTCTTTTACAAAAAAAAAATATCTCCCATTGTCTAATTTGCACTTCTCGGAAAGGTCATTCGGGGCCTAAACAAGGCCTACTCCACCCTTTTGTGAAAGCTGTTCCTTTTCATACATTACATCTTGATTGTACCGGTCCATTTCGACAGTCTACTGACGGATATAAGCTAGAGAAATAGAGTCAAACATAAGAAGCATTAAAGAAAACCTCGACAAGGATTATGGGCTCCAACAGGAATATGCTACTTTGGAAGGACAATGCTGGGAGTATGAAGATAAAGAATATGTTTACAAATTGTGTCTCTTCCAAGACGTAAGAAATATAGGATTGTAGACTCTAAGGCAAGCACCAGCGGAGGTGCCGCCATCTAAGATTAGTTTTGCCCGTGACTCCCCAGTATGGTTTAATTGCATGTTTATTAAATTGAGCACCGTAAAAAACGTTTAATAGTTATTATATTGAAATGCCAAAATAAACGTCAAATGCATTTGAATTGTTTGATACAGGTAATCGTTTTAGGCTTAATGCGACTGTATTTGAGTAGATAATATGCGCAATTAAAGTGTACATATTTTTATTTTCTACAGGTTTTGCCAAATAGCATTCTAACAGTTGATACGCTAAAACATCACGTGCAACCAAGTGGAAGTAGAACTGCGGCCACACAAGTACTCAACTACATACATACTACTCTTTACAACAAACCAAACAAACTATAGTGAAAATATACAATTTTGTGTACAACTCCAAATATTGTATAGAATTCAAAGTACACAATTTTGTGTACAGATAATGTAGGTTTATTGTCGTTAGATGATTTGTAGACTGCGACATTTTTGTAAAGAGATAGAGATAGATATACATGCATACATACATACATAAAATCACGCCTCTATCCCCGGAGGGTTAGGCAGAGGACTACTTAGCAACAAGCATACGACCCACTGACTGAACAACATTGTTATCTATTAAAAAAGAGTATGTAATTCAGTAGGTAATACATCTGATACTAAGAATGCAGAAAATAATAAAATTGTGACCATGGTCGAGTATTAGTCAGTTCAAATTGAGTGATGAAATTGTGTTTTATTGGAAGTTCAGTTTAGGTAAGTAACTACCTCTCTAACTAAAGAGTGTCACGTCGGTAGTACTATCGGATTCGAACCCAGGACCTCTCCATCATCAAACCAAAAGTAAATAAAGCCTTAAACTAATGAAGATTTAGTTCAAACACGGTTAGATGCAAATACGTAGAAGTAAATTAAAAACCTCGTAAGGAACCAGTTCTATACAAGTACATTAATAGTTTTGAACGGAAACGGAATCAGTTCCATACAAGTAAATGAAAAGTCTTGAACGATAAGTTACTTAAAAACCTTGATCAGAAGTTACTGAAAATTGGGTCTCCTCCAATTTCTTCAAAAAAACGGCAGTTTCATATGTAACGAACTATTCTATTAGATACTACCTAGATAAAAATACCAAGGGAAGGTCCGTAAAATTTATTTCGTAAGTATGTTTTTTTATAAAGTAAAAACAATAGCTACTTGCGATATCATGTCATGTTGTCTTTCTCTTTTTGGTAATAAAAGAAAAAGACAGCATGGGCTTAGTATATTTCAGTATAGTAAGCCATCAACAAGCCTTTTATCCGATATTAAATTATTATTAAACCTTGCGTTTGTATTGTAACTAAACACGTGCCGTAATCTTAGTAGCTATAAAATACAAACTGGGTTGACAGAAGCGGGTATGAATTATTGACTGTCTTATGGTGCAGCGGGAACAAGTTGTTAGGTTCGATTACCAGGTCGAACAACGATATGAGGATATCCTGGTCAAGAATAATGTTCTGCGGCGTATCGGACCGTATTGGTCCACCCCCTTGGATATTTTTTTATACTAGTTACCGCAGTACCGATGAGCGACCGTTATAGGATGGGATGGAGCTTCTCTCCGTAATAATACATAGACTGTGAATCCATCTATTTGGCGTCTATACACAGAGCCCTCTGCTAAGCAGAAAGACAGGTGGAGACTCTTTTTTACAACTGCAAACATTGCATAATGTTGTTGTATTTTACAAATTCGATTGTAAGGTAAGGTACTTTAATTGGTTTACCAAAAATAGATATTAATTGGTCAAATAAATTAAGTTTTGGTTTTTTGATCGAAAACGGCTATCGTCTTTATGACGTCGTAAAAAAAAGAAATAGACGCTTGCTCATGTGCCCTTCTGCCATGTATCGACCATTTAAAGTCTAAATACCAAACATACTTCGTCCGTGCTTACTCGTTGTATTGGTCAAGTAATATAGTTGCATTTTGTTTACACAAAACAATCAGAGCGACGGTGGCGAAAACCGTACTGTCGGTTGCTCAGTAGATCGTTTCCTTCAAGGTACCTCAGGAGTTGTGTATTAATAACACGCTCCATAACCTTCGAGAGAAGGGAGGTTATAGCGATAGGCCTGTAATTGGTCGGATCTGTCCTGTCACCTTTCCTAAGAAAGGTGACAGGACAGATCCGTACCAGAATTCAAAATTAGAATGTGTTATATTTTAGAAGAGAAATGCAGTTTCGAACTTGACAAATCGGATAATTTAAACATCCACCAAATAGGTTTACACCTCCTATTTTTTACTTTTTTATATTTGAACCGTCAATCGATGATAAAAAGCTGAGACTTTAGTTTATTGATATGGAATGTTATTGTTATACGTGCCATCTTATCTATCAGTGGGTTTGTTACTGTTAAAATCTTTTACTGGTCAAAAGTACATTTCACTGGAAAGTTTTGTGCTGGCAGTGGGAAAACCAAAGGCTTCTCCTGCTTTGTCTTCTGCAATGACGGCGTAAAAACTCTCTGTGCACTTGCCAAACTTATTTCTACTGCGTATTGCTGAATACTGGTGCTTATACACAGTACAACTACACTTGTCCGAGTACTTCAGTGTTTAATCCAACATCTTCTGTGTGTACTACATCTTACGACTGTACGGGTTGACGCTTATAATAATAGTGTGTTTTTTCTATGGTGGTATAGCTAGAGACGCTGTAAAGAAATAGAAAGAAAGAGTACGACGAGTCGAGAGCGAGCGAGATACCGCTGTGAGCACTTATGGCGGTATGCCACTCACTCTAATGTTCTTTCTTTCTCTTTCTTTCCCTATGGGGGTGACATGGTCACTGCGTGATCAAGCCCTCACCTTATGGTAAATAAATAGAAAAAAAAAGCTTTAAAAAAGCAAAGTAACGGGAAGGAGGGAACAATTCCACGCGGAAAGCACCACCTTTAATAGTATTTTTTCATATTCATTCCGGAAACTTATAGTGCGCCCCACGTATAATTACTTAGTAATATAAATTCCTGATCAATATTTCAATTTATTAATTTAAACTATATAGTTATTTAACACCGGCCACCGTAAGAAAAAAGTCTATTAGAGTTATTTGGAATTGTGCTTAAAATAATAATGATAATAAATGTTTTCTATTCATCTGAAAAATATGTGCATAAATATACAAAATAATATGTGTAATAATAAAATAAATGTTGTTGCGGTTATTGACCAAAATCTAAACTTCAAAGCACACATAAGCTCCCTGTCGGGCCGTGTACGCAAATCTGCAAACATTTTAAAGCTGTTACGCTCCGCAGCATCGCCCAGTACTCTAAAGACGACCTATTACGCTTTAAGTCAGTCGCTGCGTCTGAGGAAAGAAACTGGTGATATTGTAGCTACACATGTTTCCGTAAATAAAATTATTTGTATCTTTCTCTTTATCATACTGTCGCTACAAGGGAGGCGCGGGTTTGTTCCCAGCGCAGTGCAAAAATATTATTGTATTTGCATTCAGTCTGATCGTGCCTCGGAGAGCCTACGGGTGCTTGGTTCTGAACCTCCACTCTCAGGCAAATTCTGGGCAAACTATCCACATGTTCCTCAGACTGGTGGCCACAGTATTTTCTTAGCGCCAATTTCCAACAAAAGAGCAGCAGTTGGCTTTTCTAGGCAAAATAATCAAAATCTTGTCACACATATTGAGAACTCGCTTGTACTTTTACACATTATTTTTAATAGTTATTAGACCTGACCGCTTTCGCCTTACGGCATGACATTGTAAATCATTGAGGTTGCCGTAAGGCGAAACCGACGTCTAATAACTATTAAAAATAATGTGGAAAAGTACAAGTGAGTTCTATTGTTTTAGGTTCTTTGACTAGCAACTTAATAAATAGAATTGTTTTTAGTATTTGAGAAAGTCTACCGTTTCATTGAGGGTATCTTGAACACGCACACACACTGTTCTCTGATGTAAAAGGCGCCCTGAGGTATTCTCGAGTCTCAGTTCCTCAGCTCTTACCTGGGCGAACCGGTGGAGTAGCCAGGGGAAGTTTCCCGGTTACAAAATTGGCGACCAACGTATGGGCAGGTCTGAAAAAGAATGGTATTATGATGATGATGGTGGTTAAACGTGGTACTTCCCCGGCCGAGGGAATCTCGCAATTAACTGAATAATTAAACCTTCATTGATGGTGACCTGTAATTCAGGTTTTTATTACCTACCGCAGGCACCAGCGATCCGCTTCTGCGTATCCAAATATGGCTTTAAGGCCTCTAAAAAATTTACTATAACTCCATATGATGCAAAAGTATTTAACAGGAAAAATAACAATAATATTGCATAGCACGAACATAAAACAATCACCATTAAGTATAATTACGAGTCTATGTACAATTTCGCGACCTCATAACGCTGTAAGACTATCACTTACCGGGGGTGAGGTAGCCTTTGTCATATCCCTCGCGCACCCCGACCCGGTATCATAGAACGCCCTCTCGGGTGTGAGAGCCTATTTAAACCTGAGCAAAAGTAAACAGCTCTATTACCGTCTATGTCGAACAATCGAAACTGAAGTTGTCCTGTTTGTTGATACTTTTGATTATGTTGTTCACTTCAGCAGTTAATTATATTGTTATTGAGTGATATATATGAGACTTTGCATTTTAACTCACAATCAGGCGGTGAAGTCAAGTTGGCGTGTCCTATATATAAAAAAAAGAGTTACACTTTGATCCCGTTCGCCCAACCCATGAAAAGTAGCCATATGTTATTCCAGGCTACGAGTATTATCTTTCCGTGTACCAAATTTCAGCCAGATACGTTCAGCCTTTAGAGCGTGATTAAAAACCAAACGTCCGATATAAATGTATGTTGATTAAGATTAGAAAAAAATAATCGTAACACGTAATGGGAATCATGAAGACCTGTCCACTAGATACCCTCACGGTGAGCGTATCCTTGATCACGCCTATTTCCACCGGCCTGAAGCGCACGCTCAGCTCGGCCTTCGCGCCCGACGTGATGGTGAGCCCCCGGGGGCTGCTGATGACCACCTCCAACTCCGGCCGCTTCGGAGGAGTTTCTGTGGTTTTCTTTTTTTTTTTTTCTTCTATGGCGATCCCAACGATTACGCCAACTTACACCTTCGGTGGTGCTTGTTAGAGTCAGTCTATAATCCTGTTTCTTTACTTCAGATTGTCAGAGGTGATTGTCAATCTTGTCGTTGACATTTGAATTAGTTAGCACTTGGTTACAGCTCACAGTATTTCAAAGGTTGGTGCATACTTATACCATAGACGAATGAATTCAAAGAGTCTATTGGACTGTACTTATAGTTTAACATAATTATGCAGTTAGACTAACAATATTGAGAAATATTTTGTATTTTAGGATAGATTGTTGAACTGAAGCTCGTTGATGTCTAAGCCTTTTGCCGTATAGATCCACTAATAATCTGTGGTGCTCTAGGAAATCAGCTCCTAAGATAGGCATTTTTACATCGGCGATTACAAACGTCCAAGTAAAAGGTCTGCGTAACCCCAGATTTAGCGTTAATGTGCTTTCGCCATAAGTTTCAATAGTTGACCCGTTTGGTCTCAATTTCAGACACAAGTTGTTCGCGACTCTTCTCCACCTCGGATATTTGCACGCATAACAATGAATGGAGCCATCAGACAGCATGTCATTGATATGCAGCAGAAACAGCGTCGGAGACAACACGGAGCCTTGTGGGATACCAGCGTTTATGTTCATGCGGTCTACATATTTTTGTTAATCAATTTTTTCTCGTACCTACCGATATGATATCCTTATATATTTCAACTAGTTCAAAATATTTCGGCAGTCGTTTAGTTTTTATTCACGATGTGTAATTTTATGGATTTAAAAGACGTTTTTGTTCGTATATCCGTCCAAAGGAGCTGAGGAAGTAGGTACCCACGCCGTATAGAGTACCACGGCTATAATAACCTCGTGTTATGTTCCCGGCGGTGAGTAGGGTAGCCAGAGCTCACTGGAGAGTTTTTGTGCTGTCAGTGGGATGACCAAAAGCTTGTTCAACTTTATCATCTACACTGACGGTACAGAAACTCTCTGTTCTTACAGGGTCGGCAGCGCAAGTGTGACTCCCCTGGTGTTGAACATGTACATAGACCGCGATAACCACTTCCCATCAGGTGGGCCTGATCTTGGGGTTGTCTGGGCTGTATATATCTGTCTGATATTAAACAGCCCTATCCCTTAGTCGCCTTTTACGACACCACATGGGAAGAGATGGGGTAGTCTAAATTGTACTCTTAATTATATTTACCAGTGAAAGAAGTTTTAATTCCACCGATTTTCAAAAATTGAAGCCGGTGGAAATAAAACTTCTTTGATTATCGCTCAGTTCAAATATGTGTATGCATTAATATAAATATCTCATTGCATTGGTCTGTCTGACATATATTAGTATTTACAAATTTAGGTAATAAGGTATGCTTATTTTTTTTTTCATACTACTTGTTTGGTAGACAAGCACACGGCCCACCTGATGGAAAGCTTTAAAGATGTGATAGGGGAGAATGAAACTTAAGAAATGCTTTCCACATAGTCAGTCTAGTTAAAATTTGCAGACATTATCATAGTCATTGATCATAATCAATCAGCAGCTCTAAATGAACATTCATATTATCATAGAGCCGGTGGAAGAGGTTATGTCGGACTCGAACCGACCAAAGCGCACGCCGCCTGTGTGTCGTTTTTGGATGCCGAAGGTGAGGTTGACAGGCATGTCCCTCGCACCCTGGCCGACCCAGGGCCATCTCTCACGATCTGGCCATCTCCTATCACATATTGAAAACTCACTTGTACTTTTCCACATTATTTTTAATATTACACCTGACCGGTTTCGCCTTACGGCATCCTCAAAGGTTTATAATGACATTTAAAAACATTCCTATATGAACATTGCGACACTTTTTTTTGTAATTCTTAGATTTCTAAATAATTAAATTAATTATTTTATTCCTGTTCCAAAATCAAAATGTATTGTTTAGCAAAGTTTTGTACATTGATGTAATGGATAGCCTGAAAGAATGGTATTAAAATTATTAACCGTCTCTCTGGCGTGACCCATCCGACAGGTAACATACAGCCCAAGATAAAGTGCCCGCTTGAAGGTAAGAGGCTTCAGAGGCGCTCGAACCCCATGACCCCAAAATTTCGACTTCAAACGGCACAAATTCATAATCTCCGATGAGATTGGAGTATAACTGCGGTGGGCTAATTGATTGATTCAAATACCCAATACAATCCTTATTAAAGTCTTAAGTTGTTACTTGATCATAATTAGATAAGATTATGCTTTTATGGATTATTTTAATACAGATAGCAGCTAGTAGCAAGCGATAATATAAATGCTAGGTTGTATCAAAATAGTTTTGACAGATACCTTCTTCAGGATGTTAGCGATCTTATCTGTCACTCCTTTGATGTAGGGTAAAAAGACTGGCTGTCTTTCCACCTTATAGTTCCGGGGTTTATTTGTGGTGAGTCTTGGTGGTCTTATCCGTCCATTGTATCCATTCTTTTGTGCTTAGATCTTGATGGGTATACAGGTCCTATGTAAAGAAGGAGAGAGAAAATGTGTGGAAATTTATGATTACTGTTCAGCCAATAAGTGTGAACGATTTTAAGAACAAGATATTTGTAATTTATCCCTGGATGGTTAGGCAGAGGTAGCTCGCTCTATTGAGGCACCGGCCGCCTCTACCACGCGAGTGATGGCATCAGCGAACACACAAGCCTCTGATCCTACGTCAGTGACGATACAGGCGCGTCGGATTGTAGCCTCGGTCTATACAAAGAGAAAACTTATATTTAAAAAATACTTTTTGAATTTCATAGTGAGATTTTAAAGCATACTATGCATACTAACCTGAGTGGTGAGATACTTGGCAAGTAGATCTACACCTTCTTCAGCTCGGCCAATTTGTGGGAACAATCTGAAGAGTCTCTCTATATTTGCCTCGTCATCCTTGCACTACACTTTGATCTTGGCCAAAAGGCCGAGCGCTGACTCCGGCCGGTTTCCAGCATTGTAAGTATTCTGGTGCATTCTTCAGGCGTAAGCGACATAATTTCAGCTTGATTAATAAATATAGAGCACTATCAACATGGTTTATGTACCCACATAAATGACAGATTACAAACAAAAGGTATTTTTAGTGTTAAGAGTTTTTTGAAGATAGTAGAACCAGAGACACGACTAAAAAACGGGAAAACCGATATAGTGACTATCCAGGGTAGTGCAGGCGCTGGTCTATAATAATAGTTTGTATATTTGAACGCACTGCACTATGACACATTCCAATGTTCAAATCACCTTAGGTCTAAAATCTAGCATAAAATAGTAAACAAATATGAAACATTTCCAGTTTGAAATGTTATATTTCCATTTTATTGCAAGGATTTGCAGACGTTTTAGTATGTAAAAATAGTTTTTAATTTGCAAATGTTCAGCAACTTTTGTTAGTTGAAAAAACCTAAAATCAACTTAAAATCAACGCAAATCAAAACATGTGCTATCGAATAGTTGAAAGTGGCGTCGCTCTTATTTCAAAGTCACGCGCAAAAAGTTTAAATCCGTATCCGCAGATCTTAACATAAAATATCCGATCCATATTACCGCAGTCGCAGCCGGTCTATAATACGTGCTTTCAGTGTGGGTAATATTAGTAATCATAGTCCAAAGCTAAATATTCAAACCGTATCCATATCGCAGCACACGCGTTTGCATAGAGGTGCTATTTTTTTATGGACAAGTGTAATATCGCCACATGTGATGGACCTAATATTTGGAATGCCTACAGGATGTGATGATGGGTTGATTCATAGTACTGCTTTCATTTTGCGCTAGCACTTTATGTGTATGCTGCGGTTATAAAAATCTTCAATCATTAAACTCTTTGATGAATGTATAATTATGTTTTCCGCCGCTAAGAAAGCGGCAGCACCCGCCAAAGCCAAAGGTGGCGCCGCCCCGAAGGCCAAGAAGACCGCCAAGCCGCCTACTAAGAAGCCCAAGGCACCTAAACCGAAGAAGGCCGCCGCTACACCTAAATCGAAGCCGGCCGCGAAGAAAGCAGCCGCAGCCAAGACTTCACCATAATTTAAGGTGTATAAATTTAAATCATTACATAGTAAATTCTCATTTCTGGTAAGTCCCTAAATGTAAACACGGAGTCACTCGGCATATGTTCAGTACACCAAGGTCACGAGAAGTTTTTTCGTTGGTAATTTGCTTTTTGGGAATAATCCAAAAGTATCTTCATAATACAAAAAGAAGTAAAAATTTTAATACTAGTATTCTTGGATGCGTGATTTTCTCATTATACTCGTATCTAAACTAATATTATAAAACTGAAAAGTTTGTTTGTTTGTTTGTTTGAACGCGCTAGAAGGGTAGCCAGAGCTCTCTGGGGAATTTGTGCTGTCAGTGGCAATACTAAAGGCTTGTCCTGCTTTGTCTTCTACACTAACGGCACAGAAACTCTTAACTAACAGTGTAAGAGGCGCGAGTATGGCAGTTCTTGAAATAAACACTGCCATTTGTCTAAATGTGTGGTATTTTATTGAGTATAAATAACAAACTGTACACAATGTATATATAGCCAAAGACACAAAAGAAGCGAGTGCAATGGCAATTGTGGTGATCAAAGCCATCTAGACTATTTATACAGAACAAAGTTAATGTATCCTGTCTTGTTTTAATTAGGCGCATTAATTTATGCGCGTAAAATCCTATTTAATTAAATAAAATGCCTATGAAGTTAAACACATTTATGATAATTAATTTTACGTAATTAAAATAAATGTAAAATAGATACATGTTAGGTATACCTAATTATTTTTAATTTAATGATTTGTGAAATGTGGGTGTTAATTAACTTTTGCCTACCTCTCCGGGGATAAAAGCGTGATTATATATGTATGTATGTATGTATGTATGTATGTATGTATTTACTTTTTAAAGGATTCTAACGTTATTTATTTTTTAATATTTACAAAAAGGACCATGTGGCCCAAATGAAAGTGCAGATTCATAGTCTACCAGATCCCGTAAACCTGGCCGTGTTCTTGATTTCGAGAGAAGTAATGATCAGAAATAGCAAGAGCAGTGGCCGAGTTCCTCGATTGTGTTCTCTATTTTCTATTTATAATCTCCGAAGGAATCCTCTCAGCAATACACGTTTTATTGTGATTAGTCAGTTATGACTTACGGATCTGAAACGTAGTCCCTCTAATTGGTTGTCGAAGTCAGGTGGCTTTTGCTTCACGGAAAATATCGAAATTCAGCCACATCATAGACTAGAAAGGCGACCCCATCTGAGTTGGTATAAGGCTCGGAGAAGAGTTTGAAATATCACGGAATCGAAATGGTTTTTAGCTATAATTTATAAAGCTCTGTACGATACGTAATACCTGACAGTCAGTTCACTTAATAAAAATATATTCTACTATTACAATTTTCAGAGATCTATCTTATCTGTAACCAAGATAAAAAAGTTATTTTTTTTTTAATTTTATATTCTGTAGATACCATTTTATTTTTATATCTGTCATTTTATAATAAGATCGTTTACCGAGGCATAAAAACGTTTTTAACGGAGACTCGGCAATCGATAAAATTCCGTAGCGAAACGATATGATCATTGGAATTCCGGAAGCCGGCATCTATCAGTTCTGGGGTATCCTTTCCCTCGGGGTTGGGAAATAACCTCCTTTATAAGCTACATAAGTATAATCTATAGGAGGAGCAGGAACAAGCGGACCCCAGGTTCCAAAGTTAATACAAGATATCCATACTAGATACAAGATATATATAAAATGGATAAAAGCTATTTACTTTAAAATATAAAACTTCTCTTTTTAAAACGTAAAATACACATTAGTAGGGTATATTAGTACATTAATAGGCTGTCATCTTTGGTATACAGACCAACGCCTTTGAGGCTCGACACATTATCCATTAATGGCAGTTGCTCTGGACAAAGTCAATAATTGAATGAATTTTTAACGCATTTAGTATGTACGAGTATCGCTAGTAACTTTTGGATGACTTCAAGTGAAGTTGGGTGGGTCAGTAGTCAGAGCATTCAACTTGTAAGAGAAAGATCGTAGGTTCGAAATTCACCTGAACCGACACCCTTCGGATGAGATGGGAAAGTGATTCTTTCTCTGTCACCACACGGATTAAACAATTAAAACATTTCCATCCAAAGGTTGCCTGGAAGAGATCGCCCGTGTAAGGCCGCCATTTGTTCATTTTTCATAATGTTATCCGTACATGTACTGTAATGTTTTGGTGTACAATAAAGATTATCTTATCTTAAATAATAATAATGTATTATGAAGTATAAGTGCTTTTTCAATATGCAAGTTCCACCAAATGCCATCAATCAACAGCATAAATAGTTCTCAAATAGTTCAAATTTTTCAAATGTATTGAATGGTTGGAAGTGAGATATGGGTATATTACGTTTTAAATACGTTTACAACAATTATGTTTTCTTTTTAATACATTTTTGAAAAGATATTTTAATGAACTTTCGGAATCCTTTATGCCACCATGCATATATAAGGGGATTTAGCATACAATTCACAAATACTAATGCAGAAAACGGACCGTCACATATTGGGCTCCCTGCACGAACTACACCTTTGCGGAGACACATTATTTATTGTGTAACTAACGACCTGTCCTGACTTCCTGTACGAAACGTGTGTCTTCTCAATCTGGGTTAAGCAGTGATTTGTTGCGCCATAATGACAATATCATCGGCAAACCGAAGGTGAGTGATATGCTCGCCGTTTATGTTGATGCCACGTCCTTTCCAGTTCAGTAGCTTGAATACGTCTTTCAAGGCGGCGGTAAACAGTTTCGGAGAGATAACGTCTCCCTGTCTAACACCCCTTTTCATTGGGATTAGGCCTGATCGCCTTGACTCTTTTCCTGGTGGGAGGATTAGATCTGGATGATGCTTAGCCATGTTTTATGGTGTAATTTATTTTGTAGTGTTATTTGTAATGGAGAATAAAATATACACACAATAACAAATCGTCGATAACCTCAAAGTTCTCTCCCCCATGATGGGTCTTACCGCCGTTACTACGGCGTGCCCTGCGCTTGGTTGCCCAAGTCGTCTCTCCCATTCCGCCACCATTTCCCTGTGGAGCCGGGATCTCACGGCCCGAATTTCTTCGGGCTCGGGATCGTGACCCCGCTCCCGCGCCGCCCTTCGGAACCATATGTTTTTGATTTGATTGTTGCTTTTGTTCACACAAAAGTAACCTAACAGATATTACTTCAAGTAATAATAGGCCCGATAATTATCTTGAACAATAATTATTCTGATTTGTATTTATTTATAAAAATATTATGAATAAACACAAATCACCTATCGAACTGGTACTTATTCGTATAGGTAGGTATAATGGAAGCACATAACCACCTACTTGCAGCCTTTACATATAAAGAATCGCGATGGTGGCTGGCCTCAACCAGCCTGACAATGCCATTGGACCTTGAATTTAGTACGAGTATTACTGACACAGACGAGTTTTTGTCTCGATTCTAGTGCTGGTAATTCCTAACGGTTCGTGTTAGAATGACGCCAGTACGATATTTCAAAGTTCTATTACACTACACTATACAGTTTTAAATTATTAATAATTATTCACAAAAATAATAATTTGCCGATGAAAAGAAGCACTCGCTTGTTGTATCGGTCCCGCGTGAAGAGTCCCTTATTTTGTTGTTGGCTAATCGCGTCTCGTCTTGGTCGAGACGTCATCCCTCAGAATCAAAGTAAACAAATCATCCAATGGTATCGTTTCTAGAAGTTTCAACGTCTTCAAAATTGTAAGAATCCGTTATTTACATACTGTACATGATTACATACAGGTACAATTTGATATGAAGCATGTAATTTAAATTAAGAATTATACAAAACTGACATACGAGTATATAAATTGAATAAGATTAAAATGAGGGTAATTTCATATTTAGTTTAATTTTATAAAAGGTTAGCAAACCTAATAAATTAAAACCAGCTACATCTATTGTCAGAACTAAGAAAACTATTATGTAAAAATTAATTTAATCTTGGTGAGGTCAATTCGTCCATTGATGAACGGCTGCCTGAGGGTACGAATGTCGAGCATTGTAAATTGAATACACTCGAGTTACCCATTCCATATGATCTATTTGCTCTTTAGTCTGCCCGGCTATCTATCATCATAGCTTATAGGTAGGCACTTTAGAGATGTAGAAATAAAATAAACAAATTAGATGCTTCTAAAGGCTCAGGACCCGACGGAATTCCTCCTTTTTTCATTAAAAAATGTGGTAAGGAATTGTGTGTGCCACTATCAATACTGTTTAATAAATCAATTCAGTCAGGGACCTTTCCCAGTAAATGGAAAGTGCACTTGATGTTGTTGTAAGTGTAACATGTAAGGCAGCTTTAGTAGTTAATAACAACTGCAAACAAGATCTACTTTCTGATATCTAGGTACTTTATATAGAACATACGTACTTTTGGTGTGTTTATATGGCAAAACCGATCTTGAATAATATTAATTTTCTCTAAACGAAAATATCGATTTAATCTCGTTTTACTAGTTTTAGAACTGTTCAAATAAATATCGCCACCATATATAGAATCGCCACCATTGGCAAGGGAATAATTATTAATTAATAGGGCAAACTCACTTAACTTAATTTATTTTATAGGATGGTAATTTTATTTCCGAATGACTATCTGCCTGGGGAATAGAATGGAAGACTTTCTTGACCTTGCTTTTTGGTAGATGGATTTTCGTACCACTATCGACCACATTAATACTTAGCAACAGGTGAATTTGTGGTCAAATGCATACGTTTTTTTAATAAATTAATGAAGAATAACAAATAAATATTAGTTGAATTAGAATAATAAGTAAACTACATCCAATATATTATGATATATGTATTGGTTATTTATACACGAGCATGTACAATTTATATAATATTCCACGACACGGGACTGAGACGAAGCTTTTAGAGCAATATATTTTCATTAAATATTTAAAAAATGTTGAAGAGCAATGATCTCTCTCTATTGCATACATATACTTTTCTCTTGTTTTTACAACTAAGGATTGGTATTGCCATCGAACGTGGCAATGTCGCCAGCCTTCTGGCCACCCTCCCGGTTGACATCGCTGGGGAGGAATTCTTTGATGCCTGAACCAATTTAACAAACTTAATAGACTACTTACAATTATCTTTGACTTTCACCAGTTGCTTACTCAATACCCGGTTGGCCCTACAGCAGCCGACCTGAGTCCTCAACCTATTTAGGGACTGCCAAATGGACCATTTCAGACCATGCCCGGGTGGTAGGCTCTCAGCGGGCTGAATGTTATCTAAAGGAGGAGTATTTTCTGTGTGCCACTTCTGGTATCTACAAAAAAACCAAAAGTAAAAATTTCGAATATTTATGACCCGGAACCTATAAAGAGTTTTTGTAGGTATTTTGGAATTTATGGTATTTATTAACGGTAAACAAAATATTTGACGCAAAAAGACATGATATTTACCCCATCTCTTTCCAAGCGGTATCGTACAAGGCGACAAACGTATAGAGCTTTTAACAACAGACAGATATATACAGCCCAGACTCCGCGTCAGATGCATAGCTCGAGTTAACAATAGTGCCACGAAGACGCTAATAGGTTCACACCGTATTCCACATTTCACCAATCATTAAATTCGGTCCCACGTAATAGGAGGTGAGACTATTGCCGTCTTCCGGGCACTATTGTTGACTCGAGGCATGTATCTGAGGCTGAGTTTGGGTTGTATATATCTGTCTGATGTTGGAATTTCTTTTGAAAATAGTTCATTAATCACGTGATGTCTTTTTAGCAATTTATTAACCTCTCCTCTCCCATGGTGCTACGTGGTAAGGTTTCAAACTATCCCTTCCTCCCTACCCAAAATCACGTGTATTTTTAGTACAAGTTATTTGAAAAAAACTCAGGTTTTACCATGGCACACACCAATGACTTTTCGAAGCTTTTCGAAGTTATGTGTGTATTTATTGCAGGTTTACGAGTGCCTGGTTAATGACAATATGCTCGCCACCTATTACATTGGGACCTAAACATAAACTGGCGAAATGTGAGTGTTAGAGCTCAACCGCACTTTTGTATTGATGCTAGAAGGCTGGTTAAGATCAAGGATTAGATTCGACGGCGTTGGTTGCCTAATCGATATCTGGAATGGAATTGAGTAGGGATTGTTTAATTTGTTTTATTGAAGGATTTATTTTAGAATAATATTGCTCGTTCACTTCCCGAGAGAATCAAATAAAGATTGGTACTGAATTGGATTCAGTTTTACCTTGAGTACATGCTGGGGTTTTATCTACCAGCAAAGATCTATATATTAAATTGTTGCTCTCGTTTTTATCCGAGGTTTTTCGGAGCTTGCGTTCGTTCCAAAATAGTTTATATTCTCCATTAATAGTCAATTTTAATATTAAATGATCGATTTTCATTCAGTATTGTTGATACAAACTAAAACATATAATTCAGTGTGATTTCATCATTTACACACACCAATTATAACATGTACAACCTGTGAAACATCACGGTAATATATCTATATAACCCAGTTCAATTTCGGGGCTTCCACCTACTTCAGCTCCTAGCCGGTGTATGTCCAGATGTCTCTCCCTAAGTTAGAGTTTGCTGCTGTCAGCCAAAGCGGTACAAACTTTGAAACTTTGATGGTGATGATAAATCATCATTATTTTTTTATACAACTTAGGTGGCAGACAAGCACACGTCCCACCTGATGTAAAGTGGTTACCGTGACCTATGAATGTGTGTAACACCAGTGGAGTCACATCCGTGCTGCCGACCCTGTAATAACAAGCTAGATGAAGTTTAAAACACGTGTCCACTACAAAAATAATTTAAATAATGTGCTTAAAACGTCTCTGAAAACTAAAGTACGCCTGCTTTCTAATCACTAAAGTGTGCTTTCATAAACTCACACATAGTGTTTGAACTATACTAGTACTGTAGGCATAAATATATCGAACTTGAACTTGTAAGGTGAAAATTAAAATTGTTGTTGAGTTTTATTGTATTTAATATTTATATATTATTTCTTGACATGATTGTAAAATTAATAAAACTGTTCCATTCCTAAATATTAGTTTTTGTTATTATATGCAACTAGCAGATCAGTTCATGCCTGTGCAAAGCGCATGTACACGATCTTTCTAAGGACTTCCCAAAATCCACTAAAAGGGCTGATCAACGAAATATACAGCCAGAAAATTGCCGAGTTGTCAAAGTATGTAAAATATAATATAACCTATATTATGCAGTTTTTTGAATTGTTAAGAGATGTGTGCGTACTTTTAATTTAAAATTACTTTTAGTTTTCAGAGACCTCAGGGGTGGCGGGATGTTGTTCCTGTGATTAGGGTGACTACTCGTGGGAGTATGGTTTTCTTCACCTTCGCTTTCGAAGTCAACAGCGGCCCAGTGTGGGCTGCCCGCATGTCCTGGCATTACTAAGAAATTAATTAAAAACACTGATAAAACCGTCTTAACTATTCTCACTTTGGTGCGTTTACCTACTTAGTAGGATGATCCATTCTTGTGTCCATTGCACAATGCGAACTTAATCCAGTTGTGTGATACCTATTGGGGTTGAAGAGAGGGTGCAAGTATTCAGATTTGGTTTTCAGGTCAGTATTAAAGATTTTAAACACAATGGTCCGATCATAGGTCCTTGCTGTACTCCAGCCTTAACGTTGACATTTTTTTTTAACAACCACATGTACAAACTATTGTTATGGTTAATATTGGGTATGGTCCCATGTGGTAGTAGGAGCATGAAAGCAACACACCTAACGTCGAGCGAATGGCCACACAAAACAGCACTCAATTTATAATCCGGTACAGCCATTGGGAAAGTGTTTGTTTGTAAAATGCCGTAATTTATCAGAATTTCAGAAACAATCGCGGTGAGCAAAAGTTACATCAATCAACCAATTAGCCCACCGCAGGCCACTGCTGGCCATAGGCCTCTAATAATGTACGCCATTTTTTCCGATCCTCTGCCTTCCGACATGCGGCTTCAAAAATCATCGGCGGTCAAAGTTTAAATAAACCGAACGAAAGCGTGCTTGATTGCCGTCTGGCCGTACTCTTCTACCTACCTCCATCAAATGAATGTCGAATTTGTCTAATTTTGCTTGTGTAGAATACTGGGCCTGTGCCATCTGCCGCATCAATATTCAATCCTATTGGGACCGAGAATCATGCAAGTTTATGTACCCACTGAGGTGATCATCAAGCACACTGTCAAATACTTTAGCTATCACAGTTGCAAGAGAAATAGGTCGGTAGTTACCTATATCTGCTGTGTCTCCTGTCCTGTTTTTTACAATAGGTACAACTATTGTAAAAATTGCCTGTGACTAGAAGAAATCATGTTCGTAACGTAGTACTATTGTTAGTAAGAAGCCTTTGTGACTAAATTCGGAAAACTTCGAGTACACGTGTAATGGGTTTGCGGTGACATTTTTGTATGAGAGATATTGAAAGCATGTTCGATGAGCTTGCTCTCTATCGCACAACAGACTGACACTAAGATACCTTCATAGAGTAGTTAAAACCAATACCAAGTAGATATGTGAAAGAGACAATGCTCTACAAAACGCGAGAAGGCCGATCGTAACCGACTTCTCACTCTTCCCGAACGTGCCAGACAGAAATCCGGGACTATTCTATAATACAATATTAGTATTAACTGAATAATTGATCTGTACCTAATATTGGAGTGTGCAGATATAATAATAATAATATAGTCCATAGCAACACGTCAATAATACATCTTTTTAACATATATTTTTGAAGGTATCGAATCCGCGACCTCTCCGGCTGAACCATTTATGATTATATATTATCGACGTAGCTCACATCGAATACTAATAATAAATAAATAAGTCACTTACCTATATCATTTTTCGTGCTACCCAAAAACAAGACAAGAAAAAAGTAATGTAACTTACGTTATGTAGTATAAAAATTAACGTGTATTTAAATTTAATGTTCGCAATTTAAACTACGAATCGAAGTTATATCTACGATTTTCCTACCTAATTTCATTACAGAATAACGGAACTAGAAATGAACGGAACTTGAACTAATTGAACGCAACGTAGCGGATGCTGTCAACACCCAACCAAGCGTAATTTGCAGATTATGGGCACGCTACAAGTCTACAGGGGATGTTGCCGAACGTCACAGGGGACGAAATAGGGTTACTACCCCGCGACAAGATCAACACAGATCACTTATCAGCTGAATGAGCAAGACACCGCGCTGTACCCAGCATCCGATCAGTACGTCGTAGCTGCTGGAACTAACATCACTTTGTATACGCACAGGTGAGTAATGGAACCAACACTCTACTTGCCAAATGAGAAGTCTTTAAACTATCTCGGACCCGAACCGACTAAAACGCACGCCGCCTGTGGGTCGCTTTGGTTGCCGAAGGTGAGGTTGACAGGCACATCCCTCACACCCCGACCGACTTAGGGCCATCTCTCACGATCTGGCCCTCTCCTCGGGTGTGGGGACTGCAGAGTCCCCAACTCGTCTGCCTGCTTCTGCCAGGGTGACAGGCGGCTCCACCTGTCACCCCCAGGCCCACGTGCCTCACCTACCTGTGTGCTCGTCACAGATATTACCTATCGGTGAGAATATTACCGAGAAACAAAAGGTAGGTAGGAATTCGTTCTCATTCTTACAGTAAACATGCAGCGCATAAACATACCTCATGTCACATGTAGTTTACTTTTACCCTTCTTTATTTAATGAACTTAGTTACACCCGGACGGGGTGCGAGGGATATGCCTGTCAACCTCACCTTCGGCAACCAAAATGATCCACAGGCGGCGTGCGTTTTAGTCGGTTCGAGTCCGACATAACCTTCTCCTCCGGCTCCGGTGGGGAGGTATCCGTGGGGATTTTGCGCACGTAAAAAAAAAGAGCTTAGTTAAATAATTTATTTTAACTACAGGAAAATACGTCATTAATCACAGTTGCAATGTATATCGCCATTATACTATTTAGCATATGCTAGCACCTGCAACATAATCAACCAGTACTTAACATTTGATCAACCACAAGTACTCGCTAATGAGAATCAATTTATACCTAGAGTGACCAGTGAGGTGTTTGAAATGAAAAAAAAAATGAAATAGGGTTAGTGGGGCCGAGAGACTTAGAAAATAAAGCTTATAGTAAATGCAATACATCAACATTGAGTTAAAGTATCAATTACAATAATAAAATAACTACGGGTACATGACAACTTGTTGGGTGAATGCCACTGGCAAAAAGATAATTACTTCTCAACATGTCAATTAAAATTCTGTTCTACAAGTTTATTAAGCGATTTTAGGGTAGCCAGAGCTCACTGGAGAATTCTTGCTGTCAGTGGGATGACTAAAGGCTTTGTCCTCTATACTGACGGCACAGAGACTCTGTGCTTACAGGGTCGGCAGCGCGAATGTGGCTTCTCTGGTGTTACATACGTCCATAGGCCACGGTAACCACTTTCCATCAAACAAAGAAACGATCAAATCGCTTTGTTATGTGGTTATTACACGCGGTGTCGCATATCAAAGACTCCGGCGCACATTTGGCGAATAATTTGGGTGTAAAATTATTAACGCGTCCACGAATTCGCCACGGCGGGCCGGAGGTCTCACGTATTCCAATCAATGCGTTTATTTTAGTAATAGTGCATACTCATGTTTCTGCAATTAAAAATTATCTTATCTTATCTAACATGTTGCGATATCATATTATTCTCTTATGTGTAATAATAAGTACTAGTATTACTAAGTGAAAACCTACTCCAATCGTATAAAACGTAAGAATTAAAACACGTAAAAACATGCAATTTTAAACTACATACGAAGCCTAGGTATACTAAATATCATCAAAATTGATTCAATGATTTAGACGTGAAAGCGTAACATACAGACAGACAGACAGAGCTATTTTCGTATTTATAATATTAGTATGGATTGACAATAATTTCTAGTAAATCCGAAGTAGTGAGTTTTATAAGAGGAAAAAAGATAGTACCTACCTACTAATAAACTATGTCTGCCTTTAATATTTTCTAGGATATAAAACACAGCGCTAACTAAAGCCCGACTAATTGAAGCTTGTATAAATTTAGAATGTTTAATGGCGCACCAGACAAACCGCCAGTTCAAATCTTCCTATATATATCCATCTTCCTATATATAATCGATTTGAATAGTTAGCATACTATACCCCGTACATTATGTTATTGTATTTTAGATAGAGTGTACCCAACTTTCGATGGCTTGCGCCTACCAGTGTGTGATAAACAAGAGAACACCGCATTATGTTAAATGATAGTTGGCATATTGCCCTATTTGATTGAAGATTTTACTTCATAATTTCTCTAGATCTGTAATAAATGTATGATATAACTTTTATGCACAAAAAGGTTGAGCAAACTTTAATTACTCTTCTCCAACAGATTTGTCGAGGTCAGATGGCAGTCACTTCACGGAAATTATCGCTGCTCAGCCAAGCCCGCAGTTTAACGTATTTGTTTGAAAATAGTCGGGTAACTATAGGTAGTACGATTTAACGAACCAGGTAAATTTTGAATTAAACAAATGCAACAACATAACTTAAAAACCTGGTCACGATACAATTACACGACAATTCCATCGATAGTATCCACAGTATAATTTTTTTTCATGAAATACTATCGATACTATCGACTGTATTGTTGTAATAAAACAACGATACTATCAATAGTATTACACAATCGATAGTTTAATAAACGTCGATACTATTGTTTTCCAATTATAGCTTATGTGGTAAAAGGCTCAGACCACTGAGCTACCGAACCCTACCTAAAGTTATAGAAATGACACTGGTTGATTCTGAAATCCAATCATGCAGTACCAATTGTAGCTGCAGACCGCGAGCCATGTTCAAACAGGTGTCATACACATAAAATGCATGCAATAAACCTAAATACTTATAAGTAGTTAGGTATATTGTATGCAATTCATAACTATTATAAGTGTTGTGTTCGCAGTGTGGAGTTACAGCATTTTTTTAAAAGATTTATGTTAAAATCACCACAGATAACCATTTTTTTATTAGACTTAAAGCAATATAATTCCAAAATTTTACAGAAATTGCTAAAGAATATCTCAAATTTTCTTTTTATGTCACTGTTTTGAGGATTTCTATACATGCATATTATTATCAAAACTTTGCAGGATTTTAACTCTTAAAAAGCGAATCTGTAAACCCCAGGGTCACGGAGACTTACAAGATTATAACAAAAACTACGTTCATATACCAGTAATAAGAATTTTATGAGTTATTGTTAATACTAAAGAAAGTGTAACTGATGATAAATAAATACGAATGGTTTTGAATCAATTGTGATCCTCTAGGTGCCGCATGAGCTGTTTGTTAATTATGTGCTCGAACACTTTGCACAGCACTGAGGTGACGGCTATGGGTCGATAGTTGGCTGGCTCCGAGCGATCCCCCTTCTTGGGAATCGGCTGAACATTCGCCTCTTTCCAAGGCAAAGGCACTGTACCCGAACTGTAGGATAGCCGGTACAGGCACGTAAGCATTGGAGACAACTCCGCTGCACATTTTTTCAAAACTACCGCTGGAATTCCATCCGGACCACTGGCTTTCCGGACATCGAGTGATTGCAGCGTTGCCATCCACCTATACGTATATGTACAGCTGTATTGTTAATGATGCAAGATTTAATACCCATTCTTATTTTACAAATATTTCATTTGTTGATAGTTTGACGTAAATCATATAATCTTTATAGAGTCATGTGGTAATCGCTTGATTATAGATTTGAACATATAATGTATTTATGTTTTCTGTGTATATTTGTCTGATATAATACTAATATAGTTACTAATAAAAATGATATTTATGCACTTGGGCTACAAATAGACAAATTAATTAATTTTATTTATTTGTCTTTGCCCAGTCAACCTGGTTGCGCCGATGTAGAAGCTGTATTTCTTGACGTGGAAACACACCCTTTCTATACCCATCTCCCCGCCCGCACTAACCATAGTGTAGTTCGTCCATCCGCCATTTTGTGATATAGACACTCAGTCTCGCTTTGAACTAGCCAGCGTAATGACGGATCGCGCTCGCGTCTCTCAAAAATGATTAATATTTGTTACATTTTTACCGCTTCATAGACCTTTACCGATCGGATTGTGCCTCTCGTGTGTTCCTCAAGCGATCTAGTGATGCTGACGGCAGCTCCTGAGCAAGGAAGAGAGGATCCGTGTACCGGCTGCGATGAAAACACGTGTGTCGTGAAGGTTAGTGCATCCTCTCCTAATTTCTCGGGCTGCATTCACTGCCTGGATCGAATCCGCGGCAGCCCGGCCACCTGTCTTGTTTTGTGTGTAAAGCGTCAATAGAACAGTTAGCTACTTCCCGCAATACAGTCCATTACCGCACGGCCATGCGCCACCATTTTTGGTCCGGATCGAGCCGGATTCTTAGCCGTAGTTCGTATTTTGTTATTATTCTAATGGGAATAAGCGCATCGCACCTAAGTGCCTGGTTATTTTAGTAGAAAACCCCGCATCCAGACATTTAGGCTTAGAATTTGTTGTCCGTTCGCCGCTGGCTCGCATTGTACCTACCTAATACATAAATAGGTTAGGTATCATATCAACACTTAATCGTAGTTTGCAATTTTCGCACCGCACCTAAGTGCCTGGTTATTTTAGTAGAAAACCCCGCATCCAGACATTTAGGCTTAGATCTTAGGTATACTAAACACCCTAGTGCATAGGCACAGTGTAATACCTAACGCATTTAGCTTTGTTTTGTTTTTTTCAATTACGTTGTTCTCGGCTCGCGTCGTATTTGCCTAGTACCTGCGTGGGTAGACACGTGGCTGTACCTACCTCGCTCGCATCTCATCCCAATTCATACGAAAGTATTTTAATTTGAATAGATATTACGCAATACTTAATCTCTGAAATAATAGTTGAACCTAGACAGCGACCATCGCGTAGGTACGACCTTGTTGCTATGCGCGTTTGTTCAAGCGTGCATTCACAGTTGTAAATACCTGCCCGCCGCCTCGCTGCTCTGTACCGCTAAGATTAAGTCATTTCATATTTTTTGTTTACCGCACTTTAGTTTGAGATTTAATTGTAAACATGTCCCCAAAGGTTGATAGGACCGGTAAGGTTCAATTGAAACTTTTAAACGCTAAAAAAGAAATGATTTACTCTCGCGTACAATCGATTTATGATAATGCACTTAAAACCTCTGATTTGGTCATCAGAGATTCGTTCTTGTGTTCTATAGAAAACTTAGATAGTCTACGCGCGGATTTCGAAACCTTAGTACATGACATCAACGTTTTAGAGTTGAATTTGAATCCCGATTACTCAGTGAGTTATCAGGCCTTGTCGTCGTTTGACGATTTGTATTGTCGTATCAAACGCGTCGCTAGGAGTTTGGAGAAACCGGCTGACCTACCCAACCCCACTCGCGACCGACCTAAGTTGCCACCAATTCAAATACCAGAATTTGATGGTAACATTCGCAATTGGTGTCTATTTATAGATAGTTTTGAGAATACAATAGATAAGAACGATTCGTTGACAGATCACGAAAAATTGCATTATCTCGTTGAAAAATTGACTGGTAAAGCTATAACCGTTTGCGCTGGAATTACGTTTAGTGCCGAGAATTATAATTTAATTTTAAATACTTTGAAAGCTAGGTATGAGGATAAAAGATCGGTAGCTAACGCCTATTTAGATCAGATGTTTGATTTGAAATCTATTACGGCATGTAACGATCAAAACTTAGAGAAATTTCTAGATACTTTCGCGTCAGCTGTTCGCGCCGTAAAGAACCTAAAGGTCGATGACCTCTGCGACTTCGTATTTTTGTATATGGGTTTAAGGAAATTAGATTCCGAAACCATTCGTTTGTTTGAGTCGGATCATCGCGGCAATAGGATTCCTAAGTTCGAAGACTTGGAAAGTTTTGTTCGCGAGCATATAAAGGTATTGCAACGCTCTTCATCGAAACATGAAGGCGCGAAGATAGTTGCTGATTCTGCACGCAAAGTAGATGCGTCATCGAAGTCACTGAGGTCAACTCATACTTATGTTAGTACCGCACCAGCACATGTACAATCACCTGTTTGCTCTTTGTGTAGTACTCATCATTCGCAACTGTACAGGTGTCCTGGTTTTCTAAAGTTGTCGCCTAGTGATCGTTATAAATTTGTTCGCGCTAATAATTTTTGTTTTAATTGTCTCGGTACTAAACACCGCGTTGTTTTATGTAATAGTAGAAATAGTTGTCGCAAATGTCAAGCGAGACACCACACTTTGCTTCATTTTGAGAATAGTAATGCCGCATCCAATGTGAGCACGGTTGGCTCGTCGAGCGGTGACACACGGCGGCCTGCGCCGCAGCCGCAGCCCGCGCTCGCGCGCGCTCCGGCCCGCCCGGTGACCGCCGCGGATGACGTCACCTTGTGTTCGTTCTCCGCTAGTGCTGCACTCACTACTGTGTGTCTTGCGACCGCTCGCGTTGTTATTGTTGATGCATTAGGTAAGCCGCGCATTGTTCGAGCGCTGTTAGATGGCGCTTCGCAAAGTAATTTTATTACTCAAGATTGTTGTCGGCGTCTTGGTTTCAATGTTGATAAGCGTTCAACCCGCTCAGTGGTGAAGGGTTTTGGAAGCTTACGGTCAGCTGTTCGTGGCACCGTTAAAACAAGGTTTAGATCTCGTTTTAATAATAATATTTGGTTTGACATGGATTCGCTCGTTATAGATAGAATAGCTGAACAGTTGCCTACCGTCCCGGTTGACACGTCTTTATTAACGAAATTTAAAGATTTGCCTTTAGCAGATGAGACTTACGCTGTTCCTGGAGTCGTCGATATATTGATCGGCGCTTCGATTCTCCCGCACCTCCAGCTATCACGTAAGGTTCAAGGGGGACCGACGTACCCCGCTCCGCACGCCCTGGAAACAGTTCTGGGTTTTGTTATAATTGGTTCCGCACCCGCTTCTATAGATAGTTTTAGTCACTCGACTGCTTCGTTCTGTTGCACCGTCGAGCCGCCACTGGAGTCTACCATCCGCAAGTTTTCGCTCGGTGGCTCCCGTGTATCCGCTGAAAAACGTCTTTGTTTGGAACGAAAGATGCAGGCGTCCCCAAAGTCGAAGCGGGCCTATGATGAGGTTGTTAACGAATATTTAGATAAAGGTTACATCTCACCTGCGCCTGCGGACACTGGCGGGACCCAGCCTTCGTACATTATCCCGCACCGAGGAGTAGTAGAGGAAGTTTTTCCCGATTCCCGCGGGGTAACTCGTGTTGTACGGGTTAAAACTGCAACCGGATCGTATCTGCGCCCGGTTGTTCGCCTCTGCCCTCTGCCTAGCCAGCAGTAGGCACGAGTTCCAATCTAGGTTTATATTTTAGTTGTTATTCCCCAAACCTAGATTTAGATTAGACTTTAGATTTGTTTCGCATTTGTCGTTTCGAAGGTAACCCTTCAAGCCGGGGGGAATGGTTGCGCCGATGTAGAAGCTGTATTTCTTGACGTGGAAACACACCCTTTCTATACCCATCTCCCCGCCCGCACTAACCATAGTGTAGTTCGTCCATCCGCCATTTTGTGATATAGACACTCAGTCTCGCTTTGAACTAGCCAGCGTAATGACGGATCGCGCTCGCGTCTCTCAAAAATGATTAATATTTGTTACATTTTTACCGCTTCATAGACCTTTACCGATCGGATTGTGCCTCTCGTGTGTTCCTCAAGCGATCTAGTGATGCTGACGGCAGCTCCTGAGCAAGGAAGAGAGGATCCGTGTACCGGCTGCGATGAAAACACGTGTGTCGTGAAGGTTAGTGCATCCTCTCCTAATTTCTCGGGCTGCATTCACTGCCTGGATCGAATCCGCGGCAGCCCGGCCACCTGTCTTGTTTTGTGTGTAAAGCGTCAATAGAACAGTTAGCTACTTCCCGCAATACAGTCCATTACCGCACGGCCATGCGCCACCACAACCTTTGTCCTTGAAATTCTAACTATCCTCCAGGGTCGTCACCAAGGGTCTATGACTAATCTCTATCAGCAGCAAACATAAACTGGCGAAATGTGGGTGCTAGCACCTCTGCCTACCTCTTCGGGTATATAGGCGGGAGTTTATGTTATGTTAATGTTACAATAAACACAATTTATTGCCATCACAAAATAATACGCCATCCTTATATAAGTATTTATTCGAAGCAATAAAACCGACTTGTTTTATGTTAAAACTTTATGAGCGATATTTTATAAAAATAAAAATAAATACACAGAGGAACGATTTTCCCTCACATAAATCGGTTGTATACTTTATTGGTTTATTGTACCTGTGATATTTATAACATTGGGAAACCTGCGATAAATCACACATAACTTCGAAAAGCTTCGAAAAGTTTCGAAAAGTCATTGGTAAATGCCATGGTAAAACCTGGGATCGAACCCGAGACCTCTTCTCAGTAGTCCATTACCCATACCACTAGGCTATCGCGGTTATTCATTATTCTAGTCTACAGTACGTCGGCCAACGTATATAGTATAAGATGCGTGCGATCGTGATTGTCCTCTCTTTGATTCCCGAGTCGTGCAAAGTATCATTTTATCTACGTATTGGGAATTCTTAGTAAGTTAATTCGTTCTCTTTACAATGATAATAACAACTTGTTTGTATGTGTTTGTCAGGTACGACGAAGGCGATATGTATGAAGGAATCAAAATTTTGGGAGAAGTATTTAGAGAAGCACTAACCTAGAAGGTTTTCTGTGTCACCGTAGTCTAAATTCTGAAGCCAGTTCATCAATTTATTCTTTAGTTCATACTTTTTTAAAAGCTGTATGGGTAGAAGTTTGTTAACAACACAATTATGCTAAAAGAAATATAATTTGTGGTTTACGATTGCAAGGCTCTCGTTTTAGGACATCCATAGTGTATTCAATCATAATAAAATTAATGTCCTAATTGAATTAGTCAGAGGTATATTACACAAGATTGCAAATTGAATTGACTTACCTATCCATAATTCATCGTGGTTTAAAATTGACAAAGACTATTATAACAAAATACCCAAAAAAAACCGTAGACAGAAAACAGAGAGTAATACATCTATGGTCTGACATTCGTCTTACGAAACAAAAAAGATTGTAAAATGTAAGGTTTTATTGTTAAATTCAGTTTTCTTTAAGTTGGATATTAAACCACAGATTAACAAACCTGTCTAGTGAAAGCTGTTCTATTTTTTGGGTTCCGTACCTGAAGAGGAATAACCGAAATACTTATGAGATCACATCGTTGTTTGTCTGTCTGTCAAGATATTTTTTTATCGTTTAGAGATATCAGAATTGAACTTCTAAGGGTCAACTCTGACCCGAGGAGGGCCAAAACAACTACGGTCGTATATTGCTGTAATGCCGCAGGAGCATTTATTCCCCCTTTTATGGTATTCGCCAGAAAAAGAATGGTGTCCCGTCTTCTTGATGGGGCACCACCTAGCACTCAAGGCACCTGTTCTGATAATGGATGGATTATTACTTAAAGTGAATAAATGAATATAATATTGACTTTTTATTATCCATGTATATTTATGACTGGATTTACTGTAAATTTATTAGTGCGTCCGTCCATAATACCCTCGTGTGGCGTTTTATAGGGTCTTTATAATATAAGATAAGATAGTGGATAAATAGTGCTTTCGAGATGTATACGACTACTTGACAAGGGAAAAAGTGTAAAAGCATTTTTTTGCTATGAATTTATCAGTAACCTTTATTGGTTACACAAATGCACATTTAAAATGGAATGAAATCAATATCCAAGACATCTAATTGCTTTAAAATTACACCCATTCATAGAAATCTCCCTAGCTTCACTTGGTATTCCATTCACAAGTTTCACGATTTCAAATAAATATGTATAGTGAGGAACAGATTAAATTTTCAGATATGCCTTTTCACGCCCCTCTTAAAGGACCCGGAACTTTAGGAAGAAGGAAACACATGAGCTGGTAATGAATTCCAGGCCTTAATGGTGCGACAAATGAATAATATAATAATATAACAGTTCGGAACTTTTCGCGACAAAAGCATGAAAATTGAAGTCGCCTAAAGTTTGATACGAGAGATTAATCAATCAATCAATTAGCCTATCGAAGTAAACTGCTGAACATAGACCTCTCTTAATGCTGGGATGCTTTGGCCTACTGTTTCCATGCAGGCCAGACAGGTTGGTACAGGGTTTTATTTCGAGAAGTCCTTCTCACGCAGTCCGAATTCGTGCAGGTATGTACTAATAATACATATTTTGAATTGTACACGTGGAGAATACAGTGTGGGTGAATTGGTAATCCTGTGAAGATCGATGTAGACGAATGTATCTTAATCCGAACCGAGAACATGCCATTTACTGTTGTTATTTCAAAATAAATTTGACAACCCTATGTGAAAGCGCACGATAATATATCAGAACATCAAGATTTCTCTAAAGAGATTTTGAATTATATTATATATTAGCTATTTGAAATGTTGGTATGTTATTGTGTACTGTACTTATATGAAAACTTGTCAATTAGTCCACTCAATAAATAATCCAAAATGGGGTGTAGAGTGCGTGAGCTGGGATCCAAGAAATTTCATCTGAATATTGTTCAGGGAGCTAAGGGAGTAAACATACTAAAAGTCCCCGTCTAGAAGGTGAGCCGGAGAGAGGGGGAAGGGGGGTGTCAAAGTAAAAGGCTTCCGCTCCCATTTTATCTTTTGGGTACGGAACTTAAAAAGGACTTAAAAATGAATCTAACGATATAATTATTATCAAAATCGGTTTAATGTTTAGTATTTTTAAGGAAACTTGGGGTCATATACATAAATACACACTTAGTGATCACAAAACTCTCTTTTTGGCTTCGCAGTGGCAGCAATCGGGTAAAAATATTTCAGGCCGAAACGGTCAACGGGTGATCTTCTAGCATACGTTACCCATCTTTGGGGTGAGGCTATGGACAAGCACGGCGCGTCACTGGCAATTAGTCTTGATATCGCCAAAGCTTTCGATAGAGTCTGGCACAAATCGCTTCTCTCCAATATTATTCTGTATCACTGAGGTGTCTGGAAAATTTATAACAATCGGTTGAGTAGTTACGGCATGAGAGCGTAACAAACAAACAAAAAATGCACACATTAATGTGTCTATTTTACATTATTACAAGTATACCAATATTAATCGTCATTCTAGAACATTGTAAGAACAGAGATTTTGTACCGTCAGTGTAGAGGACAAAGCAGGACAATCCTTTGGTCATCCCACTGACAGCACAAAAACTCTCCAGCGAGCTCTGGCTACCCTACTCACCGCCGGGAACACAACATGAAGTTATTATAACCGCGGTATTCTGTTTAGGTGGGGTAAGTTATGGGTAATGGACTGCTGAGACGAGGTCTCGGGTTCGATCCCAGGTTTTACCATGGCACACACTAATGACTTTTCGATGCTTTTCGAAGTTATGTGTGTATTTATCGCAGGTTTATAAGTGCCCGGTTAATGGCAATAGGCTCGCCACCTATTTATTGGATAATTCAATTAATTAACTTGAACGCAGCATAGGAAGTCTTGACTTCTTTTGATTGAATTAGGAGTAAAATATTCGTAACTTTTGCGTCGCAATACGTCGATTACCACGCATGACAGATACTCCAAAGAGTATATAAGAGTAAGAGGCCACGCCTTCATTACTGCCAAGCGTGATAGCGAATATTTAACAAGGTTATATAAACAAAGTTGACTGAAAGGAAAGCCAAATTTATTCATTACAGTAGTCCTGTAATATTCAAATTCGATGGTTGAGCCTATAGCTCCTCGCCTGGGTTGGCGTGGGGCGTTGCCTTTACAGGGGTCCGTCTTATCACCCACTCTCTTTCTTCTGCATATCAACGACATGCTGTCTACCGGCAATGTTCATTGTTATGCAGACGATAGCACTTTACATGGGAGTTATCATGGACATCCAGCGGCCAAGCAGTCAGATATCGCAGAGAAAAGGCGAATGAGATTGGCGCATGTATGATAATAATAAAAGGAGTTTGGATAAAGTTAGCGTCGTTTTGAAATTGAGCAGCCATTAATTAGAATACAAAAATAAATGAAAGTACAGTATAAAGTTACCAAAAGTTGCTACAGACAAACTTCTCTAAACCATATGGCACACAAAGAGCACATATGAAGGTCAAAATTTTGAGTTTGAGCGGTGAACAACGTATCACCTACGGAGTTCCTCAGGGCAGCGTTCTGGGCCCTACACTATTCCTAGTGTATATAAATGGCCTATGTGCTCTTGAATTGCCCCACACTAAAATATTTACATACGCCGATCATACCAACCGCCCTTAACATCTCTTCGCGACTTAAATGACGACGTGACATGATGACTACAGTCACAAAAATGCACAAACCATACGTAAAAGACGTATTATTGATAATAAACGTTATTTACAATCAAAGAAAATATTTTTTATTCATAAATGCATTTTCAGTTTTCTGAAACTTGACTTCTTGAGCAGTTGTATCTATAATACATACATACATACATATAATCACGCCTCTATTCCCAGAGGGTTAGGCAGAGGTGAATTAACACCCATATTTCACCAACTATTCAATTCGGGGTGAGTCGATTGCCGTTTTGCACGAATAAACCCACTTAGATCCTTTTTTTGCCTTATCCTACCCATACGAAGTAAATAAAATATAATATCTTCATTTCGAATGTTCGAGAATATTTTGTAAATTATTGTTTATGTTCCTGGCACTGTATGTCTTCGGTAGCTTCGTAGTTAAGGAGTCGGTCTTGATTGAAAGGTCCCGGGTTCGAATCCTGTCCATTACAAATACAAAAGGCATGCCCTGCTTTGTCGTCTACACTAACGGCACAGAAACTCTGTGCATACAGGGTCGGCAGCGCGAGTGTTACTGGTGTTACACACGTCCATAATCCACAGTAACCACTTTCCATCAGGTGGGCCGTGTGCTTATCTGCCAACCCCAAAGGGCTCAAATATGTAATTGTTTGTAATGTTATCATATTTTCGCCATTTGAGGGTCTCAGCAGATGCCGCAGCAGCACAAATACTACATGCTTTAAAACTTCATTCAAGATATATTGAAGTCGTTGATAAACGAGATTCTTGTACCGTCAACGAAGTAACACAATCTATTTAAAAATAACAAAGTCTTAAAGCAAATACTGCTTTTCTAAATGAGACTGTCAATTCTGTGTTACCGTAAAAAACTTTAAAAATTCAATGCAATCTGAAAAATAGTTTAAAATGTCGCGTAAAACGTACTCCTATATTAGAGTAGAAACTAAATTCCTAAATTTGTACAAAATATACAATATTAAATATACAAGTGTATAAAAATATATACAGGAAAATAATCCTATACAACAAAGATAAATAAAAATATAAGATCTTTTGATGTATCTGGGCTCCTTCGCACTAGACACGATCCATGACGGGTTATATGACAAAAGCTTAGCTGGCTACTTGACATTGCTGTATTTGACATTTGTTGTTAGTATAGTTGATTTAGTTGGTTTTTAAATTTATTGTTCGTATGTGAACGCAATGTAGACCGATAAATGTGAATTCTCTTGCACTCCATACACTTGCACTAGGTACGCGGAACGAGTGTCACCGGTCACCTCGATGGGCCTCTATCCGATTTCTTTAATAAGAACAAAAATGTAAGATTATTATTGGATCTCATTTTTCTTTCTTGATCAGTGCGTATACAAACACATCCAATTTTTTTTTGAGTAAGTAATGCGGATAGCAATCTATACCAAAAGAAAGCGACCATGTCACCCTCGTAATACCTACATCTTACAAACTTCCTCATAATCACATTCTTTATTACTCAAAATAGTGTAACGTAATTACATCTTTTTGACGTCAATTTCTATTTAAAACTAAGTTTACCATCGCTTCCTAGGCGCAATCCTCACTCTATGCAGATTTTGTTGTGAAAAAATTTAGAGATTGACGTAACGAATCGAGGCTAGAAACAGCTCGGGCGCCCCGCCTGGCCGGTGTATTCGACCACATTCATGCGACAGATAGTTTGGAGCACCGTATATAATTATTTCTACGAACGTTTTAACCACCTAATAAAGAGTTACGAGAACCAGCTATATATTTATATTATTTATATACAAAGAAATAGCAAAACGACTGGTCGATGCTTCGCATGACCAAAGGGCTGGCCTCTTTTTCGCTCAACGGATTGGCATTGCCATCCAACGGGGCAATGCCGCCAGCCTTTTGGGCACATTACCAGTCGACATCGATGGGGAGCAAAGGCGAGCTTTACTCTTCTCCCGTACTTAATCTCCTTGAACGTAATTTCATTACTTATTATACTATATTGCCTTCTACAGTACGTTAGTGGGACTTACACTCACAGCTGTAGAGATTTTCTATACCTATGACAGGGTATGTTTGAAATATTGCTGTAATTCCTATTGTTGCTGATGGAACCCTGGCCCATGAGCCGCAAGAGAAGGCAAATCTGCTGGTTAATCTCTTTGCAGCCGGCTCCCGATGCAGCAGGTGACAACGCGAAGCAATCCGTAACCGACTTAGTACGTCTCAAGTTTTGAGCTCTAAGGCCATTTTTTCTTTAATATCAATAAAAATATAATAGTATAAGTTACTAGCTCTTTATGTCATGATTGAGTATATGTGTGGATGCCATATTTAGCATTTTACATAGCACTTCTTTTTTCAAATATATTATAGTATACTAAATAACTAGAACTGGCATTATTAATTATTAACATTCAGAAACCAAATAACCTAAATCGCTACGTAAAAGGTTTAATCCTAGATTTCTTAACCCTATCTTACCGTAAGGTTTATTACTAACATTATTCTAAATTAAAATAGTTACTGTATCATCATTCTCAGTAAGCTCTCGAATAATTAACCAAACAAGCTTTTATAATTAACAGAAATAACTCATAATTTGATAAGCGAAGTTCGCTCGTTGAGCACTCCGCGTTTGATTACATATTCCTTAAGAAATGTTTAAATCCTGACATTGGATAGAGGTCAAAGAATAATGTGCTTTAATTTGAAGACATAAAATCGGTAATAGAGCCAGCAAGTGTAACTCTGCTTAGAACTAATATAAAGTCTTCATATTTCATATGTGACAGGATTATTATGCCTAACAATGATAATTCTTTCACGATCACCAACATGACCAAACTGCATAGCTGTAGTCTATCGAGAAATATCTACATTCGTGTTTTCGTAATATAATAAGTTTATAGCAAAGTTCGGGGAATTAATTCACGTGTATTTGTAATTTATGTAGCATTAGTCCTGTTAGCGTGACTAGCCGCGTGAGAGAAAAAAAATTATTGGTCCAGTCGGGATTTGAACCCTATTGATCTTTCCCTATTTGAATAGTTGCTATTGCGTCTGCTAACCTAATAACCTATGTACCTACTGGTAGATCATACTGCACCCCAAAGATTTTTTACGATTTTTGTTCCAAATAATTATTCACGTCGACGAGTCAGATGACGATGATGATGATGAAGATGATGAACATGTTTGATTTTTAATAAATAATTAAACAGGTTATCAATTTTGTTTTACTTTTTTTCTTCAAAATTATTAGTTAATAGAATCTGGGACGAGGAGTTGTAAAAAGTCTTCTGAGAGATGGGCATCAGGTAAAGAATATATTAATTTACTACTAATACTACCACTTTACTACACTTTAAAGCTTTTCTGTAAGTAAGCAATAGTCACTAGTCACGATAATTTATATGGAGTTATTATTAGGCTTGTAAAGTTTGACATTCTGATACGGAGGGATCCTGACAATATAATTTTTAAACTATTGAAATTAAAATGGCCTCAATTAGCGACCAATTTAATTTTAAGATTTTAAAATATACCTTCAACTTAGGATTCACTTAATTTTTTTAATCAAACCCAAGAAAAGGTACAATTGGTATTTAATTGTGGTTCCGAAAGGCTGCGCGGGAGCGGGGTCACGATCCCGAGCCCGAAGAAATTTGGGCCGTGAGATCCCAGCGCCACAGGGAAATGGTGGCGAAATGGGAGCTACGACTTGGGCGACCAGGCGCAGAGCGCGCCGTAGTAGCGGCGGTAAGACCCATCATGGGGGAGGACATAAGTATCGGCCGTGTAGTGACGGAGAAAGAATACAAGTAGGGAGGGCATTCATCCTCATACATTGCGATCTGAGACCGTGCGCACTGTGCGGTATGAAAGAAACTTCATCCCACGCACACAAAATACACCGGAATGGTCAAAGTCCATCTAATTTGTTAAGAAAATAAAAGTAAATTTAATATTAAAGACACTATTTCCTCTAAATATTATTAGAGTACTTTTAAAACATTCAAAACCTAGATGTTACAAGTATAATAGAAACATAGAAAAATAGTTTATTTTTCTATGAGGTGTAATCTGTGCTTTCGATTTTTTCCTTTTACATGTCGTACATTCCCACTTAGATAATAATGCCTTATCTAGTAAATCTTTTGATTCTCCTATACAGTGCTAATGGGAGGAGATGGAATTTAGCACACAGTTTAAGGTAATCACCAGACTTGTACACTACATTGGCGCGGTAGTATAAGTATCTGATGAACTTCTTCTGAATACCTTCTAGCCTGTCGATGTATTCATCATATCGCGGATTCCAAACTTCCGACCCATATTCCAGTTCATTCGTTCAGAAGCTACTATGTCCAGTAGTGGATAGGCTAAATGATGATTAATTGACTTTTTAAAAAAGCTACTAACAACTACACTAAGATACATAGGTTACACTAAAAGTTTCCGGAACTGGCCACTTACATAAACAATATTTAAAAATTTATTACAACATTTGAAAATAGAACTCTTTGGCTGTAGAATACAGTTTGATTCATCTGACTGTCTTTTGTTTTTACCTTGTGGAGCCATTTAAAAAATTGTGTGTCTGCATCAACATGGATTTAACTCGGGAAAATTTTCGTAGTATGATTTTCTACGATTTTAAGTGTAATTTGACGGCTCAACAGAGCATCGCTCGGCTTGAAACAGCTTTTGGCGATGAAGCTCCATGCAAGACGACTGTTTATAGCTGGTTTGCAGAATTCAAGCGTGGTCGTATCAATCTCAGTGACGAATCTCGCGATGGTCGGCCGTCCACCGCAGTGACCAACAAAAACATCGATGCTGTGCGCCTTATGATTGAAACAGACAGGCATGTGACCTACCATGAAATTCGCGCATCCTTAGAAATAGGCATGAGTCAAATACAATCAATCCTACACAAACATTTGGGTGTGAGAAAGCTGTGCTCGCGGTGGATCCCACATAACTTGACCGAGGATCAAAAAACGGACCGCGTCACTTGGTGCAGTGCCATGCTTACCAGATTCAACGAAGGTGCGTCAAATTTGGTGTGGGACATAGTAACAGGTGACGAAACATGGATTTATTGCTACGATCCCAAAACAAAGCAGCAATCGAGCGTATGGGTCTTTCAAGATGAGCCGAAACCAACCAAAGTGGCGCGCGTGAAAAGTGCATCTAAGCAGATGATTGCTTCTTTTTTTAATAAAACTGGACACGTGGCTACTGTTGCTTTAGAAAATCGTCGTACTGTGAATAGTGACTGGTACACGACCATTTGTTTGCCGGAAGTTATTGACGAACTCCGTAAAAATAACCGTAAACGCCGTATCATCCTGCACCACGACAATGCTAGTTCTCACACGGCCAGACAGACAAAAGACTTTTTGAAGGCGAAAAATGTAGAACTCATGAGTCATCCTGCATACAGTCCCGACCTGGCACCTTGTGACTTTTATCTGTTCCCAAAAATTAAGAACCAATTACGCGGCCAACGATTTTCATCACCAGAAGAGGCTGTCGAGGAGTATGAAAAACACGTTTCAGAGGTCACCACAGAGGAGTGGCACTAAAGTTTTCAAAACTGGTTTGATCGAATGAAAAAGTGCATAGACGCCAAGGGAGATTATTTTGAAAAACAATAAATTAATTTTGTACCTTTAATAGTATTTTTTCATATTCATTCCGGAAACTTATAGTGCGCCCCACGTACACTAAGACACAAGTATGTGTATTCACCGCTAAGAAAACCCCATTCATTGTGGCGCCGCAATTCCTAGGCCTCAAACCTGTACCCCTTCATCCCCCATTTTCTGTGCTGACTTCATTGGAAACACAATACACACCAATGAAACGTCAAAACATTAAGAAACGTAATTATTACAAAGCCGACTATAATGAAATTAATACAAAAATAAATAGTTTGATTCCACATTCCAAATTTGCGATCACGTCGGCCTTAACTCTTAACTTTTTATAAAATTATTAACTTAAATTTAAACTACAATAATTGTACTAATAAATTATTATGTATTCAGTTCCGCAAATAAGGAGTTAAAACATAAAAAAAACCTATAAAAAAATAAAAAAATTACTTGCAGCTAATAAAAATTTAGACTTTAGTAACAGGTGACGAAACATGGATTCATGGATTTATTGCTACGATCCCAAAACAAAGCAGCAATCGAGCGTATGGGTCTTTCAAGATGAGCCGAAACCAACCAAAGTGGCGCGCGTGAAAAGTGCATCTAAGCGGATGATTGCTTCTTTTTTTAATAAAACTGGACACGTGGCTACTGTTGCTTTAGAAAATCGTCGGGAACTAGTGAGACTTTTTCTGCCCAATAGTACCGTGGCGGAACTAGTGAGACTTTTTGTTCCCAATAGTAACGTGGTGGAACTAGTGAGACTTTGTTCCCAATAGTACCGTGGTGGAACTAGTGAGACTTTTTGTTCCCAATAGTACCGTGAGAGGTCCACACCAATGATGCTTGTGAGGGCCGCCCTTTGGCCGCCCCACGCGTCACACACGGCCAAAG
This sequence comes from Eilema griseolum, assembly GCA_963662185.1. Lineage (NCBI taxonomy): Eukaryota > Metazoa > Arthropoda > Insecta > Lepidoptera > Erebidae > Eilema > Eilema griseolum. Next base: position 6,726,759 of record OY759251.1, read on the forward strand.
TGTGGTGTGCCGTGTCGGGGTCGCCGCTGGTGCAGTTTCGGCACCGGGGCTCCGCTTCCACCCCCACCACCTCCCACAGGTACTTGGCGAAGCAGCCATGACCCGTGAGAAGTTCTCTTAATCTGAGATTATTATGATTTCTTTTGCTATTGGCATTGTTCCAGCAAATTAAGGCGGTAAGTCGCACAAATTTATAAAAAATTAGGACCTCGTGTTCATATTGGAGTTTGTTCTAATGACATGCAATTTTGTTACAGGTTTCCAAATACAATATAGGACGAGCAGCTGAGAATTCTCTTTTATATTCAAAGATTCCCTTGAATTTCGAATATCATTCTGATAACTCAGTATTTGACATTACGTTGTCATTAACTTTTAAACTTTCGCTAACCATGACATGATATAATTCGCGAGAAGTCCCGTCTCAGCAGTCCATTACCCATACCACTAGGCTACCGCGAATATTAGTAAATTCAGTAACTAATAATATTTTTCAAAAAATATCAAATTAAATTCATCTCTACTGAGAGATAAGAAGAATAATCTAATACTTATTTGTTCCAAATCATCGATATAGTCTGCGCAGACCCTACAAAATATGGCCTATGGACGTGTGTAACACCAGAAAAACCACACTCGCGCTGCCGACCCTCAGGAACAGAGTAGGACAAAGCAGGACAAGCCTTAGTCATTCCACTGACAGCACAAATTCTCCAGTGAGCTCTGGCTACCCTACTCACCGCTGGGAACACAACTCGAAGTTATTATAACCGCAGTATTCTGTAGGGCGGAGGTACTTCCCCAGTCGGACTGCTCAATTGGGCGGAAATACCGCCGTGTCCTACCTCCTATAATAAATAGCAGGTCTCAGTACAAGGGGTACTGATATATGTTACGTGCAAATGATATGCCTAGGCGTTACGAATGTCTCCGGCATTAACATACATACTTTGGAAATCTGGCAGTAAACGTATATTGTTTGCAATAGTAACCTATTTCGCTAAGGACATTTCAATTTGTGCATATAAATTTGTCTGTTACCTTAGGATACAACTGTGAAGAATAAGATCTTGTTGTACACAGACCTATACCTGGGATTACCAGCTGATGTGCCAAATTCGAATACATATATTTTTTATGCCACTTGGTTGGCAGGCAAGTACACGGCCCACCTGATAGAAAGTGTTTACCGTGGCCTATGGACATATATTATGTAACGCCAAGGGAGTCACACTCGCGCTGCCAACCCTGTAAACACAAAAGTTTCTATACCGTCAGTGTAAAAGACAAAGCACGACAAGCTTTCGACCTTCCCACTGACAGTATAAAATCTCTCCAGTGAGCTCTGACTACCCTACTCACCGCTGGAAATACACGAGGTTATTATGGCCGCGGTACTAATTGGTGAGTTTGACTAATACCTCAACGCCTGTTGTCGGATGAAGAATAATATCTACAAGCTCTACTGTAAATCTATTAGTTTACAATAAATATTCATTTATCTATCTAATAGTGCTATTTGACGGATTTTACACAATATGTCTGCTTTAGATGGTTTTATTTGTGAAGATATCTCTCGCTGTCGCCGCCCGCCACCACCAGCACGCCCTCGGCCGCACCGGCGGCGCACCCCGCGCGGGCCTCCTTCAAACTCGCTACTTCTTCCCATACACCCTGGAATAAAGAATTGGGAGCATAATCAATTTTGTGACAACGCAAATTAATTGTTGACTTTATGAGCCTTGCATTGTCATTGGGGTATCGTTATGTCATTACTTAAGCTATCATTTGTACGATGAATTCCTATGTAAAATTTCGTATTTTACAGTTTATTGTTCTGTTATGTACGGTAAATTTTTGTATTTTGATAAAAGGTACATGCGGCCAACACGTACTAGCCAGTAATTCATACATTTGCGTCCGATTTCTATGAACGATATATATGTTCCTTGCCCATATTAAAATCTCATCTGATGACCTGGATTGGTTCTCTTCATATCTTCAGGGCCGCCAGCAGTCAGTTTGTGCCGATGAGGAGTCATCGAGTTGTTGCAATCTTGACTCTGGGGTGATTCTCTTCATTCGCTTGACATGTTAAACTGCAGTATCACATTTTCCTTTATGAATTTTCACTGACGAAATTCAGCCTGACAGATATCATTATTGTATAGATGTTTTGTAAGAGGTAGGAAACGACGGTATTTCCGTCCCAATTGAGCAGTCCAACTGCGGAAGTCTTTGGTTGCCGAAGGTGAGGTTGACAGGTATATCCCTCGCACCCCGGCTGACCCAGGGCCATCTCTCACGATCTGGCCCTCTCCTCGGGTGTGTGGGGACTACAAAGTCCCCAACTCGTTCCTGGAAAACGGGGAGGCGCGCCAGGCGCGCCGCCACCGCGGCCTGCTTCTGCCAGGGTGACAGGCGGCTTCACCTGTCCACCGTGCAACACCAATTGGAATACCAAAGAGAAAGCCTTATTAAAACTCATAACGAACTTAATCAGAATAAAAGTGTAGTTAATAAAAGACAATTTGTAACTTCCGCTACCAATAAAGGGGACTCCCCTTTATTCAAAATACACAACAAGAAATTGAAGGAGGAAAAATTGTTTTATTATCAGATAACCAAGGAAAAGGAGTAGTGCAAGGCTTACTTAAACATAAAAACCATCTAATCATCAATAACTACACCATAACAAGTATAAGAAAACCTTCACATTTATCAGCTGCCCCTTTGTTTTTAATGTGCGCAAAATCCCCACGGATACCTCTACCACGGGAGCCGGTGGGGGAGGTTATGTCGGACTTGAACCGACTAAAACGCACGCCAACTGTGTGGGCTACAGGTTGCTGGAGGTTAGATTATCTGAGCCATATCCCTCGCACCCCGGCCGGCCAGGACCGTACAAAACTTTTTCAGGGGTATACATGGAACATGATGGTATATAGTGGGAAACTTCAAAATCCAACAACTGGCGTCGCTGAAACTGTTGTGATGGAATTGATCGATGGATTACTAGATCAAGGAAGAGTACTGTATACAGACAATTGGTATACCAGTATGCCACTAGCTTACCAATTACAGCAAAGAAAAACATTACTTCCACTTAAAAAACGTTCACTTTAGAAGCGATCTTGCATGAAAAGTATAATGACAGCTAACCGGCATACTCTATACCGGTTAGCTTTACGGATTTAGGAGAATGGTGGGCTGCTATCCCTACCTCGGAGGGTGGAAGATGTGAATTTATGTACAGTCCATGTTAAGTACTATAGTTCAAGATTCACACATAGGTCTTAATATACTAATTAATAGTTTGTGTTCTCAGCTAACCGACTGAACAATATGTGCTGAGCTTGCACGAAATCCTTATTTATAAACCGATAATGTTATGCGCTTAGCTAGCATTTATTTAAGAAATTAAAATGTTTGTTTAGAACTATATGTTCTGAACAAACATTTTAATTTCTTAACTGGGATGTACATAGCAACAGTGCTATCATAACACCTTCTACGTTCAGTAGGAGAATGAAATCAATGAAGGTACGATAAGCCTTCACCTTGGAGTCTGAGGTCCGCCAGTCCAACGGCGGATTTTGGCTGAACATTGATATTTACCGTGAAGCGACTACCATGTGCCCTCGACAATCCAAAGACGATATAGAAGTAATCCAGCTAGCCCAGTTGTTGGACTTTTATAGGACTCCAACTACCCATAACGACTGTCATAAATGTTCATATGTCAACCGGGATCAATGGTTTAAAATACTCTCCGGGGCACGCCCAGACTAACAATAGTAATATGCACATAAATAACAACTGTAGGTTGTAAAGTTTTAAAATAGATGTCAATGAAAAATATAAACGACTAATTTAAACAATGTGTTCAGGCAGCAAGTAACGAAAATTAAGAAAGAAAGAAAGGGACTAATTCAACACCCTTAAGAAAAAATTAATGATAAGTAGGCGTTCGACGCGGAAAAAAGTTTGTTCGTGTTACTTTGTCAGCTGACCGTTGTTGCGGGTTTGAAATTTGATTTAGTTTTTCTTGGCGTTAGAGTATTTCAGTATCGTTAATAGATTTTCTCTATGCTTGTATTTATCGTTACAATTTCTTGTCCACACTAAATTTACTTTTGTTTCTGTGAAGTCTTTCGAAATTTTAATTTTTCTTATGGATTTGATGTCTGGACGCTTCTTTTTTGGTTTGAGATCTGGCATTTCTGTTGAATCTGAAATAAATATATACCCCATTATAAAGGTGACGGATGAAAGACGGTTGCATGTTGCCGAGATGCGAATGTTGAGATGGATGTTTGGTGTGACAAGAATGGATAAGATTAGAAATGAAAATATTAGAGGAAGGTTAGCATAGTTTCATATACATTTTATAAGTAATTGCATTTATTTTTTCTGTATATTATAAAAGCTTATTTTATGTACCTAAACTGAATTAAATTACTTCCTACTAATAGATGAAATAATGAACTAATGAAATAACAAAATAGTGAAACAAAGAAATGAAATGAAACAGAGCTCATTGTACAAAATTGTAAAGCGGCTCCAAATCAGCGTACTTGAGTCTCTTCCTCGAGCCGGCGCCATCCGCGGCGGCCACCAGGGAGTCCCATCGTCCCATCCACTCCCCGGTGCCAGCCAGCCATCTTAGTCGTACCATCGTACGTTTTTGCCCGTCCTAATACATGCAAAATTTGAATCATGGTTGGGTTTTTTTTAATGAGCCCATTTATTTTGTAATTCCAACCTTCCACAATATTGTTTGTCCGATGACGATTAGCGAAAACTGACCATATATGAATAAAATCAGGCCTCATCCAAAAATTTTCAAAAATAATCAATTTGTAAAATTACCGTAAGTCATAGTAAAAAAAATTCAAGAAAATATATTACGGTTAATGTAGTTTCAGTTACGGAACCCTCGGTGCGCGAGTCCGATTCGCACTTGACCGGCTTCTTCATAAAGTTTGAGTTTTCTTCGAAAATATTTTAAATCGACATTCCCAAAGGAATATCTAGCTGGTAACTAATAAGTAGAGTAAAGAAACGACGTGTAGGAATTTCAGGTTGCATGATGACAAGATCGCAAGTTCTTAGGAACTGACCTGTAGTGGGGAAGGAGTGCAACAAGAGGATTGTTGTTGCAGGGGAAATAGTTACACGCATATTAACCGCGATTTAGAATTCCATTGGCGGCGTGCGTTTTTACCTCTTCCACCGGCTCCGGTGGAGGGAATCCGTGCGGATTTTGCGCACGTAAAAAAAAAAGTATTGGTCCTATTTGGTTCCTTATTATTATACGGTGCATTACGTAAGTGTGCTTCGATTTCAGCCTTTTTCCAATAAAATATCTTTTACGAAACCTTTGATTTCTGATTTATATTTATATCATTTGCAAAAACTTGTTTAATTCTCGAGTTTTCTTAATTTATCTGTTTTTGCATTTCTAATATTGTTGTTCTTCTACCAGCGATTATCTATTGACGGTTACTTCAATTTGTTTAAAAAAGCGTGATGTGGGGGTCATCATGATGATGACCCACCTTTTACGGTGGGCGAACTCTTCGATGCCCTTCGGAAATTTAACCCTAAAAAGGCTCCGGGGGCGGATGGCTTCACCGCCGATATCTGCCCAGTTAATGGCAATAGGCTCGCCACCTATTACATTGGGACCTAAACATAAAATCAGTTTTTGTCCTTTATAAAACTCCAACCACCCGCAATGACTGCCATAGAAGTTTGTACGGCAAACGGGACCGACGGCTTTACATCGATTTGTCAATTTACATACATACATACATATAATCACGCCTTTACCCCCGGCCTATATCCAATAACCAAATTCGGTCCCACGTAATAGAAGGTAACCGCGGTGATTCAAGTTCACTAGGCCATCGTTGGGAGAAGTGGAAACGCGCCCTAGACATTTACCTTCTAGCTGCTGGCATAGATGAACCTTTAAAAAAACGAGCCGTTCTTCTGCATACTGCCGGCCTCGCGTTTCAGGAAATTTATTACAATCTTCCCGGCGCGCATGTAGAAGAGACAGAATCTAACGACGTTTTCAAAATTATCCATCTCCACAGATTACGACATGAAACAGTACGTACAGTTAGGTATGATAGGAACTCCATCCCCCGCACGCTTAAGCTGTGGAATGAACTCTTGCCGTGGTTTTCTCAATCGACAACAATATGGGGTTCTTCAATAAGGGCATTAACTAGATCGGCAGCGCGAATGTGATAAATACGTCAGCCCGAGGGATGCTATTCATTTCCTTACTTTAATATCCTACCCACCCACCCCTATTTCCTTCCTAGGCAAGCAGAGTCTTTTTCAGTTTACAGTAGACGGTAGTTCAATATATCATAACTACATTTGCCTTAACTCTTATGGCTATTAAAAATCTATTACAATAATGTGATTCATATAACTGTTTTGTACAGTTTTATAATAATATCTAGGCTTGGTAATGCGTTTTCAATACTCAATTTTATTGCTTGGTGAATTTGAGCTCGTCCTCCGCAGTAGCACCCTGTGCTATCGGTAAAAGACACGTAAGAAACGTATACTTCGTGTATAGAGCACATTTTAGGTTCTTTTTATTTACACAAGAGTGCATGTTATCTATAGGTTGGTAGGTATATATAACCTATAGATACCTACCCAGTTAGGTATCATCATCGTCCTATTTTTACATTTATAAAAGTTTACACTTCGTAGCCCAATATCCATAATGTCCCTATATTAAACTTTTATCTTATCCTGGGAATACGTTCCCATGAGTTGAAGTACGGCATCAACATAACATACGGGTAGGATCACAATGTGGATCGCCTGCGCCAGATACTCGCCCGTAAGGCAAAGTCCAACTATTACTTTTTATTGAATTATTAAATTGGATGAAAGATATTAAGTTTGTACAATTTTGGGTCATAGTTTATTGCCGTTTACCGAATCACATTCCATTCTTTAGGGAATTTCCAAACAGCAACAAGAAACAGTAACGTTTCTCTGAATACTCTGATTCTACTTTCAAGACAGTGAATGAAAGAAAGAAGACAGTGAATGAAGAAGTAGTTTTAAAAACTGTTCCATGTTGAAATAATTTACGAACTGCTTTTCACTGTCATCTTTATTTCCTAATTTGATTTAATAGAAAGCTGTACCCACGTGATTTCTATTCCAAGCCATTAAGGGCTGCAAGCAATCAAAAAGTAATTGTATGTCCTTACATCTTTAATAAAAATATAAACGTTAATGGCGAATGTTTTTATTCAAAATTTTCATTCAGTTAATCATTTCGTTCAACCACTATATAAATTAGACTGTTACTATAAGTATATTTTTTATTAAAAAATAATTCGTGCATATGTTTACCGGAAGTCCTGCATTGGATTTGCGAGTCACATATCATTCCATAAAGCAGCCTCAGATGCATGGCTCGATTCAACAATAGTGCCCGGAATACCGCAATAGGCTCACCCGCTATTACGTGGGACCGAATACATGAATCACGAGGATTATACATATTTGATAGAATTACTATACTAGTTAACTCCTTTTATATATATAGTTTAGTTAAATAAAACTTAAGCCATTGCAACTATCAATCAATCAATTAATATCCCACCGCAGTCCACTGCTGGAGATAGGGCTCTTAAAATGTGCGCCATTTTATCCGACCCTCTGCCTTCCGCCTCCAGTCTGTTCCAGCCACCTTTTTCAGGTCGTCCGTTACAATCAAAAACTCAGTAAGGGACGCAGCAATTCCAACGACAAGGACAGAGAATGCTCAATATCATGCTAACGACAAGGATAGAAAATCAGGTATAGAAATCATTATCCTGCAGTGGGAATGTGACGCGGCATCGGCCGGCGAAGTGGCGTAACCAAATCGCTTTTATTTCACTACACACGGCTTTAAATATGCTACATCGGTTAGCTTCGAACTGCGACAAAAATGCACGAGCGTAAAAACGCTTACCCACATCATTTGGTAAACAATAAACAACTACATGAATATTATGCCAACTAAAACATTCGCTACTTGAAAGTTGGCATTTTCAAAAGTGTCATTCTAAAAGGTTGACCAAACGTAAAATTGGCAACTGAGAAGTTGGGTAATAAAAACAAAATTAAATCACACGTAGGCAAATGATTATTCTGCGAAATATAATTCTGGGAAACGTTACTTAGTTGGCAAGTGATAATCGGGAAAACGATTTTTGGCGAAAAAGCAGAGATCCATTTAGTAGAGGTGCAGGCTAGATAATGCTGACAGAGTTCGCGTTTAAAGCTATTGTCTGTATTGTAGTATCTCAGGTTTTATCATGGCACACACCAATGACTTTTCGATGCTTTTCGAAGTTACGTGTGTATTTATAGCAGGTTTATAAGTGCCCGGTTAAAGGAAATAGGCTCGCCACTTATTGGGACCTAAACATAAACTGGCGAAATGTGAGTGCTAGATATGGTATAAGCTCTCTTTTAAAGGTTGTATCTTTGCATCTGGGAATTTGTTTTCGTTAATAGAAGCTATTTCGAGAAAGTCTTTCACTTCGCAGTTGCATATAACGTAGTTGCCTGATATTGCCAAATAATCAATATTTTTTAAGTCTTGTACCATTGTTTCTGTAACATTGGTTTAAAAGTTTGATCATTCCGCATTCCACCTAAAAGGCATGGAAATTTACAATATAAGCTTGAAAATAAAATACATTTTATAGGAGTAGCTACTGATTAATAATGCAATTAATTTCGAATTTAATAATGTTAAATGGTTGTGAACACGGCCACTACGCAGGAGGAGCGTGTTTGATCCTCCCTCGGTGCAAATATTTGTATGCATGAATATAGGTATTTGCATTGATCTGCTCGTGCTTCGGAGAGCACGTTAAGCCATCGGTCCCGGTTGCCATACACTCGCGCTGCCGACCATGAAGAAACCTTCTGATGCCCCTCTTGAAGAACCCCATATTGTAGGTGCTTGGGAAAACCGCAGCAGGGCGGTCATTCCACAGCCTGAGTGTGCGTGGGATGAAGTTTCTTTCATGTCCCACAATGCGCACCGTCTCAAACAGACCATGCGGGAAGAGCCGCCCATGCATTTGCTCTGGCGCATGGCCTGACCCAATTGGTACACGAGGTCGCTAGAATACCAAGAAGGTCGGGCCTAGCACCCTCTCTGCTAGACCTTCTGCTGACGAGTCACCCAGACCTGTACAGTGTTTCAAACACCAACTCTTAACAATTAATCCATCAATTAGCCTACCGCAGTCTTCTGCTGGATATAGGCCTCTCCCAACCAACCAACTCTTAATACACCTCTACCTAATCCTTTAAGGATATACATACATACATACAATCACGCCGCTATCCCCGGAGGGTTAGGCAGAGGTGAATTAGCAGCCACATTTCGCCAATAATTGTATTCGGTCCCACGTAATAGGGACTGAGTGTATTGCCGTATTCCGAGCACTATTGTTGACTCGAGCCATGGATCTGAGGCTGAGTCTGGGCTGTATATATCTGTCTGATGTTAAACAGCCTTATTCCGACTCACAGAACGACCGCAATATACGCTAGAGGAGTTGAGATGGCTAGCAGATTAGCTACATGGCATCTTCGAGCCTGACGTGCAAGATGCCTCCAAGTCTACACACAGTGAATCCAAACAGATAGTTCGACGATCGCTAATACTAGAAGGGAGTTTGGAAGATCGCGGCGAAATACCCACTAGATGCTCTCGACAGGTTGCAGCGACTTGCGGTCCGCGTTATTGGGAATCCTGAGGTCACGAACACCCCCGAGCCTTTGCAGATGCATAGAGATGTTGCTTCCTTGATTGTATTTCACCGTGTCTACCATGGTGAGAGTTTTGATGAACTTTTCCAACGGGACGGGCTGCTAGTATTAAATAGATTAAGGTTCAGGCGGGATTCGAATTCGTGATCTTTCCCTTACAGGTGGAACGCTCTGACCACTAAATTTATTTTTAAATTCATTTAAATTCATTTATTTGCCCAAATGTGGTTACAAAGATGTCAGGTCCAATACTTATTGTTATAAGGGTGTTTATCAATTTTGCACTCATTACTAGTGAGAAAAAACGAAAAAGACTATATAAAGGGCTTGTTCATATTTTTTTATAAGAAAAACAAAGTATACATGTCGGTACCTTGGTTTTTAAATCTTAAAATATCTACGTTCAATTATCGTAAACGTGAAATAATACTTTTGTTATATCGAAGGAGGAAAAGCGATGGCGGCAATATCAAATCTGTTGGTAGAAAAATATCAAGTCTCTGAAGACCATATATGATCGTCAGTGATATGCAAAGACATTCCCTAATTCCTATACTGACAAAAATCTTTATAACCGACTTCAGAAAGGAGTCGGAAGAGTTGTATCATTTTGTCGGTATTTTTTACATTAACTTGCAAAGTATTTCATTTATGTATGTATGAATCTATTGTTGTTCGGCCCTAATCTTGTAACTTGACTTTGAATCAGATATCGTCAATCAATTTTGATAAAAATTTGCAAACACTTTCCATTTCGATGGCAATGCATGAATATGGTACGATGGAGCTGTAACATGGTATGATGGAGTAGGAAAGAGACTATAGGCACTCCAAAATTAAAGAAGATACCTTTCCTTGTGACAACCATGGTACGACCTACTGGTAGGCTTATAGATAGAGTAATACTGTGGTCAAACTATGCTTACTTAGCGCTGTGTAGAATGTCATAGAAAATATTATAGGTGGCTATTATTATATAAATAAGTATCTTCCAGTATGACGTAAGTTTTTCATTATTACAAATACGAAGCCTTATTAGACGTCTCGCAAAAACATTAATTCAGTTAACAATGATATAAATAAGCACGCCTTAGGTAATGTTAGGCTTTCAGTGCTCACTTACGCAACGTCGGCCTATTGCGCGATTTCTATGTAATGTTAGTTATGCGTGTTTCCTGGACGATGGTGCTACAAGTGTTTGAGTAATGCGAGCTGAGAGAAAACTTCATTGAGAGGTGCGCACTGCACAGCGTAAAGTAATTAGACATCTTTATTTCGTAATCAATATTTCTGGCTGCAGTAACAACTTTGGGATATTTGGTTTAAACTTTTCTCAAGACGGGCCATGCTAATAACTGACAATCCATTGCAATTAATTTTATTTTGAGGTTTAGTTAATTTTGTTTATACAAAAAGTATGATAGGTAATTGTTTAATTTTTTTTATGTCACCACACTAAAAACCATCAAACAAACATAAAGTTATTTAAAAATATACAGTATCAGCAAAAATACACCCCATTTCACGCACAATCATGCTGTGGAATAACCTTTCTACTGCGGTTTTCCCAAGCACCTCTTCTTCCTACAGTCCCGGGGCCTTTAAGCGGGGCGTGAAAAAGCATCTGATGAGGCCGCCAAGCTGAGTGCCACCATTGTAGCACTTAGTGTCTGTAATGGTGACCCTCTTTCCTGAGACTTTGCCTTTAGCTTACCATCAGGCGAGGTGAGGTCTCTTTCTTATCGCCCACCGACCTCTTATACAAATCATGCGAGGTACTAACAGTCCGTCAGCTATTTATACTAAGCACAGTACTAAAACAGCACGTAACACTTCCCTATAGCACCGAAATTACTAACAAAAGGCGGAAAGATATTATTTGCACTGAAAGAATTGCGATAAAACACGAGTACACTAGTAAATTTTACTTGTTTTTAGACGTGAGCTGGTAATGAATTCCAGGTGGTGCGACAAAAAAAAGAGTCTCCGAACCGCTTGGTTCTTGCTCGTATATTCTGCACTATCTAAAACCTATATTTACATTATAAATATCTAAGACAAAACAACTAGCCCATCTCAGTTCACTGCTGGACACTTATCCACATTACTTTATTACTTATTAGACCTGACCGGTTTCGCCTTACGACATCCTCAAAGGTTTACAATGACATTTAAGTGCAACAATGTTTCTAAAGGAATGTTGAATAAAGTAATGACTGTACAAAACTTAAACTTCTAAATCTACGCAACTATTGCGGTTTATGTATAGCTCAAGTTCGTTCCTGAATCTAAATTTGTACGGAATCTTCGGTGCGCGAGTACGATTTGCACTTGACCGCCTTTTTTTCTAGCATTCATGCTAGACAAGTTTTCGAGTTACTTAGTTACAATTTACAGGGTGTATTTTTGAAACGGGGCAGTAAGCGCAGGTACCTTAACCGTTGTAGTTACAGTAAACTGTTGTTAAGAGACCTTCCCTAAATTTTTGAGATATTTTGAACGTTATTCACATCGTAAATCTCATTCTTCCTATCTCTTCTCTTCATCTTATCGTTAATCCCAGTTGCATCCCAAGCTTTCACCTCGGAGGCTGTCAAGTTTCATAAACTACTATTATGAAGAAACAAGACTAGCGATTTAAGTTTAAGGTCGTTTTTTCCCAAGACTCCGGCAATCTGTGTCACCCTAAACTGACGAGCATGTATGAAGAATGTAATGAGAGTGAATGTAGCGAGAGTAGTATGTCAGGATCGTAGCAAATGGAGATCCGTGATCTCTGCCTGCCGCTGTGGGAGACAGGCATGATTTTATGTAATGTATGTAATTTAGATTAGAAAAAGCGAATGCTTTAAGACGTGACTCCTACTACTAGACAAGAGGTGTACCTTGACACTGGAAAGAATGTCTCCTAAAATAGATTGATTGATAAGTTACCATCCAAGAAAAAAGAAGTAGAAGAAGACAAGATGTGTAAAACCACAGAATCCTACATACCGGCAGACCACTTCCTGAACCAGTTTCCTTGCCACAGTGACTGCTTCCTGGTTGGGTATCGCAAATACTTCCGGCCATTTAGTGAAGTTATCTTGCACTACTATGATGTATTTGTTACCTTCTTCAGTCGTTGGGAAAGGTCCAGCAACATCAATGCTTCATTGATTGATGTGTTATCACGTTTAGGATATTCATTGAATTGCATTGAGTGAAACGCAAGATCCCAGTTAAGTTGACGAAATATTTCACAGATTAAATCCGATCTAAGTATAAATGCCTTTTCTAGAACAAAAAATACTTACGTTTTCATGAAATTTATCAGGCAGGCAAGGTGAAGTCCAATTGACGTGTCCTATATAAAAAAAAAAAAAAAATAAGTTATTTTAATATTCAATGCATCAATTGCACCCCGTTTGGTAGTAAGAAACTGAACAAGCCTTTAGTCTTCCCACTGACAGCACAAATTCTCCAGTGAGCTCTGGCTACCCTACTCACCGCTGGGAACACAACACGAAGTTATCATAGCCGCGGTATTCTGTAGGGCGGAGGTACTTCCCCAGTCGGGCTGCTCAATTGGGCGGAAATACTGCCATGTCTCCATATGTTGATCTTTCTGTAAGTCGTGGTTGGAAATTTTTTGTTAGAGCTAGTTGGTTATTGGTGTTGGCTATTAAATTAAGAGATTCTGTAACAGACTTAAAAACTGTATCAAGCACTTGTCTGTTATTATCTTCAGATGAATTGTTTGACATGATGCCCGTAGCTACATTCTATCATCGCACTTCTCGCCATAGGCAGGGAATTCACCCTCACACACGACCTGAGACGTTGCACACTGTGCAGTATGAAAGAAATTTCATCCCACGCACATTTAAGCTATGGAATGACCTCCCTGCTGCGGTTTTCTCAAGCCAATTCTATGGTTCTCCTTTAAATTGCGCCTACAAATAACCTCTGTATACTTTTTACCCGGGAACAACCTCGAATCGAGATCGTAATCCGATCATATTGTAACATGATTACCAGGGTTTCGAGTACTCTCCCTCCAGTGAATGGTTTTATCAATAATGACGTATTATAGCGTACAACATTTGGCAGAATGAAGAAACAATAATATATTCATACTCTGTTATTACTATGGACTCAAATAATACTTTTGATTGGTTACATCACAGAATGCCAGCCATATTAAGTACTGAAGAACAGATTGGAGTTAACATCATTTTGGTTCTTTGACACTCATACCTTAGCCCTACTCACTACTCAGCACACATATTCCTTCAAAATGTTTGTAATCTCTTTATAATCCCTTGATTTTGATAATTAGACAGGATTGGTTGTATTTATTAATAACGATTCACATTTTACCAATAAAATGACACTCAGGTTTTTCAATTTACTCTTAACTACATTTTTAAATTTATTCATAGGCACACCCCTAATCTCATTAGGGAGCCGCTAGGTTCGCGGCCGAGACATAAAACAAACATAGAGGGTAAAGTATAAATTTTGAGCATGCTATGGATAAAATTACGATATCTTGAACAAACTAAACAAAAAGTTAGAATCGGTTACTCAGCGAAAATAATAAACATGGTAAATATCCCAGCGAGTTTTACACTATTCACATGAAACAAAAGTGATCAAATTGATTCGTTAACTACATTTAATTCGTTACGTTTAAATTACCTTCATTTCAACACGAGACGTTTTGGAGATCAGACATTGCTGATTACAAGTCTGTCCGACTCTATAAGTCCCACAAAAGTAAAGAAAATAATAACATAAAAATTTAATTTACAATTCATTCTCTGCCTGACAGACGTCAAAGTAAAAGAATGTAATAATTATTCATTTTCTCTGACTCAAAGATAACGTTGGCAACAAACGTAATGATAAAACGGACAGGTGAGGAGTTATTAAAGCAACGAAATAATATCATTAAGTCCTATAGCAACAGTTACGTAATTGGATGAATTCCCTGCCTATGGCGAGAGGTGCGATGATAGAATGTAGCTACGGGCATCATGTTAAACAATTCATCTGAGCACAAACCATTGTATAGGCGGTAGAACACACACAGTGAGGTAAAATCCCTCCTAAGGCTAAGAGGTTCCACACTACCTGTGAGTATGGGATTGTACTCCCGTTATATTTAATATTTAATAAATGTCTTAATGAAGGCATTTTCCCAAACATATGGAAGCTCGCGTTTATCACGCCGGTACATAAAAGTGGGGATAAGTCCAATATTGAGAACTACCGACCTATTTCTATACTGTCCGCCTTGTCGAAGCTTTTCGAGCGCTTAGTGCACAGTAGGTTATACCCGGAAACACACTCCTTCTATACCCGTCTCCCCTCCCGCACTAACCATAGAATAGACTAGATATAGCTTCCGTCCGCCATTTGTGATATTTAGACACTCAGTCCCGCTATGAACTAGCCAGCGTAAAGGCGGACCGCGCGACCATCTCTCGTCCAGCGTAACCATCCCCACCAGCTCCGATAGTGGAGGTATCCGTGGGGATTTTGCACACAATAAAAAAGCAAAGGTTTTTGATGCCAGCTAGGACATTTAAGTCGTTTTATTTTCAATACACATTAGTAAATTGACAATAACCGCCTCTGTGGCGTGGCAAGGTTTGTTAAATTCTAAATTTTTAAATTCAAGTTAATAACAGACATCCTTCTATTATTGCGGTTTCATGAAAAATAGCGTTAAAAATTATTTATATTTGAACAGGAAGTCCCCTTTACCTCTCCAAAGTTCAACATAATCCTAAGGTGAACATTTTGCTTGCGGTTATTAATTTCGGTGACAATTTAGTGTCAATGTCTATGTATTACTGTGAAACTGCGGTGTTTAATACACAAACGTCCATAGGCCACGGTAACCACTTTCCAAGCGGTGGGCCGTGTGCTTGTCTGCCAACCAAGTGGTATAAAAAAAAACACTTCACGCACTTCCTCTACATCATTAAACCTTTCATTCAAGCTCGTTTTAATAATAGTTTTAACTAGAGGAAAGCCACTTTTCTGTACTTTGGCGATTAATTTAACTGCGTTATGTGGTGAGCGTTTGGACCGCGGGTGTGCAGATCAGAATTCTGTTGATTTCTTACAGGATGCTAGTGCTAGTGTACTTACCTTTTTTAATAGAAATTAAAATAGCTACATATTATATAGGTACGCGGTATACCCACGGTCCAAACGATTGGACTGCGGGTATACCTACCTACCGTTTATTTCGGTTGTAACTTAGTATTTTGCTATTTTTTTGTTGATTTTATAACATTCCTGCTGTGTACCTCGACTTAATTTCAATGAAATCAGTATATTTTTAGATTAAAATTTATATTACAAAATAGGGCATTTTGGTCGCTCGCTAAAGCTGCCGAGGGAAACTTCTTCCAGTCTAGCCTTCCACCGCTGCAAAAATCCGATGGTAGTCTGGCTCATGGCGCTAAAGAGAAAGCCGATCTGTTGGGTAATCTTTTTGCGTCAAACTCGACTATGAACTGTTGCATCTAAGGATTAAACAAATTTTAATTTCCCTTTGGAATTCCAAGCCATCAAATAAGCTCGAATGAGTTTTAATAGTTGTAACAAATAGTGAAAAGTTCAAATAGTCAGAATTTGAAAAAGATTTTGCCTGTGTATGTACTGAATCCCGTCGTTTTTCAGGCGGCGGGAGATGTGGTAGTGCATCCGATGAGATCTTAAGATGGGAAAGTATAGCTAACAAGATATCGTGATTGACTGTATTAAAGGCATTGGAAAAATCCACCAAGACAAGCACTGTTACCTTAGTAGCTTCCATGGCAGACCTAAATTATATCTTAAAATATTGAAGAAAATTTCAAACCATATCAACCTCGCGACGTCTTCTCTTTCTCTTTGTTTTATTCTCTATCTTCTCTTCTAGCTCTTTTAGATCATCGTTAGTAGAATGCTCGACATCACTCGCTTCCAACTCTTCCTCTAAAATAGAGAAGTCACGAAATAAAACAAACATTGCACAATAGCATCTGATACATTGGGGTGCTGGGTTTTATCGGGGTTCGGTCGCATAAAAGCCGTGCCAATGGAATGACAAGTAATGGAAAGACTCCGATGTGAAAACCCCGGATGCTACTGGGAGCAACAAATCATGAAAAAATATTTCTGCATCAGTCAATTTAAAAGACTATAATCTTACCATGATTTCTCCAACAAGCAAACTTTTCCTTCTTCGCCTTGTTTAATAAAACCTTGAGGTTGTTGCATGTAGACTTCCTCTTCCAAGTCACCGTTGAGGAACGCTGTATCCACGTCCAAGTGTTGCATTTTCCAATCCATTTCTGCTGCTAAAGCAATTAGTGTTCGCAGGGATGAATTTCTTATACTGGGCATTCTGTACCACCTGTCGCTCGGCGATCACGGCTCGCCTCGCTCCAATTGGTGGTACAGCATACCCAATAATATAGAATCGGTTGGTATAGCTATTTACGGTTATAAATACATAATGTCATAATTGCAGCGCGAGTGTGGCTTCTTTGGTGTCACACACGTCCATAGGCCACGGTAACCACTTTCAATTAGGTGGGCCGTATGCTTGTCTGCCACCTTTTTTTATACCCAAGTGGTATAAAAATTGATTTCTAGTTATTTGCGTTTGTGGCATATATTTTTACCGATATATTATATACCTTGGTTGTTGACTTCAACGACAAATAAAGTGAGGTCTAAATGGGTGCCAAATTCAATAGTCAGTCCTAAAATTTATCTATAACAACACAAAATATCATTTCTTCTTATAACTTACGATAATGTATTGTGCCACGCACACATGCGCAGTAATGTACAGACAGGGGCAAAGTCTAAAAAATAAACAGAAGTGACTGAGTAATGATAGGTTGATTATCAATACGTGATTGGTATGGTAGGTAAACCATTTTAAAAGGATATTTAACTAAATCGTAATTGGTCAAAATATCTTAAAAAGTTTGGCAAGGTCTCTTTAGAACATTTTGCTGTAACTACAATGGTTAGGGTACCTGCCCTTACTGCCCTGTTTCAAAAATACACGTTGTAAAGTCTTACAACAGGTCTATGGTTTCATCCTTTAAACAAAAACTTTTGCACTGTTTATCGATGTGACTTTTGAACTCGTTAATAAGGCAAGTGACACCCTTCACGATTAGGGATGGGAATACGTCGTTCAGGGATGGAACTAATGAAGCATGCGTTTATTAGAAGTGATGTTCATCGCTTGATAAATGCGTTTTCATGCACATTAAACATATTATGTACAGTTGTCTCAATGGGTTTTTTGATACTGGATTACTTAGTTTAAGTAATCACAAATATCTGAGTCACGTGAGTTTAGCAGTAATTATTTTAAAGACTGGAAAAGTTGTTAGCAGGTATAGAAGCGGTTGATTTAAGGAAAATAGTTATAGGAAAATGTTCGTGATGCACCTGTTAAACAATGAACGACGCTTTGGCACTAATTTTGCTCTCAGGGTTGGGAGGTAACATCTCGGAGGACGTCATGCGTATCGTCACGTATGCCAGTGGCAATCTCACCTCCGGCAA
Organism: Eilema griseolum; assembly: GCA_963662185.1. Classification (NCBI taxonomy): domain Eukaryota; kingdom Metazoa; phylum Arthropoda; class Insecta; order Lepidoptera; family Erebidae; genus Eilema; species Eilema griseolum. The sequence continues at coordinate 6,745,158 of OY759251.1, forward strand.
CAAATGACCTAGAGCGTTTATCCGGGCTCCAATTCTACAAGTTAAGTGTCTTAACAAAACCAGTGTCGTACCGAAAAATGCTCAAAAAAGTCACGAGCCCGATTGTGATGAAACTTGAAATGTCATGATTAGATTTTTGAAAATTCAGTAATCCCAGCTGGGAATCGAACCTATATTATTACACCATACGATGGTGTTGCTATTAAGAATCTTATCAAAATGTGAACAAATTTAATGAAAAATCAAATGGTTTGAAGAAATTTAAATTTGATCAAACTGTTTGAAACTGCCAGTCGATTAAATTATCTTAAGGTGTATGGCGGCCATTATTCAAATTACTTGAACAAACTAGCCAAAATTGGAATAAGTGTGCGCTTTTGGTTTTACGGTCTTCTAAGAAGTTGGAACTAATACGGTGGATGTCGAGTAGCTTATTTGTTAGATCTGGTCACAGTGGGTCCAAATCCCAACCTAAGTATTTATAGTATTATGTATTATATGTATGTATCTACAAAAGAAAAAGTATCGGGATACATTTTTGGTCTACTGAATTAAGTACTAGAAAATAGTCCAATCCGATGAGAACATAACCCTGCAGACATTTTGATTATTTTACATTCATGAATTTAAAATGAATTAGTTCACAGATCTATGGTGACTTTAACCTTTCCATAGTTGTAAACAACACGCCTAGTCAATTTACCTTAGTGTGATTTGCTATAAGTAGTATTATAATTGGGGGAGGCCTCACAGTGTCGGATACAACTTGTATTGTGCATAATACCGAGTCATTTTAATTGAGATTAATTTTGTCCATTTTCTTTGTTCAAACGGCCTCCTCGCGATACTTAATTGTTAAGTAGTCTTAATTATATGAATAGGTGAACTATTTTTGTACCTACTATCAGCGTCCGTAGATATAGAATGGCGGCGTTACCGCGACACAGCAGTGATTCCCGTGTGGACAGACCGACTTCACTAAATGAAGAGAAAGGCTATTATAAAATCCAAGAATACTGGGATTATAAACAAACTTGGAAATGAGCTGTTCGCTCAACTATGCTTATCAAGTAAATTTTTGTATTTAGATTAAGTAAACTAAGTGTATGTTTGTAAATAGACCAAAAAAAAGAAATGCCCGCTGAGTTTCTTGCCTGAGTCTTCTCAGGTCAGGGCCGTGTTTACGTTATTGTAATCAGTACTTATTATAAATACCGCGGTAGCCTAGTGGTATGGGTAATGGACTGCTGAGACGAGGTCTCGGGTTCGATCCCAGTTTTGCCATGGCACACACCAATGACTTTTCGATGCTTTTTGAAGTTATGTGTGTATTTATCGCAGGTTTATAACTGGGTCAGTTGTATCACCTAGAGGATCACTCATCCTTGGGATGAGGCTATAGACAAGCATGGCGAGTCACTGGCAATTAGTATTGACATCGCCAAAGCTTTTGATAGAGTCTGGCACAAATCGCTATTCAAGCTAGCAGCTTTTGGTCTGCTTCCTAGGCTAAGTAAGATTTGAAAGAAGTGTATTAAGCATCCACATTTCGCCAACGCAATAGATGACGAATCTATTGTCGTCAAATGGGCACTTTATCATGGGCTATATGTTTACATCGTATAAAGAGTGTTCTAGAAGGTGAATAACTATCCCTTATTCACCTTCTAGAACACCCACCATGCCTCATAATCATAGACAAAACCAATATCCCGCACTTTGTCCACGCGGTGCTGCGACGACAATCACCTCTTTTTTTCACGCCCTTTTCTCCTTTTCATCATGGCAGCGCATTTAAGAGTATTGAAATCATTGGCGTATTATAACCTTCAATAACATTGTTTCATGTATGACAATCGAGAATAATGACCGGTACCGTGTCGCCGGATGCGCCGATGGCATGGATGTTTTCGGCAGAGCGCTTCGCTAATGGCGGCCAGCGGTTCACCAGAGGTTGATTTACAAACTTTGTTCGCATCTCTGGGCTCAACAAAGTACTTACTAGATGCCCTCGACAGGTTGCAGCGACGTGCGGTCCGCATCATTGTAACCATGTATTGCTGCTTCTAGATGGTCATGTGAGTCATACTAAAAATTTGGAGGTGATTGATCTAGCTCGTAAAAATGGAGTAATTATACTTTGCTTTCCCCCCCATTGCACACACAGATTGCAGCCTGCAGATGTAGCATTTATGAAGCCACTCAGCACTTATTACGATCATCGAGCTTTCTCGCTGCTGTGTTTACATATATATACATATACTCGCCGAGGGATGCCGTGAGCTTACTTTAATTATATTTTAAATCTAAATTTCAAAATAACCTAAAAATGCATTGGTGACATAAGATCATATTGACATAGCTTATAAAACTCTAATTTTAAATTTAACTACGGCGTGCCCTGCGCTTGGTTGCCCAAGTCGTCTCTCCCATTCTGCCACCATTTCCCTGTGGAGCCGGGATCTCACGGCCCGAATTTCTTCGGGCTCGGGATCGTGACCCCGCTCCCGCGCCGCCCTTCGGAACCTGTATAGCGCCGAAAGGCATCTCGCTTCCAGGATCCATGGTGGCATATTTTGTATAATTTGGGAAATTAACACAGTCTCCCAAATTCGTATCTACCAATGTATGTATTAATATTTAATTCACTGATCACTTGCTTAATTGATTAAATTGTGTTGCTCATATATTTAAATGAACTGTAAACCGAACTGTGAATTGAGTTCTAGGTTTCCGTGGTTTCGTTGTAGGAGAGTCTAAACGAAATCACTTCCCATTACCTTAGCTAGTTCACATTGTTGATTTACACAATTCACAACACACACATACACATAACTTCTAACTCACCTATTAAGGTTGGTAAGTCTTAATAGACCTAAGGTAAACACTAGGGCTCCTAGCTAGGTCTCTCTCACCTGCTGAGCTAACGAGCCTTGTGTAATAGGATCCAAAACAAGTATTATTAGTTAATTTGTTGCTCTTAAACAAAAACAAATAAAAGACCAAAAAGCTGACTCGTGGAGGATTTGAACCTCCGCCCTCCACTACTCAAGTTTTGACACACACTAATTTCAAAAACAATTTTTTTTTATAAAACCATAGATAATGCCGAAAATCCCCCTGTCGGGTGCAAACGATTGTAAAATCGCCGTGTATATCGCAATATGAATTAAAAAGTGGTACAATAATAGAGAAAATACAACTTATCTATATTAAAATTATTTTTTTTGATTGTAAATAACGTTTATTATCAATAATACGTCTTTTACGTATGGTTTGTGCATTTTTGTGACTGTAGTCATCATGTCACGTCGTCATTTAAGTCGCGAAGAAATGTTAAGGGCTGTTGGTACTATTTTTAGACTACGTTGTGTTTACACGTATGTGGTTCATAATAAAAGTAATTTTGAAATTAAATGAGAAATCCAATAAAAGGTTGAAAATCGGTACTGAATTTGATTTCAGTATCAGAATAAACGGGATATTTACCATGTTTCATTATTTTGAGTTTCGTACTTCACTGCGGGGCAGCAACTCCTTCTTCATAAAGCACAGGTCCGGCCTCACATGGAGTACTGCTGTCACCTTTTTGCTGGAGCACCTGCATACCAGCTTGACCCCTTCGACTCGTTGCAAAGACGGGCATTGAGGCTGGTTGACAATCCCATATTCACAAGTAGAGTCAATAAATGTTATGTACCTATTACATAATTTCACACAGTTTCTCGCACGGCTGTCAAACTCCTTTTAACTTCACATCGAATACTGAAAGCTCATTGGTTGAATGTTATATTGATAATTTTCAATCAATGATCGCACAAAATTGAGTGTTTGGACTTCTAAAAATTCAAACCCCTCGTTTACACCTAAGAATAAAACATGTATTTGACAAGTTGCAATATGTCACAGGCTACAGTGTGAACGCAAATGTGTTTTATACTTGTTTACAACTTGTTGGCTATACATACTATGTGAACGAAAAAGTATCTGAAATACATGTATAAAACAAGTATTGTGTTTTAATTTGTCTTCTACAAGTTGTCAACAAATTTTAAGTTGCGATAAATAATGATGGGTTTCAGATCTCCAGATTCACTGTTTGATTCCTGTGTCATTTTCTTTTTGAAAATACACAGTGCGGTGCTTTGAAAAAGTGTTTTGATTTGAGTCGAATGGTTCGGTGTAATAAAAATGTTATGATAACTCTGCCAACCCCTTGCAATAAAGATAAAGTTATCGCTTCATGGAAAATCTCATAGCCGACCTCAAGTAAATCTGATATCCACTTATCTATACATCTATACACAGCGTTTTAAATGCTAAACAGTTACGTTAAGACATAATAGAAAAATGTGTCGTTGTAGCTGAAAATATCTAAAGTTGTTCCTATTTATAAAAAGGGTTCTACACCAGATCCCAAAATGTATAGACCTATTTCCTTGTTACCAACCATATTCAAGATATTCGAATAGCTAATAAAGAATAGACTCACAAGACATTTCAACCACATGTGTTTATGACTAGTCAAAATACGTTTCTATTCTGTACATTGGTTATTCAATTTCGAACAGATAGAAACATACCAACACAATTTGCCGTAGCAAAATATTCCATACCGAATGTTCTGACCGGTATAAATATGATTATATCGTTGATAACCTGGAATATATACCACACAAGTATCGCATCTGAGGGTTATGTAGCTCGATCCAGTGGTTCGTACCAAAGTAACGGTCTACACTAGAAAGTCGAGTTGTAGTTATAATATTATGTTGAAAAACACCTACTAATAATACTTATTCAAATATGGTAATAAAATTCTGAAATAAATTATTATTAATAACATTTTAACTATGATATTTTTTGTCTTCTCATGCACCTACAATATGGGGTTCTTCAAAAGGGGCATTGGGAGGTTTCTTCAGGGTCGACAGCACGAGTGTGACGCCCCTGGTGTTGCACAAGTCCGTAGGCCACGGTAACCACTTCCCATCAGGTGGGCCGTGTGCTTGACTGCCACCTAAATATCTCTACGCATCTGCAAAGGCTCGAGGGTGTTCGTGGTTTTAAAAAGTTTTATTAATGTTCTTGAGTTTAGAGCTCACTTTAACTGAAAAAAACTTTATTGACGAAAAAGTTTACTCTATAAATTAGATGACTATCTTGATGATGTAAATGCGTGGTCAACATAAGTCGCTTGCTTGCTCAAAATAAATTGTAAACGGTGTACTCGTTGCTATTAAAAAAGAGTTTCAAGTTACTCGACAAATTAATTGGGATTGTGATGTTGAGGATCTCTGGCTGTCTATCTCTCCAAAAGGGGATAGAACCAACAATAATTTATTAAACATCTGTGTTTGTTACCTTCCTCCTAATCTTCCAATGGAATCACAACAATTCATTTACTAAGCAGATTCTAATCCATACTAATATTATAAACGCGAAGGTAACTCTGTCTTTTTGTATGTCACACCTAAACTGCTGAATCGATTTTGATGAACTTTTGTATAGAGGTAGGTTAGACCTTAAGAAGGGACATAGGTTATGATTTATCCCGATAGCGGACATACACAATTTCAGAGGCACGCGGCAAACTCTCTATTAATTTTATTACTCTGTTTCTTATGGATAATGACTATTCAAGAAGAAAAATGTAATTTACTATTTCGTAGTGGCGGCCATCTTGCATTCGAAATTTATCGTAGTGTATGGTATTTTGCTAGTTAAGCCCTTTCATTTTATACCCATATTGAGGGAGTTGTAGTTTATAATAATAACAATATTATTTGAATTAAGAGTTTTTTCTTGAATGAATAACCAATAAATAGACGTTAGTAAAAACCTATTTCACACAAAACTGTATGAAAAATAGAAGAATATAATTCTCAAAAAGCTTACCAAGCACTGCAAAACAAAATAATAATTGAAATTAAATATGGAACATTGAAATTAAATATGGAACATTTGCTTTACCCGCATTTTGACAATTTTTTTTTTTATATAGAACACGTCAATTAGACTTCGCCTTTGTTGGTAAGCTGAAGGCAAAGTCTCAGAAAAGAGGGTCATCATTACTTACACATACCATGTGAGAATGGTGACACTCAGCTTGACGGCTATCGTACGATAAAAAACGTTTAATAAATTGCTTTTATAAAGAACAGAATGAAGTGAAAGCCAAATTGATTGATTGCTTCCTATGAGGTCTTGAAATAGGAATATAAAATCATAAAAAATGCTTCATCCTTCAAGACACAGGTACCTAATCCGTTTATCATATGGGTGTGCTATAGGGTGAGTACTTACTTGATTTATAAAATCTGAATTTTAATATAATTACTAAATGGCGCAAAAAAATTAACGCTTTTTTGACTAGGACACGCCAATCTGACTTCACCTCGCCTGATGGTAAGCTAAAGGCAAGGTCTCAGGAAAGAAGTTCACCATTATCACAAACTTACATAACCGTACGCACATGAGAACACATACATAAAGATATACATCACACAACACTCACATAACGTATATATACACTACACACGTACATTACACTCCCACATACACAACACGAAGTTACTTAGGAGGAAATGTAATGACTTATAGCATATTGTATGATTGAAAACTTTAGCACCCACATTTCGCCAGTTTATGTTTAGGTCCCAATGTAATAGGTGGCGAAACCTATTGCCATTAACCGTGCACTTATGCGATATCGCGTAAACCTGCGATAAATACACACATAACTTCTAAAAGCATCGAAAAGTCATTGGTGTGTGCCATGGTAAAACCTGGGATCGAACCCGAGACCTCGTCTTAGCAGTCCATTACCCCAACACTCCACAGCGAATTCATTTTACCTATCTTATTAAAACAGACCATGCGGGAAGAGCCGCCCATGCATTTGCTCTGGCGCATGGCCTGACCCAATTGGTACACGAGGTCACTAGAATACCAAGAAGGTCGGGCCTAGCACCCTCTCTGCTAGACCTTCTGCTGACGAGTCACCCAGACCTGTACAGTGTTTCGGTCGCCAGTGGTCCCCGTCAGTCTGTCAAAGTGTCAATTTCAGCTGACCCATGCCCAGCCAGTATGAAATTGTGATCTTGTGTTGTATAATTATATGAAAGTTAAAATTCGAATCCATTAATTTATTTGGACCTCCACATAAGAAAACCAGCAAAATGTTAAATTCAAGTAAGTTGTAATGGCCAAAATTTTAACCCGGGATCTCTCGATCATAAGAAACCTTAACCACTAAGCTACTTTCAGTTATAATAATAATAATAACGTCTTTATTGTACACCATTAACATATTACATTACAATATGAGATTAATTAAGTTTTGTGGTACGTACAGTTGGGAGTCCGTCAGTGTATATATATATATGTATATAAACACCTCAACAAAGTCTAGACATAACACCCATTGGCAAAATAATTACAAAACGTAGGTAATTATTTGGAGTCCCAACATTCGAGTTCGGGTCTCACATTTAGCGTGTGCCTGTAGCTCCTGCAGAAACAGTTTATTTAATGGTAATACATAAAACTCATGGAAGTCATTTTGGATATAGGTACAAAGAAAAAATACCTACTAATTTCTAATCGATTTCGATTTCTTCGTTCGATTGTTAACCCCAGATTAAGATGATGTTGGTGGTGCGAACTCACTGCCTAATTACACGGATAAGTTTTCGCCTTTCCTTAGAGTTTTTTTTTTGCTATTTCATCAGAATCTTCTACGTACTTACGTACCTATTAGCTCCTGTCACAGTTTATCTTCTTGAGTAGGTCTAGGGAGTGAGCTGTGGCTACCCTACTCACCGCCGGGAACACAACACGAAGTTATTATAACCGCGGTATTCTGTAGGGCGGAGGTACTTCCCCAGTCGGACTGCTCAATTGGGCGGAAATACCGCCGTGTACTAACCTTATTATTTTGACATTGTTAATAATATTGACATGACTAAATTTTATATTATTAATTCTCATTATTATTACTTAATTATTACTATATCTAATCAATAAGAATGCCAAAATTGTCATGTTGCATGTAAATATTTGCACACCTTGTACTCACTACGATCAATGTCATTAGTCACCAGTCTCATGAAATACAGCTCCTTAGACAAGTGGCCATTTGTGAGTAGAATAGAATAATCAATGTATGCAATTGACATAATATGTTTACGACGATCATAAACGTAATAATATATTAATCTACTAACGATTGTACCGTGAGGATTTGTGTTTCTTAAGTTAGGTTAGGTTAGGTTAGGTTAGGGCTTTAGAATGTCCATTTTTTCTAGACTTTTATATTTATAGTATAGTTTAGAATAATAAAATTGATCGATGGATCTAATAAAGTAGCTACATTATTATGTGGGCGTATATTAGGCGCCACCGTGGATCCTGGAAGCGAGATCCCTTTCGGCGCTATACCGGTTCCGAAAGACGGGTCACGATCCCGAGCCCGAAGAAATTCGGGCCGTGAGATCCCGGCTCCACAGGGAAATGGTGGCGGAATGGGAGCTACGACTGAGGCGACCAAGCGCAGGGCGCGCCGTAGTAGCGGCGGTAAACCCATCATGGTTGAATAGATATTTTCAGGTGTAAGCGACTATCGGTAAGATAGATATTAGTTAATATTCATGAGTGTTTCTGGCCGTGGCCTGTCCCAAGCATTAGCACAACAATACGGTACATGTTAACGTTCATCCAAGCTAACCTCGACTATTGTATAGATATTACAGTCTTCATCTGTTTTTGTATACCATTAAGCTCAGCAGCCAGCTAATTATGTCACAACAGTCCGCTTTCAGCGCCCAGTGATGCCAAAAGCCCTGGCTTCAAATGCTATTTAAGGCAGGTAATGCACTAGTGCCACGTGCCACTTGTGGCGCTACATAATACGTACATTTTATTAACCGTGTGGTGCCCGGCAGAGGGTATAAAAAAACAGCCGCTATGTATGGCGTTTGTGGACTACGAAAAAGCCTTCGACTCCATCGAAACCTGGGCAGTTTTGTAGCGGTATCGTGTCCATTGGCGATATATCTAAGTGCTGAGATGCTTGTATGACACGGTCGTCAAGGTTGTGGAGTCTTATGTATGGTAGTGAAAGTTGGGTGTGGCAGAAAAAGCATCAGAGTAGAGTAAATGCAGTAGAAATGCGTGCGTTGCGAAGTATGTGTGGCTTGACCTTGAAAGATAGAGTGAGAAATAGCGTGATAAGAGAACGATGTGGAGTGATAGAAGATGTAGTGATGAGAATTGAGAGAGGAATGTTGAGATGGTTTGGTCATGTTGAGAGAATGAATGAAAGAAGACTAACGAAACAGGTGTATGAGGCGAGTGTGGATGGTACCGTCGGAAGGGGAAGACCTAGGCGCACATACCTGGACCAAATCGGGGAAGTTTTAGAAAAGGGGCAGGTCAGGAGAATATAATGAATTGTTAAAGAAAAATATTCCTACGACAAATCGTTTTAATAAATTTAATTCTTGTAAAATTAAGTAGGTATATAGGGAATTTAGATGTAGTACGATATTAATTGCTTCGTACTTTAATCAAACTAAGTAAGTCACGAGTTGACCACTTAAACACGGTTTTATATGAGGTCTATATTTGATACTGTCGATTTCTATCGTTCGAATCGATATAATCGATTTCTGTCGTTAAGTGACTAGGCGACTAGCCGCGCGACCGACTCCGTTACTTCATGGGTGCCGTGCGTCGAAGCCGCTGCAAGTGTGTCGGTTCCTTGCCCATACTTCTGGTCGAGTACCAGCCAACCTGCAATGTTATAACGTGTTAAAAAAAGAATTTGGATGGTTTCGAGCGATGGTTCTGTGGCTTTTCGGGCGAAGGTTCTGTGGCTTAGTGGTAAGAGAATTCCCCCTGTAAGGTAAAGATAGCGAGTTCAAATCCTGCCTGAACCTGGAGCGGCAGCAGACTCACCCCCTATTACGTGGGACCGAATACAATTATTGGTGAAATGTGGGTGTTAATTCACCTCTGCCTAACCCTCCAGGGATAAAGGTGTGATTATATGTATGTAAAACCTCTTGTTACTGTCTAACTTCATTGGCAAGCTAAATACGCGATGTATGAAAACCCTAAACATAAGGCACAAGATAAACCCACAATCGAATTATATGCTTCATTATGAGACGGCCACCAACAAGACAGTTATGTTCACCTTTGTCACTGTCATGACGTTATTTTAACAACTTTTTAGGAACAAAGTCTAAATTACTGCCGTCAAGCAAGCACTTTGTAATGGACTGTATTTACTGTCTGTGTGACTTAAACAATAGCACACACAGTTAGGTATCCATAACTTTGCTAAAAATAGCTATGAAATTTCCTTCAGATCATCCAGCTCTGAAATATGCCGCGCAATTGTACACTAGCGTCCGCGGAACTGTGGCGTATTTCACAGGTGTGTTGATTGAGTGCGTGATGTCGTACGATCGTAAATAAACCTGTTGTAACGATAATAGTGCACAAATTGTGAGAGTATTATAGTTATAAATACGTTTTCTGTTATAACAACTGCAGTCGTGAAGTTAATTTCATTTTGTGTTCGCCAATTTGTGTCCAAAAACGATAATTTTACTGTAGTCGGTCAATGTATTAACTATTAAGTTAGCTTAAATATGTTTAACTAATTTATGAAACGATTTAGCACGATTGGACATTATTGAAAATATAGTGGCGGCCTCCTTCATTTGACGGAAATGTTTTGACATTATTTAAGATGCTTTGAAGAAATCGCTTCTAGCGATAAGGCCTCCCAATGTACATTAAACTGTATGCAGGCTACCTACAAGTTCTACTGTAATCTATTGGTGTACAATAAAGAATTATCTATCTATCTATCTATCTAATATGTATTTAACATTGAACATCCTACAATTAAATGTATTCTGAATATTTCTTGGGTGCAAGTTATATTTAAAAAAGAAACAAGTAATTAATTATTTAATTATGTATCTGAACCTACTTAAAGGTACAAAAGCTACAAAGAAAAAAAAGAAGAAAAGAGTTTGAAATACTCTTTGTCGTATTGCTTGTAATTAGAACAACACTACAGTGAAATCAACATGGTTGGTGGCACTTGTCTATAATGGTGACCCTCTTTCCTGAGACTTTGCCTTTAACTAACCATCAGGCGAGTGAAGTGAAGTTAAATTATATTGAAAAAAGGTTTGAGGGAGACGCAGCAAGATATATCTGCGCGTGGTGAGCGAATACTTGGCTGAAGGTTAGGCCAACCTCACCTTCGACAACCAAAACGACCCACAGGCGGCGTGCGTTTTAGTCGGTTCGAGTCCGACATAACCTCTTCCACCGGCTCCGGTGGGGAGGTATCCGTGGGGATTTTGCGCACGTAAAAAACAAACCTAACCCAATAACGGGTTTCAGGCGTATATTCTGCCAGGGTGACAGGCGGCTTCACCTGTCACCCCCAGGCCGGCGCTCATGGGGGGCGGAGGTCGTTCATCGACCTCCGACGCCCGAGTTGCCTTCGTACGCGGGCAGCTTGTCTTGCGATCCTTCGTCGCTCCCGCTGCCGCTCCCGCCCCGCCTCCTCCTTCACGAGCATACCGCGGTTATGTTTCAAATTAAGATTAAAACTAAAACTCGATGACAGAAAAATCACGTTCTAAAAAGTTTTAAACAAATAAATATCAAGGATAGCCGTGGTCGTATGCCACTTTTCCCTAGAATGTATTGTTTTGTTAGCAAATATTTTTTCAATGTCTCTTACATTAAATTCTAAATAAAAAGTTCAAAAACAAGGTTGAATTATAGTATGCGAGTAAGCGTTGATGAGACTCAACTTCAACTTCTCAATTCAGAAAACAGTCACAACTCTCTTAAAACAAATTCTCAAGATACCTGTTTAGTAGTCTTCGCGTCAATATTTTTGACGGCGGGGTACTGCGGCCTTGGTAGCTGCGTGGTCTGGAAGGTGTATTTCCCAGGAAGTCGTGCCTGTTCAGTTTGCACTTTCGACACGGTTGCAATTACTGGCTTAGAGAAAATAAAATAACGTTGTTGGTTGGTGCACTTAGTTACGAGTCTTGTTATTCCCGTGATTCAATGAAATATTAATTTCAACATGTCTACAAGTAATATTAGTATGGAAGTCAAAGCCAATATTAGATTTTTCCAACGCATTCAACTGTGTGAACCATGACATTCTTTTGTCGATCCTTGCCCATATTAAAATCTCATCTGATGACCTGGATTGGTTCTCTTCATATCTTCAGGGCCGCCAGCAGTCAGTTTGTGCCGATGAGGAGTCATCGAGTTGGTGCAATCTTGGAGAAATTAGGAGAGGATGCACTAACCTTTACTACGCCACGTGCTGGCTGGGCCGATGCACCGGTCTTCTCTTCCTGGCTCAGGAGCTGCTGCCCACATCACTAAATCACTTGAGGGACACACGAGAGGCACAATCCGATCGGTAAAGGTCTATGAAAGCGGTTAAAATCCAACAAACATTATTAATTTATGAGAGTCGCGCGCGCCGCCGGCCATTGTTTATTAGTTCAAAAGCGGAAGTGAATATGCGTCTATTTTGACAATTGAGCGGGGCAGCAAGATTCGTCGGAAAACAGAACCCGTGCCCATTGATGGTCGGTCCACTGTAAATGTGCGTTAGCCCACAATAAGCGACGACCTCGATTTCCACGTCGAAGAGCTGGAACCCTAAGCGGTCTGCGAGCATAAAGATTGGCTTCGTGTAGTCTTCTTCTGACAGTTTGATCGCTGATAACCACGAACACAGTTCTTACTAGTATCAATGTTATGTTCGACATTTTATAATGTATGATCTCTTTACAAACATCTAACTTTTTGTTAGTGAACAATTATGCCTTTTTATACAATTAAAGTGGCAAACACGCACACGGCCCGCCTGATGGTAAGCGGTTACCATAACACTCACAACATCAGATGAGTTATTTGTGCGTTGCTTACAATATTACTGCAGTTCTAATGATAATACCACTATTACAAGTACCTATATTACTTTGAGAACTACCTAAAATACACCTATTCCCTTACTCCGATATTACAAAATGTGTAAATGAAAGGATCTATGAGTGTTTGGATGTTTATTATATGAATGAGGTGGTGGATTACTCACTGATATACTACTACTTTTAAAAAGGTTGTTATGGGGTTGCTTAGGGCTAGTAGTAAATAAAAAATTAAATATGTATGTATAATGTCAGTTCATAATGTTTTCATCATTTATAAATTCACTGATTGAGTAGTATACTTTAGTGACAAGGAACTCTCGAAGCCTTTTTTTAAAAACATTGATAGACTCGGAATTTTTAATAGTATCCGGCAGTTTATTATAAATTTTTGAGCTTAAATTAATTTATGGTCCTTCATCAAAGTCTCTTCTGAAATGAAAGAAAAGTGTCATGGGTAGAATAATGAATCGCAAAAATTACTTTTGTTATTATATTCTTTACCAGTAAATGGAACGTAAACCTTCACTTTTTTCGACTGCTAGATCTGGCTAAGAATTATTTATACGCCAATGCGGATAATTGTGTATATGATATATTTAACGAATAGACTTTGACTTTGACTTTGGAGGACGAGGTGTGATGTTCCTGCGACACAAAGGGTGGATCCTAGATCACGTCTTGCAAGGTGATCGCTCAAATGTCAAAAATTATATTCTCGGAACACAATTTATTTATTATTATAATGAATAGTAGGATTCTACAGCAACAGAAATCAGGATAATATCAAGTGGTAAGCACGATTTTATTATAAAAGTTAAAGAAAATAGTGGAATTCGAAAAATATTGTAAAAGAACCGCGCCAAAATGATAAGTATGACAACTGATGACGACGTAAGGGGAGTGCAGCGATGAGTATGAACAGGGCCTTAAGCGCCTGTCGGTCTTGGAGCAGGAACTGCAGGAAGCCCATCACCACATTACCCACCTGGAGACTGAAAAACGTGACACCATTGCTTCCCATACCCATAACTTGTTTGAGGAGTTAGTCGGAAGTGTGCCCAGCCTTGTTTCTACTGAACAAATTAATTCGATGCATTGTGTGTTCTATTTTTGTTCGGTTTTCAAATGCTAAATTTTAAACTGCAGCTTATGTAATTAATTTGAATAAAAAATGTTTTCTGATCCGATCGTTTCTACACGTATCAAATGTTATTTCATTTTTCATTCAATTAGCTATTATTGCGCCACCATTACAGACACTAAGTGCTACAATGGTGGCACTCAGCTTGGCGGCCTCATCAGATGCTTTTTCACGCCCCGCTTAAAGGACCCGGGGCTGTAGGAAGAAGGAAACACGTGAGCTGATAATGAATTCCAGGTCTTGGTGGTGTGGTAAAAAAGAGTCTCCGAACCGCTTAGTTCTTGCTCGTATATTCCCCACAGTTTGAGGGTGACATCTAAGCCCTGCACGTGTTGTCCTGTGTAGGAGAGGAGATAATGAGATTAGTTGAAAGAGCTCATCCGAACACTCTGAGAGAGACAATCAACATCTCTAGGTATCTGCATATATGGTATAAAAAAACATTATCACACTTCTATTATTAGCTTGGTAGACGCTCAGCCTCAGATGCATGGCTTGAGTCAACAATAGTGCCCGGAAAACGTCAATAGGTCACCTCCTATTACGTGGGACCGAATGTAATGATTGGTCAGTCAAAAAAGTATACGGAGGAACACCCACTCTCAATCAATATTTTTTAATACATTGCAATGCAACAAAGAAGTACTTCAATTATTTATCAATATCAAGTTTAGACAAAACAATGAAGTAACCCTTCAAAATTGTGAATGTTAACTGCTAACCAACACAACACGTAGCGCTGAGAGTTGTGTTTTTCTTTACCCGAGTATTTTCATTGGTAGAGTAGTTAAAACCTAAAATTGTACAAAACAAACAAATATTCAAACAAAATTACTCATCTAATAATACTAGTCAAGAAGTCTGAACGAAACAGTAAAAATGGAATATAAAAATACAGAATAAATAATACGTACTATTATCAAGTGTTATTACTCGTGAATGTATCTAAAACTCTTCGAATTTAATTAACCGACTTTAAAAAAAGAGGACGTTACTGTATTCGAAGTAAAACTACAATACATCGCAATGTGTCTCTACTTCTTCGTCATTTGCGGAACGATTAAAAGAAAAACATTTTTGTTACAAAAAAAAACAAGTGCTTGATGCTCAACTGGCAGCTGAAGAGAAAGTGCGAAAAAAGTTAAACAGTTTGAAAATAGATGACACAATTGACAATTTCTTTGAAGAAATGGGTTGGTCACAGTCCATTATTTTGAAAAAAGAACGAAAGAAAAGACTGCCCGCGTACGAAGGCAACTCGGGTGTCAGAGGTCGATGAACGACTGTCGCCCCCCATGTGCGCCGGCCTGGGGGTGACAGGAAGAGCCGCCTGTCAACCGCAGCAGAAGACCCGTGACGGCGGCGCACCTCCGCGTTTTTCGGAGGATACGACCACGCTTGAATTCTGCAAACCAGCAAACAGTCGTCTTGCATGGAGCTTCATCGCCAAAAGCTGTTTCATGCCGAGCGATGCTCTGTTGAGCCGTCAAATTACACTTAAAATCGTAGAAAATCATACTACGAAAATTTTCCCGAGTTAAATCCATGTTGATGCAGACACACAATTTTTTAAATGGACGGATGAAAAATCGAAAAGAAATTTGCGATGTGGATATTAATTCACCTCTGCCCAACCCTCTGGAGATAAAGGCGTGATTATATGTATGTGTGTATATAAAAAGTACTTTCTATAGTAACAAAAGACAGCAATTGACTTGTTCACTTACGACATCCTTTCAAAATATCGTTAATATCCTGTGCACGCACTTTGTGTTTTTCACCTGAAAACGATAAGAAGCGTTATCAATCCGATTTTCTTTTCGACCTTAACCAAAATTGAATTTGAAGGAAAGATAAAATTGTACTTTGTACGTATTCACGCCTGTAAACCCCCGAAGGAATAGGCAGAGATGTATTAAAACCCACATTGCACTATCTATAAACTTATTTATTTATTTAACATAACATAAACTCACGCCTATACCCCGAAGGGGTAGGCAGAGGTGCTAGCACCAACATTTCGTCAGTTTATGTTTATTCACACTTTATGAGAAGTGTTTTTTAACAAGTAAGAACTTTGAGAGATTGCTCAATCACAATTAAATTATATTATTTAAATTGTATTATATTCAGCAATTAGCAGCTTAACAGAATACCATGTTTTGTTATAAGGGGTACAAGCTCGCAGTCTGATCATTTCCAGCTATCGTTGCTTCATCGACGTAGGGGTTCCTATTAGCCGAGATGGAGTGTGTGTCTTGTACGTATTAGTTGTTGTAACGGTACGGCGGGTACGGCTGGTTCGCTTGTACACAATCAATTAATGAGGTCGTCGAGCGACGCTTGTACACATAAACCACGCAGTTCCGAACTTGTTGGCGAGACTACTAATTTTGTGTAAAACAATGTTTCTGTTTCGTAATAGTTCGATGTTCGTGATCTAGCATTGTCTCCCATTGCCGCGATTTTTACAAACATATGATGAGTGTTGCCACTTACAAAAAAAGTGATGCCGTATAATATTGAAGAATAATTGGCCAGATGATTCAAAAATGTCAATGACCGGTTCCATGATTCTAAATAAGATACAAATGATCTCACGTACCGCTCGTTACTATTTATAGCTTATTCGATAAGATTAATGTTAGGTTCGAGTACTGTATGCGGTCAAAAAAAGCTGGACAAGTGCGAGTCGCACTCGTGCATTTAATGTTCCCTACAAAATATTTGGGTCACCTTATCTCTTCCCATGCGGTGTCGTACAAGGCGACTAAGGAATAGGGCTGTTTAACATCAGTCAGATATATACAGACCAGACTCACCCACAGATGCGTGACTCCAGTCAACAATAGTGCCCGGAATACGCCAATAGGCTCACCCCTATTAGCCATAATGCGAAATCGGTCAGGTGTAATAATAAAACATACTGTGAAAAAGTATAAGTGTATTTTTTATATATGTATAAGGACACGTCAATTAGACTTCACCTTACCTTATGGTAAGGTGGCAAAGTTTCAGAAAAGACCTCCTATGCCTCTGTCCGATTTCTTTCTTAAGGCTTTTAGCTTCCTTGCCCCAGTTCCACAGACTCTCCACCGCTAGTCAAAGCACTCTATTATCATCAACTTAAAGTTAATTCTGGCCATGTCTGACGTTATCACCTTGGAGCATGGGGTCCGTGTCCCGGATTTTACCTCTATTAGACACAGTAGTTTCTATTATACAATTTCTATTATAAGCGATCAGTCAAATCTGACCATCAAACAATACGCGAAGTCTATGGAGTCCAGTCAATACTCTTCACGGACAAGTGCGAGCAAAAGAGTCATTTTCCATTCCATTCCAGCTTGCAGGTGAGAATTGCTAGCCCCGAAGATCTTACTGGTGAAATTGAACAATGTGATATTGGGCCATGCACCGATTTATACAGGTTTTTGTACAATTGATTTCAGATTTTTTTGATGTGTGACGTGAGAGTAACAGAGCTCTAGGCAATTATTATAGTGATGCCCAGTGGCAGGAATTTTTATAAAATCCGTTGTTTTGTACTGCTTATGAAGTCACTCAATATTGATATTATTAAAGAAATGACATTTTAATTTACCGCCTTCGCGGCTCTGCCACCGGCTATACTAACCGGGCAAATTAAAGTTAAAATAACTGATTATAATAATATTTACCTACACTCCATTTAAAACTAATTGTATTATTCGTATTACATTTTGTAATTAATCTAACGAACGCTCATACAGTATACTCTGCCGGGAACCACGCCGTTATAATAAAGGTAAGTTATTATTGTAATAAATTTGTTTCATTTTATAAAGTTGAGCTATTGTATACTTTTAGTTTGTTATGGAATTAAATAAAGGCTTATTATTATCTGCGGTAGTCTAGTGGTATTCTCGGTCCCACTTAATAAGAGGTGAGCCTATTGCCGTAGCTGGGCACTATTTTTGACTCGAGTCATACATCTGAGGTCGAGCCTGGGCTTTAAATATCTGTCTGATAGTCGCCTTTTACGACACCGCATGGGAAGAGATGGGGTTGCCCAAATTCTAGTCTGCCGACTATTCTACTATTATATTATGAAGTTTAAGAATCGAAAAATTTCTCGACTTCTCGACAAGACTTTCCGGGAGAATTACGTTGATTTTCCAAGAAATTGAGAACTTGAACTCTCGGTACAGAAACCCTAGTACAGACACTTTATTGACAAAATGTATGACTGGGGAAGTACCTCCGCCCTACAGAATACCGCGGCCATAATAACTTCGTGTTGTGTTCCTGGCTGTGAGTAGGGTAGCCAGAGCTCACTGAAGAATTTGTGTTGCTAGTGGGAAGACTAAAGGCTTGTCCTACCTCTGCCTAACCCTCCACGGATAAAGGTGTGATCATATGTATATATGTATGACATTAATGACAGTCGGCGACGTAGGGTTCACCTCATACATGATCAGTTTACATACATATAATCACGCCTTTATCGCCGGAGGGTTAGGCAGAGTAGAATTATATATAAGGTGTTATATTCTATTCTATTCTATTCTACAAACGTATTACCACTTGTGGAGGGGCAGATTAGAACAGTTTTTATCTAATTAGAGAATAAGAACGTTAAAATATTAGAATTCGTGTATTTAAACAACGTTAGCTCGGTTGGCTCCAAACAACCATAAATTCCCCTTGGCGGTGAGTTCGCAACTAACAGCAAGCAATAACAGCTGCATCTATTTGTGATTGTTGGTAAGGACGTCATTGTTAGTGGAAGCTTTTTGTGGAAAACGCAATATAAATAAAATCGTACATTACCTACGTACTTCATGCTGATTTCCAGCAGTGTACTTACCGGAATTGTTAATAAAATTCGGATGACAATGTAAATATTTGGGTAAATTTCTTTCAAGCTATTTTCTGTTATGTATGACAGCAGCTGTTTCACGTCTTTAATGAAGTTGGGTAAATTCGGGATCATTGTATTTAATTCTTCATATAATTCAAATGGTTGGAAGTCACTGCTCTCACCCACACGCAGGACGTTATGTAAATCGTTACAGTAATTCTGACCTTTAACCGCATTGCTTTAACGTAACGTCGTAAGGAAGGTACTATCTATAGAAATGGATGGCAACAAGGGGAGAGGGAAACCTAAAATGAGGTGGATGGACTGTGTAAAAGATGATGTGGTTAAGAAGGGAGTGAATGTTGAGATGACTGTAACTAGAGATGTGTGTGTTACTAATGTCGTATATCCTGGTATTGTTTTGAATGCCGAGTGTTTCTTGTGCCCTATTACCTTTTATACAACCACTATGAAAAGTACCTTATCCTTCTTTTCCTATAATATTGATTGAACGGTCTATTCGCTTATACCCTTTTACCTTGAGAAATGATAAATTGGAATGTCAATATAATACAATAATTTTCTACATAAGTAAAAACATTTTTATTTAGAATCGTATACCGTTATGAAAAAGAGATACTATCAATCGAGTACATGATGTAAATTCATGAGTTTATTTATTTTATTTAGCGTTTCCTCTATCAAAAAGCATTTTTTCACGTTTTCTATTTTCAACTATATTTTGCACTGCACTTAAATTTTCACAAACAGCCCGTTTCAAATTGTTTTTTTCTTTAATAATTTCATTTTTTTCGTGGTTTTGTTCACAAGTATGTACAGACTCCCTTAAAATGTTTTTTTTGCTTTCATCTAAACGACAAAGTGCACATTAATTTCATTTTATGTAAAAGTATGATAGTTTTTAAAGCCAATATCTGCAAAAGTTGATGTCTACATTTTGCTGTAACAGTTAAAAAGGATGTAACAACCATTCTGTTTTTTTACTATATTAAATTTCGTATATTGAAGTCTGATTTTTCCTTAGTGTCCGCTATTGGTGCTTTTATGTACTTAGTTATGATTTTTTTTTATACCACTTAGGTGGCAGACAACCACACGGCCCACCTGATGGAAAGTGGTTACCGTGACCTATGGACGTGTGCGAAACCAAGGGAGTCACACTCGCGCTGCCAACCCTGTAAGCACAGAGAGTTTCTGTGCCGTCAGTGTATAAGACTTTTTCATGTCTTGTCATTTGTGATGTCAGGCATGTCAAAATAGCCGTTGACTCATAAATTTTTACCTTGTAGTATTTTTGCGCAACAGGGACTTAAATTATTCCAAGTTCAGTGTTTCTGAAGTCATATAATTCATAATAATGTTTTCCTCTATATTTCTAATCAGGGAGAATGGAAAAGTGATGTGCGAGCTAAGGGATCGAATGGAGAGACAGCACGAAAGGGAAAGGGAGAGAGAGAAAGAGACGGTAACTTATGCGAGTGCAGCGGCCGCCAACCATCACAGGGAAGCAGCGCTCCCGCCGCAGACGCTCCCCGAGTTTCTAACCATGTTTGTCTAGGAGATAACAAAAATATAATGGCAAAAAGTCCTGTGAAAAGCTGGTTTCGAACCTGATGCCAACACAATGCATTTTGAAAGAGATGAATGTGTGACAGAGTGTAGGATTTGTATAGATGGAGAAAAAGTGGAACAAGTGAATGAGTTCATATATTTGGGAACATTGTTTACGAGAGATGGAAAGCATGAAGAAGATGTTGAAAGGAGAGTGATGGCTGGAAATAGAGTGAATGGGGCCTCATGTGGTCCACGTAAAAAATACAAAAATATTATGAGGTGCTATGCTTATTTCACAAAATTCCCGCTAAGCATGTTTGACCCTAAAGGATTGTTTTCAAATGTATACCAGTACTGCTCACTGGAGAATTTTTGTACTGTCAGTGGAAAGACCAAAGGCTTGCACATACTTCGCAACGCACGCATTTCTACTGCATTCACTCTACTCTGATGCTTTTTCTGCCACACCCAACTTTCACTACCATACATAAGAGTCGGCACCAATACTCCTCCATGTACAGCCAGTCGTGCCTTTTCGGACAATTTCCGGCTGCTCATAAAGTTGTGTAGCCGAATACATACGTACGTTTTACGAATGAGGCAACTCGTCCGAGGATCAGTCTTGGCTCGGACGATTAGCCCCATAACCCAACAAATGAACGTCGAAAAACAAAAGACAATCGTAAAGTGATCTGCCAGCATAAAACCCCTCCTTCTGCGAGCAAGTAATGCTCGTGAATGAGGAGGCGGGGCGGGAGTGGCAGCGGGAACGACGAAGGATCGCAAGCCAAGCTGCCCGTGTACGAAGGCAACTCGGGCGTCGGAGGTCGATGAACGACTTCCGCCCCCCATGAGAGATGAGAACCCGTAAGGAACGCGTAAGCTTGGCCGTTGCAAATAGACCTGAAAACGGACTATTATTGAAACGGCGAGCCTCGGAATGACTTGGAGCGAAATGAAGTGCGAAGCTCAAGACCGACAGGGATGGCGACGCACTGTGGACGCCCTCTGCCCCATCTAAGGACAGGACCTTAAGTCAAGTAAGTGATTATTATGACCTTTGTATGTGTATGTGTGTGTGTGTGTGTGTGTGTGTGTGTGTGTGTGTGTGTGTGTGTGTGTGTGTGTGTGTGTGTATGAAGATTTCTTTTCATTTCTGGTATTTCTTACCTGGTGGTACCATACACCCCATACATCACGCTCCTATATCAGGACTCCAGTCAACCTCACTACCAAGCTGGTACTTCGCTGATTACCGGACGAAGCTCTTTTTCATTTCAAACATGCTTTCAGGGTGAAGGGGGAGTGGGGGATTTGGTGGTAGTTGCTCTTCTGCTGGAAAAGGAATCCCGTACCGAATGTAGAAGAGAAGTTTAGGTGAACATAAAATTATAATTTTGATGAAGATTCGAAATGCAGTCAATTGGATTCACGCCACAGAGAACAGAATATTATTAGGTAATTTTCTACTCCATGATTCACGTTCAATGCAAGTATTTCTTCTTCTGTGAATATGGTTATTTTCATTGGTCTGGTAGACGCTACTGGTGTTGCACGAGTCCATAGGCCACGGTAACCAGCTATATGTAAAATTTAATTGACTATTACAGAGTAGACTTCAATGTTCCACTTAAAGAGGGTGTGATCACCAATAATCAACGTATTGTGGCTGCCTTGGATTCAGTGAAATATGCTGTCGAGAAGGGTGCCAAGTCTGTCGTTCTTATGTCACAGCAAGTATATAATACTTTGGTAAAAGTGATATTAGTATCTAATTATTAGTTTATCTAAGTAATTGATGATGTGACCTTTATTGGAATTAAATCATCCTTAATATTTTTTTATTTCATTTGTGGATCATATCTGTATGTATAAACATGAACATCGTAACACTGCTGGTTTGACTCCGACGTCCAGGAACTCGCCATATACGCACTCTTCTCGAATCAGGATGAAAACCGAAGCAAGATTCGTCGGAAAACAGAAACCGTGCCCATTGATGGTCGGTCCACTGTAAATGTGCGTTAGCCCACAATAAGCGACGTTCTCGATTTCCGAAACAGATAAAAAAAAGTTGAATTTCTTGTCGGAATCTTCTCAGGTCGGAGCTGCTTCCCAAACCGGTGGTCCATTTGCTAAACTAGTCTTTAATATTGTTGATCGTAACAACGTTTACTAAGTGCCATTTTAAAGATTTATATTTAATATACTTTGATTTCTCGTCCAACCGTTTTATATTCTCGGACTCGAACCGACTAAAACGCACGCCGCCTGGACCGTCGGCGGTTTCCCTCTTTGGAGTGTTTTAAGAAGATGGTGAACCGCCTTCAACACACTGGAAGTTTTCGTGGCGACCTTCTACGACGCCCACTGCTTTAGACGATCGTATTCTCGAGCATTTTGAAGTAGACCCGAGTACTTTGCCCTCAGATAGTTTAAAATAATCCCTCTTGCAGTAATTACACAAGTTAACTGAAGTTGTAAGACCCAACTGAGGCAATCTCTTAGAATATCGGGTTTTAGTCCTGTTTTCCTTTTGGAAGTTTCAAGTAAGACAAACTTCATGCAAAGATTTTCATACAACAACATTATTTTTGCAAGTGGCGTGTTGTTCACTCAATATCCTATATTTAGTGTGACTTTTATAAGAACGACTGTCGCTGACCCCCGAACCATAAGAGGAAAGGTCGTTTAATACTTGTAGGTATAAATCGTAGCAATTGGAAAGATGTTGTTCCTGCCTACCCTATTGGGAAAAAGGTTTCCTATTTTGAAGGCAACGTAAGAGACCAGGTGTAATCCATGGTTGGATAATCTTTTTCCGACGTGGTAAAGAGATCGTTTTCGAGTTTTTATCAAGAACTGCCTTTAATTCGATGATGACATAGCTCATTGCGAGATTGGCGTCATTATTAGCGTAATTTCTAGGTGTAGTAGACTACTAGAGACTATTAGAGAGAAAAAACCTACTAGAATTTTAAAGAAATTACTGAAGAAATTATAGATAACATTATAATTGTGTGTGACTTGCAGAAATTTGCTGCAAGGTCGGAAAGACTGCTGAAGATTTCCCTCTCTTCTCCATTTATTCCTACTCTCTCTTTCTGTGTCCTTTTTATGTGTGTATGACATAAATGATATTCATCTGTCTTATGTCGACTAAGTACTTAGGTGAATTTCGTTTCATTCATCAGTTTTTTAAGGTTTGCCTTTTTTGAACACACACACACACACAAATCACCGCTTGTACTTATTGTCTGTTCATTATAGGATGTTGCGTGACAGTTCAAATCAAATCCGACGCTACAACTTTGAAACGACGTTAAATTGACACCTCGTGTCGCTGCCGTCGGACACCGGCAACCGAGGCAGCCCGTCTGCTCCGTTCTGATCCGTCCGCACGTATTCAATGTCGAATGTGTACGCAGACAATATTATTGCCCATCTAGTCATGCGACTGGCTACCATTGTAGGAATTCCTTTATTTGGGCCAAAAATTTTATATGCGAGCGTGAGTTTGCCTAGTTAGTGTTACATTGCAAACACCCAAATATATTGAAATATAGTTTTTTTATAAGATAATATTATACTTACTTCAAATACAGTCGTTTAAATTGTTTAAGAAATGGCTCTGTAAACTTTTTACAAAGGGTTGTTTTGTTTCTTTCTCAAAGAACATCAACGATAACAGGCAACTCATTTCGATTATCATACAGAATACCACGGCTTTAATAAGCTCGTGTTGTGTTCCCGGCGGTGAGTAGAGTAGCCAGAGCTCACTGGAGAGTTTTTGTGCTGTCAGTGGGAAGGGATCATAACACAATTTAAAACAGTTTATTTTGAATTTGTTTTTTTAATTATAACTTGTTTTATTTATTTACTAGTCTAATTATACATTACTTTCTAGTCTAATGCTTGACTACACTATTTTTTTATTGGGGAGTAGTATAGTGTAAATCGTGAAGAAACTTACTGAAAGTACGACAAAAATCCCTTTTTAATAGCCAGTCTTTTACCCTAAGCTTTCTTTTTATTCGTTTTTAACTCAAAATCATCAGAACGTGGAACAAGCTCCCAGAAAATGTAGTCTCTGCTGACAGTATCAACCAGTTTAAAAACAGACTTGAGACAGCTGATTAGGGTTTAGCAGTAAAGCCGGAAAGGTGATGAAATGAATTATTTGTTAGCTTAATGTACATTCCTGGACCAAGCAAATGGCTGAGTTGAACGGGCAAATAGGTGTATACCCTCTCTCTAAATGTTGACGTTAGAATGTCTTTGTTCCATTCCTACGGTCAGTTACATATGTTGATTGATTATGTGAGTTTTATGTTCCCTCGTGATACAGACAGAATATAAATAATTATACCACGTCGCTATGTTCCTGTAATCGAAGACACTACCCATAGGGCATGGTAATCACATTAGTAAACACTACAGTTATCACTCGAGTGATATTTCCTCTTAGACTTATCTGTTTCTTTCTAATCCTCTTCTTCATTATTATGGTGACCCTCTTTCCTGAGACTTTGCCTTTAGCTTACCATCAGGCAAGGTGAAGTCAAATTGGCGTGTCCTCAATAAAAAAGTCCTTCGACTGTATATATTATTCATTTCTTTGCTATCATCAACAAGTCTAACTTCTAACACGTTAAACTATTTATTAATAAAACAAATGACTATTAACAAAATATGAATAAATATAATAATAAGCTCTATTACGTATGCCGTAAAATATATATCACATAATATCTTTTGAGATCACTCATTTCAGACACCCGATTCGTATGACGCGAATTAAATATAAACCGTTGAGCGTATGCAATAACGTTTCGAAGCTTGTTGAAGGATGAGAACTTATCAAAACTTAAAATCTGGTTATCCGTTACTGTGGATGAATGTACTTTAATTTCCGGTAAGCCATCTATCGTTAATTCCTTCAACTAAAATAAAAAAATTTTTTTTTGATTGTAAATAACGTTTATTATCAATAATACGTTTTTTTCGTATGGTTTGTGCATTTTTGTGACTGTAGTCATCATGTCACGTCGTCTTTTAAGTCGCGAAGAGATGTTAAGGGCTGTTGGTATGCTGATCCCGCGCCCCCTGCATAGCAGTCCAATGCTCTACCGCTGTGCCACGGAGGCCGTCAATTAATTGGGAGAGGCCTATGTCTAATTGCGATAGACTAATTGAATGATTGATGGCATTACTTTGGTCTACTGTGAACTGTCATATTAAAAAGAGACATACAATGCAAGCCCGCTAGGTAGTCTAATAAAAAAAAGTGTTAGTTGTAGACTTTAATGAAATCTCTTGTTATATTTGAATGAAATTTTCAAATCTGTTAGGCTTGGGGCTATACTGCAATATGATCTCTTTGGGGTCCAAGCCGATTTCGTCTGTTACGCGACATACTTGCTGATTAACTTTTTAGGCTTTGAAAAAATTAAAAAGAAAATTAAAAACTTTAAATTTTATTTACTCCACCCTCTCCTTTCCTACACAGGACAACACGTGCAGGGCTTAGATGTCACCCTCACACTGTGCAGAATGTAAGTGGTTCGGAGACTCTATTCTTTGCCGCTAACTATTCAAATTGACTAAAATAGGACAAATTGAATCGGTTCAGGCGGTTACGTACCGTGAGCTAGTAGGAAGATTAGGATGACTTTAAATGTGGTTTTTTTTAGCCAAGCACACGGGCCACCTGATGGAAAGTGCTTACCGTGGCCTATGGACGTTTGTAACACCAGAGGAGTCACAGTCGCGCTGCCAACCTTGTAAGTACAGAGTTTCTGTGCCATCCGTGTAGAAGACAAAGCAGGACAAGCCTTTAGTCTTACCACTGACAACACAAATTCTCCAGTGAGCTCTGGCTACCCTACTCACCGCTGGGAACACAACTCGAAGTGGTTTGCGAGGGATATGCCTGTCAACCTCACCTTCGGCAACCAAAGCGACCCACAGGCGGCGTGCGTTTTAGTCGGTTCGAGTCCGACATAACCTCTCCCACCGGCTCCGGTGGGGAGGTATCCGTGGGGATTTTGCGCACGTAAAAAAAAAACACGAAGTGGTTTTGGGGGCTCAGTGGTCAGAGCATTTTTGATTTGAGATTCCGAGTTTGAATCCTGCCTGAATAGACTAACTTTTCCTGTCGTAATCGAAACAAAATGTATACTCGAATTAACAATATTTCGCAGCTATCACAAAGAAAACCCATAACTGTATACCAAATTAAGTAGGTCCTTAGACATATTTTATCGCAGGTTTTCTAATATACTACTTATATTACGTATACATCTAACATTGTATCAGGCATTGTCAATAATGTTAAATTTTTATTACCTGATTTCTACCGGTAGTAAGATTGAGGTTGAGGTTTGTTGTCCTACGTTGTATCGCGAGAATACGTCATGTGAAGTATGGAAGTATACGTCACGCTTCGATCGCGTTGGCGCGCTATCGTGCCTGTCGCTCATGATGCATACAAATATTTGCACTGAGCTGGTGTGTCTGTGCCTCCGAGAGCATGTTAAGACGATCCCGATTGCCATACAAATATCTATAGCAGTTGTTACGGGTAGCTGGAGCCTTTAAAAGTCTGACTAGTCTAATTACAGAACTTCGATTTCGCTAATTGGTTGTGGAGGTCAGTTAGCAAATTATTTGACTCCTCCTCCCCCTTGTCAGCAAAAGTAAGTAAAACTCTCACTCTTCTCTACCCATGCTTACTACGTATAGATACCTGTATGCATATTTCTTTTCATGTTTGTTTTTTTTACGGTAATGTGTGGGTAATGCATGCTATATTATGCGTGGATAAGTGGTTTATTTATACTGCTGAAAATCTTCAAGACTTAATAATAAAACATTTAGGTAATTTATTTTTTCTTTGTTCATTATTAGACCCTTGAGGAGCTTTGTGAGTATTAATCAATCTATTGTTTAATACTACTAGTACTTCTTTAAGCTACTGTTCTTCAACGTCGTTAGCTTAGGGATTAAGCTCGTACATATTATATGTGATAAAGTAAGGCTATGAATAAAAAATCGAACATTTAACATTTAAAAAAATTGTTATTTTCTGTCACTATTATCTCGAAAGTACGCAGAGATAAGCAATAAGTTTCTTCGAGCCAAATAATCAGAATTATTAGTTTTCGCATCCAGTTGGTGCCGACCACCTTTTTCAGATCGTCAGTCCATCAACCTTCCGGTTGCCTTCTAGTGGTCTCCACTCTAGGACTCATTTTCTTCCTCAGCTATTCCCTCTAATGTAATTATTCCTTATTACGGCATAGTTTATCATTATTTTATAAACATTATTGAAACACATGTGTAATTGATATAATTGTATAAGTATGTGGCTCTATATTCATTAATCAAGCTGAAATTATGTCGCTTACGCCTGAAGAATGCACCAGAATACTTACAATGCTGGAAACCGGCCGGAGTCAGCGCGATACAGCCAGGACTGTCGGTGTGTCGCTGTCAACAGTACAAAGAGTTCTCCGACGTTACGAAGAAACTACTTGTCTAATTTATTAGTGATGTTTACAATATACCAGAAAGTTAATATGGTATGATGTAAACTATATTGAACATCTAGATTCTCTATTGCAGTAAAAATAAAAAAATAAAAAAAACACAATTATATGGGAATGTTATCTGGATTATTAGATAGATTTATAGCAAGTGCCTGCTTGGCGGCCACACCATAGAGGCTATCTGAAATACAATTATTGTGTAAACAAATATACAATAGACAAACAGTCTCAAAGTTATCGTAAACAGCGCTAGTTAGGCCGGCTCCAATATTGCCTATAAAGGCTGCTTGTCACCGGATACAGTGCGGTTTGCTGGCTTTTTTGAATTTGGAATGGGACTTGGAAACTAAATGAACGCATTAATTTAACTTCGCTTTAAAACTATTTGTAACCGACTTCAAAAAAAGAGAAGGTTCTCAATTTGTCGGAATATTTTTTTTTATATATATTCATCGATTACTCGAAGACGCCTGTACCTAAAAATTGTGTTGATTAACACATTTTTCACTAAATTCGTTTCTGAGCAAAATGTCATCTCCAGACCACAGCACTACTTACCTACAGTATCGACAAATAAAATATAGATTCATTGGATTCATTCAACAAACCTGTGTACCTATTTGTTTCCGTCAATACCTAACTACATAAATAAATCATGAATACTTATTGTTATATAATTTACTTCTTACTTTTAGTATGTTTAAGAAATATTCAAGGACAAAAAACGCAATTGTAAGTATTTATATCCATATTTTAATATTTATTTTATAATAAAGATAATTTATTTGCTTAGAATATAGTTTAAAACTAGTTTTTTGTTTAGTTTCTCATAACTCGAAAAACCGTTAGCCGGGTTAAAGGCTGTTATTTATTACTGCAAATAAAATTATTTACCGGGTCTGTTTACAATTTGAAATTTCACCAATTAAAGACAAAGGGTGAGTTCTTTCTTTAAATAAAGAGATATTTGATTTGATTTGATTTTTGTAGTATCGTTTATGTTATGTTACTCAAGTATTATTTTAAATATCTTTAATATACAGACACGACCACTTAACAATTATATTATTTCGTTTAAAACTTTAAACGATATAAATTACACACTGGCAGTGTTTTATCAGTATGCCTAATATGCTTGAACTTAAAATATTCTCTTCTATCTTCTTAGAAAGTACAAGTAGCTATTTTTTTCACACCGGTGCTAAAATGTCCATTTCAGGATCTACAACACGAGGTTATTATTTGATGACCTCTGTGGAATACAGTATATCATAGTCAAAGCAATATACAATAGAAAGGAAATCCCCAAGTAGGCAAACAGACTTTGACTTGCTATCGTACTTCTTTTTTTTTACGTGCGCAAAATCCCCACGGATACCCCCCCCCCCCCTCCGGGAGCCGGTGGAAGAGGTTATGTTTCTTTTTTTTATACCACTAAGTTGGCAGACAAGCACACGGCCCGCCGCCCTTTAGTTCTTGTTATTTTGCATTAGAAACTACGATGATAATTCTTTCATAGTGATAGCGTAATAATTGAAAGAGTATATTTTTAATGACTAGTTCTAATAATATAAATCATTAGTATTTCCCTTCCTATCAAGCTAAGCTAAATCGTTTCCGTTAAACTATTAAAGCTCAAAATAGACTTAAAATCCAACAAAGAAAGCAAAAAATTATATTAAAAATCATCACAATAATCATGCGTCCCGAATGCTAAATGCACAAGAAGATATAACGGTGTTTGAGTGGCCGGCTAAAAGTCCGTATCTTAATCCTATAGAAAACTTGTGGGGTCAGATGGTTTTAAATTGAGACTCAAGTGAAATAAAGTCAAAAAAATAATTAAATTGAGAGCGAACAATCTGTGACGTCTTCCTCACAATCGTCGTAGTTGATAGGCGTGTCTGCTCCCGGGAATAATTCACATAACGCCGTCATTATTTCTACCACCTGAAAATGATATGACTTGAAAGTTATAGTTTAGGAATAGCTTATGTAGTGATCTCGCGAGTGCGGGATATTGCTAAGACACACCAGAAGATTTTACATCGTTCTTTTACATCTTTTAAGTGTGTTGGATTTAGATGTTCAGCAATAGATCGAAATTCATAACTGAAATTAATGGATGAAGTGTGCATCAAATGTGGCATAAAATCAAAGTTAACCAGTTCACTGTCCCTTACTTTTTGTAATTGCTACTTAAATACAAATTATTTAAGTAGCAATTTAGGTTATGTTTTATTTAACATGTTGCAGGTCGTTTCTGGACTATCTGTTTGTGCGCCATATCACTTGTACTTCCACCTTCCACAACTAGTCTAAGCCAGTTTTCTTTTTCAGGTCATCTGTCTTTCTGGTGTCCCGTACATTGCCCATCCCACTAGGCGGGTCGGCTGGGGTGTTAAGGGATATGCCTGTTAACCTCACCTTCGGCAACCAAAAACGACCCACAGGCGTCGTGCGTTTCAGTCGGTTCGAGTCCGACATAACCTCTCCCACCGGCTGCGGTGGTGGCGGTATTCTTGGGCATTTTTGCACGTAAAAACAAAGAATGGTGGACCCTCTTTTCTGGGACTTTGCCTTCAGCTTACCATCAGGCAAGGCGAAGTCCAATTGACGTGTCCTATATAAAAAAAAAAAAAAAAAAAAAAAAATAATATGTCAAAGCATTTCTGAAAAAAGGATAGATAGACAGACCGACGGAAGGGCAACGAAGGTCGGGAAACAAGAAATTACATATGTAACTAGTTTTCTTACATGTAACGTAACTTAAACTCAATAGTATGTTAAACCAATAATATGGCTTTAATAACTGCTTCAAATCTTTACGGAAAACCATGATTTTTTTATTAAAATTATACGAATAATTCAGCGTTTCCGAAAGAAATACTTATTAGGTAGGCCTAATATTCTGACATCGTTGACTGTATTTTGACCACTAACTTAATATATACTTGCCATTGCTATTGATATGTAGAACATTTTCTATTGTATTTTAATTTATTTGACATGATTATTGATAAGATATTGACATTTCTACTGTATTTTTAGTTCAAAGTACCCGTTATCTGTGTGGTGACGGAGAAAGAATATAGCTATCACCATCTCATCTCATTCAACGGGTGTCGTAAGAGGCAACTAATGAAAAAATACGCAGATGATATCACTGCGAGAGAACCAAAACTCTAAATAATACCCTGTATCGAAAGGCATAAACTTGCAACTGATGCCAAAGCGCTGTCAAGATTTTTATTTTCCTCTGCGGCACAGATGCTTACATTGCCTACTTTAATAATACATGAGGCCTTTCGTCAAAAGTTTTATTACCTGTTTAAAATATTCAAATAGCTATCATTTGAAAATTAAAATGCTGATTTATTTGATCGAACTTTATTATTCTTTTCCTATTATTACATTTACGGTAAAATTCGATTAGGTAATACTTTTTCCCTAAAGTACAAAAGATAAACTCTGTTGTTTTCAAATATCACAGGAAAACTGAGAATATTAATCTAGATTAAAACCCCAAAGAATCTAATATCTAATCTAATCTTTAGGAATTTAATTTAAGCCGCGTGGTTACCGGCAGAGTAGAATTTGGACCACCCCATCTCTTCCCATGTGCTGTCGTACAAGGCGACTAAGGGATAGGGCTGTTTAACACATAACTTCGAAAAGCATCGAAAAGTCGTTGGTGTGTGCCATAAATCTGATAATAATCTTTTTGAAATGAAATTTTAAAGCATTTAGTATGCTATCATTATTGAAATCGATTTATTAAACATGGTTAATTAAGTCTTAACAAAGATACTCGAGCCTAAGAACTTAACGAGTTGACCTATAAAAATTATATGAGTGGGATATACTGGTATGATTATAATAACAGAATGTCCTCATAATTATTATTCAAGAGATAAAAATCTCTCTGTTAATGTGTTTGTCATTTGTAACTGACAAAATATATTTTGCATAGAAACTATACTATGGATTATGTTCTCCGAAACGGCTTGACCGATTCTCATGAAATTTTGTGAGCATATTGATTAGGTCTGAGAATCGGCCAACATCTATTTTTCATCCCCCTAAATGTTAAGGGTTGTCCACCCTTAACATTATATGGCAAAACGACGTTTGCCGGGACAGCTAGTTGGTGTTTTCTTTCTCTCTTCCATCGCCAGTCGACGATTCTGACACTTCCCATCAGGTGGGCCGTGTGCTTGTTTGCCAACTAAGTGATATAAAAAAAATTCTTATGATTTGGTAATTATTGATTAAAATTGAGGGCCGCTGCCCTCAGAAGCCATTTCTTTCAGCATGTTCATGTCCGTCTCATGATATTACATATGCATTATTCACATACCTATTTAGCATGCATACAATTAACATTCACAGTTTAATTAACTTTTGTTGCTTATAATCATATTTAATTATTCCAATTTCACTTTTGTTTTTACTGGAAAACTAAAGAGATAAACAAGAGTTGCAGATAAGTGTGTTTTTCTATGCGTTGCATAATAATTTCTGGTTGGCTTGGTTTCACATATTTCCTGACGTCACTAATGTCTCGTGAAGCATTTCTATGGCTTTCATAATGGAATCTGAAACGGCTTTAATAGCATATTTTCCTAACTTCGTTATTCTGATGTGCTTACAAATTTGTAACAAACAATATGAGTGTGGTGTGTCAGTGCAGAACACAAAATCAGGACAAGCCTTTGGTCTTCCCACTGACAGCACAAAAACTCTCCAGTGAGCTCTGGCTACCCTACTCACCACCGGGAACACAACACGAGGTTATTATAGCAGTGGTATTCTGTAGGAGGTACTTCCCTAGTCGGACTGCTCACTTTTTGCCATGGCGCACACCAATAACTATTCGATGCTTTTCGAAGTTATGTGTGTATTTATTGCAGGTTTATAAGTGCCTGGTTAATGGCAATAGGCTCGCCACCTATTACATTGGGACCTAAACAAACATAAACTGGCGAAATATGGGTGCTACTCACTACAACTCAAACTATCTATATACTGTAATAAAACTCAAAACAATGAAACATGGTAAATATCCCGTTTATTGTGTATAGAATATTTTAATATATTCTTTATTATAATTAACACATTACAAATAGACAAAATAATTAAAACGGCACCGGCCGCATCCGCTTCCCGTCCAAACCCGACACGCCCCGGTCCTCAGAGCCAATCCTTATTCCGAAGTTACGGATCCAATTTGCCGACTTCCCTTACCTACATTATTCTATCGACTAGAGGCTCTTCACCTTGGAGACCTGCTGCGGATATGGGTAAGTTTAACAATAGATTTTACTCAGTCTTATATTAATACGTTTTTGTTCTTTACAGTTTGATAATTATCTTCATCGGTAGCGCACAATGTGAAAGAATGAACGTAACAACAAATGCCACAGGCATTTGCAATGGAGGACAATACAAATACGTTGCTGATATGAAGCAAGGCTTGGCTAGTCTCTGAGGCCGCAAGACTTAGCTGAAGTCGATAAAGACTTTCTGCCTGCGTTATTGTGTATACGTGACATGACGCCTATTAATAAGGTATTGACCATTGTTATGTTTTATATTAATCTTTTTTTTATATACATGAAGTATTTGTGACTTGGTCCTTGGGCCGCTTCTGTGGAACGTCGGGTACGATTGGGTCCTGCGCGGTGCTACTCTTCGGGGGGTCGGCGTACTTTGTTACGCCGATGATACCCTAGTTACCGCGCGGGCCCCAACGTTTAGCGACGCCGCCGTTCTCGCCACGGCAGGCGTCGCCCATGTCGTGCGCCGTAGTTGACTCTCAGCCATAACACGTCTTTGTCATATGCCATCTGGATCTGAAAATCAAAAATTCATATGTTAGTCAACCCTTACAGCCCTGTAATTAGCAACGTGGTATTAAAAATCACTTGTTGAATGACAACCAAAATAACTCCTAAATTTCATTATTAAGTGGGGTTTTTTCAACTGAATTGCAGTTAGTATGGTAAATAAAAAACATTTATACGCACTACGATGCTGATTCGTTTTGCACCAGCAGCACCTATATAAATTGTGAATAGAATACAAATTTGGGGAATCCAATCAGATGGGCCTTGTGCTTTTTTTTTTATCCAACTTAGGTGACAAGCACACGGCCCACCTGATGGAAAGTCTTGATAAGATCGTCTATATTTAAGCTTATTACCTATTCTGCTACTTTTTGTAAGATTAATTTGTATTTTAATAATAATACACGTTACTTTTTATATACCTATCTGTACAAAATTAACGATAAAGTGGTGGATATTTGTTATTCACTTACGCTCTAATGGCCGATGGGATCTGGCGGAAATTTAGTACAAGGATATATTATAGTCTGAATATATGTAGGCTACTTTTTAGCCCAGGAATGGGATTAAAATCCCACCCAAAATCCCCAGTTGTGGAGCTTCCATGACTGAAGTTAAAATCACGCAACGGGTGGTCCGGCGCGAGCTTAAGTCCCTAGATGAGGGAGTCGAGTGGGCCGGACGGTATACCGGCGATGGTGCTTAAGCACTGTGCCCCCGAGCTGTGCCCTGTACTTACACGTCTTTTCGCACTCTCATACTCCGCAAGGCCAAACATTCCCGGAGCAAAAGATAAAATACTTTGCAGAGAATTTATAATACAGGAATAAGACATATCTAAATAAGGAAACCGCTATTTAGTATTGCAATATTTCACCTAATGCAATATATGTCACAATAGCCCAGCGTGTTAACAAGAGGTTACTGTAATTGTAAGGAAGCAACAGTAAATTAAAAAGTGTAATGAAACTCTTTTCTTTTTATTTTGGACTTTAAGAGTATTGAAATAAAGTCTAAAATTTAACGTCATTATTTCTGTGTTATGATAGCAGTTTTTCTTTAGTGGAATCGAGGTCCTGAACACTTTACTAGACACAAACTACTAGTACCTGTTACTGAAACAGAAGGAATAAAAAAGTAAACAGTTGCGAAAATTTAAGTTCCAAATTCAGTGATAAATCTATATTGAGCTAAGAGTTTGTTGGTTTGGTTGGTTGAACATAGATACTAATCTCAGAAACCACTGTCTCGAATTGAAAAATTATTTACGTGTTAAATAATCCGTTTATCGAGGAAGGTTATAGGCTATACGTATACCATCACGCGAGTGCGGAGCGGTATTCATAAATGTCAACAAATCCGGTGGTGAGTAGGGTAGTCAGAGGTCATTGGAGAGCTTTTGTTCTGTCAATGGGAAGACCAAAAGCGTGTACTGCTTTGTTTTTTACGCTGACGGCACAGAAACTCTCTGTGCTTACAGGGTTGGCAGCGTGAGTGTGACTCTCTTGGTTTTGCACACTTGTCTGCCACTTACGTGTTGGGAAAACATAACATACTTCTAATTATATTGCTAACTAAAGGAGTTCCGAAGGGTCATTCATATTTAGTTTATTTATGTCTTTTCAAAGAAAGAATCGTGACTCCCGATTGTTGTTGAATGGGTGGCCGTGTATGATGTTGAGCACTAAGGTAGGAAGGGAAGTGAAATCTAATCTTAGTTTTATTGATGTAGTGATAAAGTGAATTAAATTAGAAGAGTACCTTACCGGAGAACCGAACCCGTTACAATACAATATGCGTAGGTATTCATATTCTAATTGTATGGCTTACTTCCCTGTGCATGTTGTGAAAGTCTGTTCGTAAATGGGTTACTGTCCAACAGGTAATTGTCACCGTATGCTTGTAAGAAACGCAAAGTGTTGGTGTAAGAGAGACAACAAGTGTTGAGACAAAGGTACTCAACGAGCTACGCTTCATCAGACGGCAGCTGTCACCACCTATCCTATACCAGCAATGGGTGTAATTGTATGTGTGTATGTATGTATGTAGACTCCATATTTGGTTTAGACGACGCTGCAGAATTTTGCCATACAATATTTGTTTTAAAAAATATACCGTCCTGGATTTCCTTACATGGGGGCAGGCACTCAGTTTTTCATTCACTGGTGTCACTTTTAAACTGCCTCTAAAATTCTTTACTGGGTACATTCTCATTACAAGTCACAATACACATCCATTCTAACTTCTGCCTTGGGGTTGAGACTATAAATGCTATTTATTTCATTTTTTAACCAAATCAAAATAATGAAAACTATTTCTATTAATATCTGTTGTTCTTGAAAATTCAAGGATATAGCTATCAAGCGACAGAAAAGAAATGTTTTATGTGACTAGATCCAGGTCTCGCGGTCTGTAAGGTCACCAAGCTTATATGGAGAAATTTTTACGATGCCGGCGCCAGATTTGATTCACTGCGGTTCACTTTGCTGCAATCTGCTGTTGACTTACTAAGAAGTGCGAAAATCCGGTTGTTTGTGTTACCAAATGTTGAATTTTGAATTTATCTGCTGTATGATGGGATGTATTGCTAGACTAAAGATCACTGGTCCCAAAGGGTCACCTTGCTGACAACCGACTGCTGATTCCAAAAGATGATCCTTGTAAACTAATTTCGTCGGGTGTCTATAACATTGCCAAAGGAATTTATATATATGAGGGGATATTTGTTACTGTTTCGGAACTAGGTAATCACGAAGACAATGATTTGATGGAAGTAATAATAGATATACTTAGAATAATATAACTAGGGCTCAGAATCTTACCAAGTAGCGCCAGGATCTTGCCACATGTTCACAACTCCCATATCCTCCAGTATCCTAACCTTCTTGGCTGTCATCAATCAAACGCTGGTACACAAAGGGTGTTGATGTTACGTCCTGCGTGACTCGGGGTCGTGCTTGGCCACGTCACAGAGGCTGTTAACCTATCTTTTTACTATCAACTAACGAACTGCACATTATAAATATGTATTTCAAAAAATTGGTTTATAATATGTATACGAGTATTCATACGCTGAATAGCTCCTCGTGTACTGTAATATCTCTCCATTAACAGTGCAAATCAAAAGAAACATTTCTTTTTATGTTGTGCTGGAATCGAACCCGCGCCCCCTGCGTAGCAGTCGAACGTTCTACTGCTACGCCATTATTATTATTTCTATTGAAAATCTCTCTTTTCATCAATAAAGGTAAGAGCGAGAGACCAATTGTGTAAGTTAGAAAAAGAAAAGAGTGTTAATGTGATGTCATTTACTGAGTAGTACCTCCCACTCTCGGCTCCAATCTCATACATGTCTCCGGTTCCCGGGAAGAAATAGTTTCCATACTTATGGAAGCTGACAGTCATGACCCTGTCTGTGAGGTAGAAGGCCTCTTGCACACCATCACCGTGGTGAACATCTATGTCAATGTACAGGACCCGAGGATTGTGACGCTGGGCATTTCACTGGCAAGTTAGGAAAGAGTCTGCACTGGTTTCTAATGACACAGAATTTGCTGTACCAGGTCGATTCCGGATCGCCCACAATACATCTACAGTCAACAATTCATAAATATCGAAACACACAATTACGCAATTTAGATTAACACTCTGAGAGTATACTAAATTAAAACGCGTTTAATACAGATAAGCAATTGCGCAGGAATAGTCTGTGACAGTCGGCAACGTATGTCAAAAAACATCAAAATACTTCACTTTCATAATACCAATTTTAAATCCCATTATCCCAATTTAAGCGGGAAGTCGAAAAGCATATGATGAGGCCATCAAGCTGAGTGTCTCCATTGTATAAAATATCAAAATACGTGTCAATCCCATACTTCACTTCCAATACATTATTGAATGGTAATCAATGGTTATTTTTTATGTTGAAAAAGATTTCACACAAATAATGACTATTTATTTGATACTTGATTAAGGACTGATAGCAAAACAAAAACAACGTACGTGATATTCAAAATTTGTTATCAAAACACACGAGTTTAAACCAAGTTTAAAGTCCACATTAGTCGGCTCGGGGCCGCCTTTTAGATCATCATAATACAAGCCAATTAAACTTGCTATCGATCTAGACGATGTTATGTAAATTGTCCTAGAATATTTTTATACACTAACCTTAAGATCTAAAGTAGAAGTCAGTAGCTTTTTACTAATACCTTCATCCCTCAACAGGTGTACCGCGCAAGTGGCGAAGACTTCTTGTCAGTAGCTGGAGGGGCGACATGCGAAGCTGCCGCGTTCCTCTCTCGCGGAGCACAGGTCATCGTGCGAATGAGAGGGCTGCCATACGACGCCACTATTGCTTTGCCACGCAGGCCAATATTTCTTTTCTTAGCGTTAATCCCAGTCACCCATCCTCCCATCTCGGAATCAGAGGTCAATACTAACACGGCTATATAATCGATGAAAATTACTGTATTATGCATGCCATTGAATGGTAGATGTGCGGAACTACCTAAGTTGCTAATAGATAGCGCAACATTTGCTATTAGATCAGGACACAGTGGTTTTCATTGTATTCCCTAGTGTTCACAACCAGTACAGTGCAAATTAGCTCCAAAGGTCAAAGTTACCAGCTTGGTAATTAACAAGGGTATCAAATCAGATAAATTATATAGGTCTCCTAGACCAAATACACATTAGGTTTATAGCTTGAAATTAGTAAGTGCTTGCCTCCGAACACTGTGCAGTGATTATGATACAATTTTTTGTTACTATGAGCGCCAGAGGATGGGTTCAAAGTCCAATTTCTTATTACCGAGAACGTAACTAATTTTTGAATAAAATTAACGGTCACTATATGAATTTTTGTTTGTTTAATAATTTTTTGCAAGATTACGCGGGGCATACATCTTTCGCTTCGTTTGGATGTTTGTTTATTGTAAAGTGTCGGTAGCTTATTGGTTAAAGAGTCAGCCTTACGTTCGAGAGGTCCCGGGTTTGAGTCCTGGCCATTACAGTACCGACGTGAACCCACTCCTAACACAAGCAATTTAGCTTAGTTGGACGGATTAGAGGGAATATTATAATTTTGTAATTCTGTGTAACTCTAATAGGATCAGCTGTGCGTGCTACAAAGGATGCACGCAGGCAAACTATTTATTCTGTAGTACCTACCTAATTAACATCTGTAAATTCTGTGTTTTTTGATCAAACATATGTATGTACTACCTAAGGTCGTTTCATTGAAGGTATCTGGTCTCACAGTAACAATGTACTTTGGAATCTCTGTCACTGATATCGCATATATTGATTGCAGCTGGTATAATTTTCTCTTTCTGTTTTCTTCTATTAGCATCCAAGGCTTCTATTGCAAAAAGCAACAGTAGCAAGGTAGCGGGTACCTTCTGAGCCCGCATACCTCCTAATATATTTGTATTTTTTTTTAAAACCACACTGATTCCGTAACAATCCGTGACTTCTGTACATTTAATTGAATATTACTGATTTTTTAGTTATGTCACTCTTCTTGCAAATGAGCGAAACTTGTGACGTACAACTAAGATTTATTTAATAACTTTGGATCTGTACGACCCGAACGCGGCATTAGTCGATGTGATCGGTGGCACTGGCGCATGGCGGCGACTTGACGTGACAAAGCAACGCGCGGGGACGAGCTGCCAGTGCCTTCATTTACACACGAAAATATTTCATTGACCGATGATCATAACGATTCTGAACAAAAAAAAATGTTTTGCTATTCCTGTTTGTTCGCGATGGACGCAATAAGT
The DNA here is from genome assembly GCA_963662185.1 of Eilema griseolum. Lineage (NCBI taxonomy): Eukaryota > Metazoa > Arthropoda > Insecta > Lepidoptera > Erebidae > Eilema > Eilema griseolum. The sequence goes on from OY759251.1 coordinate 6,784,903, forward strand.
ACTGAACCAATCAAAAGTACCTAAAGTACTTGTTTTTATTAGATAAGCCTTGGCTCTCGGTTCAACTTAAAATCTGCCGTATATTTGATTGCAATTGGTTGAGTGCAACCAGAGATATGGCCACCAGTTGTCCACGCGGGCAGCGAAGGGTTTTTTGAGGGCTCCAACTACCCATAACGTCTGTCATAGATGTTCGTATGACAATTGAGATTGACATTCCCATACTCATGAATATTTGCACTGAACGTATAAAAATAACCTTGCAATAAAAAATTCTCGTTACCAATTAACCACAAGTCCATAATAATATAATATGTCTGTGCGTACTCGGGTGTCATAATCAATACCGCCAGATTCCAAAAAGATCTAATAGTGACGTCACAGCACGGATGGGTCTAGCAAAGAATAATTCTATACGTCATGTTAGATTGTATTATTAAAATTTTCTGATGAAGTGATAACCCTAACTCCTCAATTAGCGGAGTTGTATGCTCGGAACAAAGAGTGGTTGGTAGGTACCTATGTAATTTCGTAGGTTATTAAAAGGAGTACCAGCTTGCTCTGGGAACATTTGCTTCGAGCTCCATACATTTTCTTCTGGTTCTCTACGTCTATAGTTTGGTTGTGCACCGAAACGTTTGGGCCGTGGGGTCCGAGCGCCTGCAATCTCTTCAGGGAGATTGCGAAGAGTATGATCGACGCTTCTCGTGATACTGGCCTTTTCTTAGGTCAGAGAAAAAGCATTGCCATACAACGTGGCAATACTGGCTAGTCTTCTGGGAATGCTACCACAAGAGGCATGCGATGCGGAGGAATTCCACGACGTATTTTGCGAATTCACCTTGGCCACGGATAGAATCAGGAAAATGCGTCTCTATAATGATCGCAAGCCAAGCTGCCCGCGTATTGTATATCCGATACCTTGCTTAGCCAGCACTCTGTTAAGACCACAATATCGCATCTGATGTTTAAGTCGGCTAACAGAACATTGAGTTCATCAAAGTGACAGTTTATACTACGTATGTTCATGTGAAGGATTGTAATAGTTTTTACACCTTTATTATTTTTATTATAGGCAAATGTAAGTACTTAGGTATATGAAAAAAGCAAAGAAAATGTTAACATCGCAAGCATAGCTCGGCGGTAGTTTCATCTGATATTCATTCCGTCGTTTCTTTCTAGTTTTTTCTTTTACAGGAAATTAACAGGGTTCTATGGACTCTTTAATTTTATTGTGTAAAGAGTCATATCAAACGGTACCTACCTACCTGTTATGATAGTTTGTGTGTTATTATAATATGTTTTAAAATTACACACGTAGTTTTTGTTTATTAATTAAAACATCAACATGTTAAAATGTTAATAATTAAGGTTACAAGTATCAATTCATAACTTATTAGTTTAAGTATAAACCACGAGAATGATAATTATTATCGGTAAGGGTAATCGAACCGGTCCCAATGCATCCCTGGTGAAGGCCGCTTGAGCTAACCTCTATACAGGACACTCCTGCGCAGGGACCCACGCACACATACAAAAGACTCGCATACATAGAACCAAATTGAAAAGAGCTGTCAGTGTGATGCGCACCGTTGTAGAACAAACAGACAGACAAACAGACATTGTAAATAATGTTATTTTGGTATATGTACCGTATCGTATATATATTCAAATGCATGTAGTAAAAAGCGGTTATTTCAATATTACAAACAGACACTCCAATTTTATTTATATGAATAGATGCTTTCAATAAAATGACATTTAGAACCGGCAGCGCGACTGTGACTCCCCTGGTGTTACAGACGTCCATAGGTCACGGTAACCACTTTCCATCAGGTGGGTCTTGTGCTTGTCTGCCAACTAAGTGGTATAAAAAAAAACACCTACATTTCAAAAATAATTGTATTGGGTTACATATTGTAAACCTACCTAATTGCATTTTTGTGCTGTAACTGACAATTTTATTATATTTAATGTGATAAAATTGGATTTAGAAGTAAATATTATATAGCCAATAAATTATAGGATTATGAGCACATTGAATGTACTAAAATGACCACGACCACTACCTGGTCCAGCTTTGCTCGTGGCATATTTTGACACTTCACGTCAATATATTGAATTTTGACAATTATGATCACTGTTCCGCTCCCTTACATAGTAGCGTCACGATATATAACCTAAAACCCTCGTCAATAAACCGACTATTCTATAACATTCTGGAAATGATATTGGAGAAATACACGTCTTTTATTCAGATTCAGAAAGGCTTAACAAGTCTCTTTCCAACTTTACTATTAGTTTTTGGTAAAGGATGAGTAGTTGATGAAAATGGAACAGCGTGCTTGAGAGAAACCAGCGTCTCAGTTTGTAATTATAGACTGTTAAATGTTAGACACCCTAGTGCATAGGCACAGCGTAATACCTAACGCATTTGGCTATTTCAATTTCTGGGTTGTCCGTTCGCCGCTGGCTCGCATCGTGTTTACCTGATACCTACATAGGTTAGGTACGTGGTTATACCTCGCTCGCATTTCTCTTATCGTATCGATCCTTAGTGTTTCACATTCGTTCACATAAGGGGGAACCTATGGTGGAAACTGTTATTATTAATAGCATCCCATGTAAATTTGAAATTGATAGTGGTTCTGCGGTATCGGTAATATCAGAAACCTTCAAAAAAATATATTTTAAAGATGTGTCATTATCCGCGGATGTTATATAAATTAAAAATATATAGGCAGTGTTACTAAACATTTTGATAATTGTTACTCCTAGGAACTAATTTGGAACCTAAGTTAAATTCAATAACATCTTTATTTCACGTTCAACACATTTCGCCTTTTGACAACACAGTATACCAGCAATTCCGTGAAATGACTAAAATCAAAACTAAGGTTTTCACTGTCAAATGTAGACGAAGATAATTTAGCACCATTTGAAAATATTGAAGGGACAGTGGCGGCATCCTTCATGTTCACAGAATTGTTGGTTTTTGACTATATTTAGCAGGGTTAGACGATTTTAGAAATATTATGATGATATATAAATTTTGGCGACACTATGGTAGAAATTGTGTTTGACTAGATTTTTAGAAAGAACAACAAAACGTTTCTCATAAAATTGTATACAAAGTACACATCATTCGATCGCTTTAGCTGGCGATTATCTAGATATGCGATATGTTCTCTGACTCTCTCTGCAATGGTTCGCTTGGTCTGGCCTATGTAGGAACTACCGCAGCTGCAATCCACTTTATAAACACCCGGTGTTTGTAGAGGTATGACGTCCTTCGATGTTCGCACATATTTCGCTACTTTGGCGAACGGTTTAAAAATCGTCTTGATGGAAAACTTCCGTAAGCAAGATCCGGTTTGCTGGTTGGAAAACCAGGTGAAGGCGCTCAATGTATAATGGAAGATCCTTATTGGTTTATTCAAGTGGTAAGTAATTTAATAGTGTCATGTGTCATGACGAATTGTAATAAGCCGGAAGTGATAACATAATCATATCCTGTAATAATTTTAAACTTTAACGATGTGACAGTAAAACCTTAAGTATTTAGTGAGTACCAAATGATTGGCTATTGGTCCGCACAGTCACATAATTCCTAGTCAGTTTGAAGTAGAAGCTTATGATAAAGATGCTCAAAAGGAATACCCAGATTCACTACATCACATGCTCTGGACACTTTTGAGATATGAAAATATGGCAGATTTCGAATGTAGTAATGCTGTTCTCATTCTGGGAGTCTTTTCCCTTGCGAGATCAGCTATGAAACGGCCGTGAAGCGACTTTCAACTGACGTCCTCAACCTACTATTGATATCCGAGCTCCAACTAAGTTCGAATCCGTTACGAATGCTAATCTATGTGAAGTATTGTGATATTTCATATTTTGTGGATCGCCTTTGGGTATTAAATCATCTAAATTCATTTCTGTATCATCTTCGAACAATTTATTTTCAGTATTCTCATCAAATTCACCTACTTTGTCAATTGTATCTGTTCTATTTGTAACATCTATATTGATGTTTTCCTCGTCGAGCTGTCCCGTTGTTCACATTCTTCAATGATGTCGTCTTGTACTGACGCTTATTGCAACAACAATATCAGTTGTGGCTAGTTTACGCTAAGTGTTGACGAAGTGGTTAGCCGTAAACACATAGTTACTGATCCAATGATACGAATACCAATCAATTAGCTTATAATCCACTGCTGGACATAGGCCTTGCCCAATGTTGGGCGGCTTTGGCCTACTGTTTCCAGCGTTGCGAAAGTAGCTTTTATTTTCGTGCGGAAATCCCGATGCGTTGATTGAAGAAAAAATATTGCAAGAACTTAAAATAAACCGCTCTAGTATAATTTAAATCGTTTTATTTTTTTCAATGTGTACCACTATTGGCGTAAAATTTGGACAATTATTTTTCATATTTTCGTTGATGATTTAAACAAACTATATTATAAACTTAATCACAAATGACCATAAAACTCTCGATAATTAAAGTAAAATCCGAATTATACACCACTTTAAGATTGGTTTCGTAAACTATTTAGTGCCTGAGTATCTCCATATAAATAGGACAAGGTTGGAAGAAAATTTGTAATGTCATATTCCTGTCCTTAATCTCAAGATGAGACATTATTATTTATGCACCTATTTATAGGAACGCTATACCTCAGTTTCATATAAGTATGTGTCAGGCAATCTTCGTTAACTCATAAATTTGAAATGGAAAATTGTTAATAAAACAATCCTATTATATGGATGTGAGCTATGAAAGATGCATGTACAGACAACGGTAAAAGTAACTACATAGTTACATTCTAATTTCTTACTTCAGTTCTAAATTGAGATACGAAATTAAGAAGAATATAAGTGTATTGTTATACATCTCATCATATAAGCTGAGTGTTTGTCACATGGTATGTATAAGTAATGGTGACCCTCTTTTCTGAGACTTTGCGGACACGACGGTATTTCCGTCCATTTGAGCAGTCCGACTGGGGAAGTACTTCCTCGCTACAGAATACCGCGGCCATAATGACATCGTGTAGTGTTCCCGGCGGTGAGACTACTGCGGTCGACGATAGAACATAACATGTTATATCTGCATTACGTAAACGTTACTACTTATGGGACTTTACTGTTAAGCATACACTTAACGACTTCCACTAAATTGAAATGTACCGTTTAGAATATATAAACTTTTTAATAAATATAAAGTTGACTTTGCATTGTACGTTTCAAAATGCGTTATCGCATTTCTGAAGTTATGACGAGTTACTTTTTTTGGCAATTATTAGTAGCATCTACTGTTGAACTAGGCTTTTCGCCTGTGTTTCAACAGACAGCGCTTTCGCCCACGAGATTTATTTAGCTATATTGTTTATTACTTCGTCAGGGGCCAGATGCGATCTTCGTTTCCAGAGCTCTGCTGTTATGGCACTGCAGGAAGCTAGCGAGGCGTATTTGGTAGGTCTCTTTGAAGACACCAACCTTTGCGCAATTCACGCTAAACGCGTCACCATCATGCCAAAGGACATTCAACTGGCCCGCAGGATCAGAGGCGAACGCGCTTAAGCGTTTTGCTGCCTTGAAGGGTAGGAAGGTGTTGATTGCCCATAGCAGTTTTTCTTTGTTAATGGTTTCTCGAGCCACCTCCCAGTCTTGGTGACTGGTTGGTCGCTCATTTGTGTCCACCCATGAGTAATCGGTTGCTAGTTTGCATCCAGGGAAGTGGGTGGTTAGTAGTATTTCGCTTGTTTCAGCGTCTACAAACTCGAACCCGATCTCGATCACGTTCACGACACACGATGCTTACTGTATCCACTAGCGATGTTATTTTGGCTTGTTCCCGATTGCTTTTGCATCCATCATTCGGAAACTCAAAACAATGCAAAATGGTAAATTATTGAGTAAGGTAGCCAGAGCTCACTGGGGAGATGTGTGTTGTCAGTGGGTAGACCAAAGGCTTAAGTTCGGCACCGCGTTCAGGGAGACCCCGTGAAACGGTTAACGGTTGGTCGCCCGCAGGCTGTACGGTTCTCAAACCTGAGGATCGCTTAATTTCCAGGACAAGCTTTTGGTCATCCCACTGACAGCACAAAAACTCTCCAGTGAGCTCTGGCTACCCTACTCACCGCCGGGAACACAACACGAAGTTATTATAACCGCTGTATTCTGTAGGACGGAGGTATTTCCCCAGTCGGCCTGCTCAATTGGGCAGAACTATGTAAATGCAAACTCCCAAGTTAATTGAAATCTGGCAATACTATGTGTATTAATTTACCTAAATGCATCTACTAACTTAACTAAATGTGTGATAATATGTTTAATATATTTAAATTTCTTGCTTTTTCACCTGATGCAAGACTTTGTATAAATATGGTTATAAAAACTTCACAAAATATCTTTTTAATCAACTTCTTGAGAAGTCCTCAGATAATTAACACTATTACTTCTAAAGAAGTTGATTAATAAAAATATCGGGAATAATGCCTTAAGCTTTAAATTTCATGATTTTATCTAACAAGTTTTCGGTAGCTACGTAGGTGGCTAACTTCTCATTTTCTGCATATTGCTTTTGACCGCCAACGCTCTACGCTCACACAAGACTGAGAAGGAACAGCGTTCCGAATCTCATGAATCGATTTGCTGTACCACAGTGAGAATGGTCAATGGACAATTCCCCACGGCTGAAAGAACCAGACACAAACCGATCAAGACAAAGAAGCAGCTAAATGTCTTTGCCAGACAGATCGCTGGAAATCCACCACAATTTCGCCATTGTTGAGTACTTGAAACTCTTGAAAGTCAAGATAGATTTCATGCTGTCTGTACCAAAGAATTTTTAATCATGACACATGTCGTGCAGACAGACGAGCACAGACCTTCACTGCCCATCGAAAATGGCTTTGTTGTTTGGTTTTGGTTCTAAGTCGACATAAAAAACAGGCAACGGTTCCTTTGTAGCTCGATGTCTGATATTGACTATTTGTCTCACTTCGTGTCCAATTTCATACAATTCTTTTGAAATTTCTGTGGTATTTTCTGAAGCATGGAGTCCGCGTAATACCATTATGAAACGCAATAAATGTATTGAGTATTGCAAATATAGTCTCAATATCGGCAGCTGAGCCCCACAGCAGCAGACCGTATGACATAACGCTATGGAAGTAGCTAAAATAAACTAATCGTGCAGTTTCCTCATCAGTCAGTGACCTTATCTTTCTAACCGCATAGGCAGCTGAGCAGCAGTCTTCCTGCCAAGGCTGTGATATGTTCATGCCTAGTGAACACGCGGTTGGTTTTCTTAAGTTTATTTTGTTAAACATTCATAAATAAAGGTTTATGTTGATTATATTTAATTATTTAGTTTTATTTTGTCACAAATGCAAAATTTCCTAACGAATGCGTTATTTTTATATTGAAATTCTGAAGCAACAGTACCCCAGAACCACGTCTGTAATAATAACAATAATAGGTAGACGTGTATAGTTCTTCTTCATCCTAATGTTAATCCCAGTCGCATCCGAAGCTTTCGCCTCGGGAGTCTGGGGTCCGCTTTTTCCAGTCTAACTACGGATTTGGCTGAACATCGAAATTGTCCGTGATGCAGCACTTGTTACTGCATTATCCTGGAGGCAGTAATTTAACACTAAAGTAGAAGCAAAATAGTACTAAGTAACATAGGTATTAAGAATGTTACATCGACATTTGCAGAAAAATCATTCCTTTCAGAAATTACGATTTACATTGCTTTATGAAAATGTAGAGTTATGATAGATAGTGTGTAACACATTGTACTATACACTGCGAAGGTGTAAAAAAAGTTGATTCCAGGCCGCTCGTGGGTCCTAGCTCTGGGAGAAGACGGTCTCGAACCCCGACTGAGAGGGTTCCTCAGCGCATGCTTGGAGCGGGGCCAGTTTCCGAAGATGTGGAAGACGGGGAAGCTGGTCCTCATCCGAAAGGAGGGTCGCCCGGCGGACGAACCGTCCGGCTACCGGCCCATTGTGTTGACTCCAAACGGCTCAAAAATATAATTACCAGTTAAATTGGTATATTGGTACACAAAGTAATTCCAAATTTGTGTAGACTTGATTGATTGAAGAACATACTCTTATTTCGGAATACCCATTTTCCAAATTGCCGCAGTAGTTAGTAGGAATAAATATAAATAATATTTTCCGAAACCAACTCGCGCTTGACCAGTTTTTTCCTTATATGTATTGTCATAGCGCTTTTATAAAAATTGCAAGTCAAATTTATGGAGACCCTACTCCGGTGACAGACAGCTACAATATCGTTCCGAAACAAGTTCAAGGCTAGCTGGCTTCTAATGCAAGATTAGTGAGTGGATAATTAACAAACAAAAAGTGGTAAATGAACCTACAGACCGTATGATTAATTGTGTGGACATTAGCGTTTTTGTTCTTGGATAATCTTTTACAAATTCAAGGCGCCTTATTTTGATTCTATCGCTGTCATTATTGAACTGTCACAAGAAACTTCGCAGTTCGCAGTATTTGATAGTTACGCGGAACTACAAACTTTAGTTTGAAGTTTAGTCTACTGCTAGACGTAAGTTTCTCCCCATGTGCGACAAAGCACCCATCCGCCGCCTTGCGTAACCAGGCTATCCCAGCTACCTTTTATAATTCGTCGATCAGTCTTACTGATGGGCGTCCTACCTTTTGCCGATTCGCGGTCTCCCCTTTAAGGAGCCGTTTGCTTCATCGGCCGTCGATATACATTACTCGGGCCTGCACACGCTCACCGAGTGTCCGGCGTGGGAGACTCCGAGACGGGAACTGGTGGCGGCTCTGGGAGTGAGAGTTTTCACGCTCCCCACCTTGCTCGTGGCGATGGTCCGCTGCGCGGATGTGTCTCAGAATTTCTTGAAAAACTTACTAATTTAAAAATTAAGTACTTAATGAAGCATTTACTTACTGTGTTGTTGCCGTTGTTGGTCACAAACATTATCATTCTAGTCATTTCTGTGACGAAGTAGCTAGCGAAGAGTTTAAATATTAAACATTGGCAAAACAAAAGGATCTTTGATTGTTACATCATGCATTTTCCTTCCTCGAATGACACCGACTACAAATTATTGTGTTAATTCGTTATATTAAAAACAATTTGGGTGACCTGCATTCCCTTCTTGAGAAATATCAAACTTATCTTAGGGGTAAGTTGTCAGTCAAATTTTGGTTTTAGACATTTACAAAAAAAAACAGTGGTAGGTAATTTAATGATGAGCTCAAAAGGATAGACTTCACAAGATGTCCTAGCTTTGAATAGATTTTTTGGTTATTGAGTTCTGATCAACGTGTGCTATATTTAATCTAGCGAATCTAATTTTTTACACTATTTTAAGTTATTATCCTTACATATTATATTATAAAAAGCATTTCAGATAAGTAGATAATTGTAAAACCGCTTGTCTGCCGCCTAGGTGGTTTAAAAAAATAATTCTGCCTCCGTGACTTATCCCGGTTGTCATACCTATATCTATGGTCAGTCATTGCGAGTACTTGGTTCCCTAAGAAGTTTATCAACTGGTTTAAGTGCAATACTTAGACAATAATCGCCAAGGGGTTTTGGAGGTCACATGGCAGTCGCTGGTTGGATCGTTGGTATACCTAGCACTCGATTCTGCTAAAACAAAACCACTGTCATACCACATAACATAATATAAACTCACGCCTATATCCCCGAAGGGATAAGCAGATAATAAAATTCCTGAATTTAAGATAATATACTCGTATTATATCAGATAGAAATATATGCCGTATATTGCGTGATGCCCAACACGCACTTGGCCGTTTTGATTCTATAGCCCACACCGGTTCAACGATTGAAGTCCTCACTTTTATGAATTACACTTATAATCCGTAAACAGTCTTGGCGAAGTTAATAAATTGTTGTTTATTCTCGTTCAATTGTGTCAATAGCATCGTGGAACATATTTGTGATACTTTGCTCCGGAGCTCCGATTCAATCTCACTAATTGTGCAGCTCTCGCTATATCAGCCTCAACAGGAAGCCTTCAGCTTTTGTTCTGCGCACGAAATGATAAAAACGTCAAGCAACGCCGCGCTGCGAGCATTGTTTGCAACCGGTTGTTTATTTGTTTTTTGTTCATTGTTTATTGTTGCGTGCGGCCACCGATGTATAAAATATTATAAGAAAATATTTTTTGCAATTAAGACAATGTTGATCTCGCCAGGAATCTGATAAGATTTCCACAAAAAAAAAAGGTTTGAGAGGTCTGACAGCAGTTGCTCCCAGAAAATTTTGAGATTTTGTATTTTGTTTTACTCTATGGCTTCCGAGTATAAAATTTGATGGCAACAAGGGAAAATCGCATTTGATGATGTATCGTATCCCAGACATTTCGCTATTCTGGCGATTCCGATGTTTTCCTACTAGTCGCATACGTTACGTTATATTACAGTGGTACTTTTAGGTTAGATTTACATAAATGTTCTACTGATTCTGTTGATAGTCACATTATACTACTTCTCTTCTCTCTAATTTGTTAGAACACCAATCCCGGTTACATCTTCTATTTTCCATGATAAACATAAGTTATTATATAGGTAGACTCACATAAATTCCATGTAGAGTGTGTGTAGTGTACTGCTCTTCCGCGGCGGCGCGGTGGCTCGCCTTTCGCGCCTCCCCGTTTCCAGGGACGAGTTGGGGACTCAGTGGTACCCACGACCGAGAAGGGCCAGATCGAGAGAGATAGCTCTGGGTCGGCCGGGTGGGAGGTATTTGCCTGTTAACCTCACCTTCGGCAACAAAAAAGGACCCACAGGCGCCGTGCGTTTTAATCGATTCGAGTACGACATAATCTCTCCCACCTGCTCCGGTGGTGTGGGTATCCGTGGAAATTTCTAGCACGTAAAAAAAAATACTGCTCTTAAACTATTTTACATTTTCTAATTACCTAACTTTGTCTGTACCATAAAGATATTTTAAACAAATTCGACGGTATGTTATATTAAAAATTCTATATCCAAAATGTTTTAAATTCTTGTATGTATGCTGTTTCGAGGTGGACGCAAAAACTACAGAATGGATTTTGAAGCGATTTTTTATTAAAAAGATCTTGGTCAAAATTATAATCTGCAGTATTTTGTTCAGTTGATACTGAGTCTTATTTCACAGTCGGTTGAGTGGAACGTGGCCTATAGACCGGCCCACCTGATGGAAAGTAGTCACCGTGGTCCATGGACGCGTACAAAACCAAGAGTCACACTCGCGCTGCCAACCCTGCAAGCATTGAGAGTTTCTGCGCCGTGAGTGTAAAAGACAAAGCAGGACAAAGCATTTGGTCTTTCCACTGACAGAGTAACGGCGGTAAGACCCATCATGGGGGAGTGGCTAGAGAGGCCACACGGCAGCCTCTCGTACCGTCTGACGCAGATGATCACCGAGCACGGATGCTTCGGAAAGTATCTGCGTCGTGTGCGCGCTTGCACACTCTACACTTAACTTTACTGCGGCATTCTTTTACAGAGTGATTGCCGCCCAAACAATTAAAACACAATTTATTTTCTAATTTAAATTTGCGGCGGTCATCTACCGTTGTTTTGTGAAAATGAGTGCATTGGTTAATTTTATGATCATTTTTACAGAGCTGACCCGCTAGTCCCGTACGGTTTATCGAATTACCATTAGGCAAAATAATCTTCTACAGAAAGCACGGTTTATTTTAAAACCAATAAGAGATTTTTTTAAGTAGATACTATTTTCTATAGACAAACCGGTTTATTAAAAGCCCGCTATGAAGGGTATGGTTCATCAATATCGTAGCCGAAATCGTGATTTGCTGCCGTGTGGCCTCTCTAGCCACTCCCCCATGATGGGTCTTACCGCCGCTACAACGGCGCGCCCTAGACAAAGATACTTTCGCATTTATAATATTAGTATTGATAATATAGTTGATTTTCATGCAATTTGGAATAGCTAATAAATACCTTGAGAAAGGACATATGCTGTTTTGTCCCGATAACCGACATTCACGCGGTGAAGCTGCGGGCAATAGCTAGTCTACAATAATATGTATGTAATACAAAAAGGTTTGTGGGCAGCTGGTAGAATTAACACCCGAAGGATGCGGACCCACGTAATAGGGGGTGAGCAAATTGCCGTTTTCCAGGCACTATATTTTTCGAATATGAGTAAAAAATTTTGTATAAACATTTTACTAGTTGTTGTTCACATTTCATCGCGATTTAAGGTTTTAAAAAGTATTTAATAATACCTAATAAATATGCAATGGACTGAGACGAGGTCTTGGGTTCTAATATAGAGACGTTTTCACCGGACTTGTTTTATGGGTACAAACTACAGACCAAGTATTTGCTAATATGGTTGTGCAGTTCTGTAATCAGTGATTTTATATTAAAAAGAGTTTAGTTACGATATTGATCATCGTGATCTCTCAATGGTAACTGCATTGCTTTAAAGTATACAAATAATGGATTTTTTATACCAGTGTCCTTGGTATGACAGCAGTTTTACTTTGGTAGAATCGAGTTTGTGGATCATTCTACAAGGTAGAATCCTGTATTGCCGCGTGCAGCAGATCGAGCACACCGGTGAGTGTGGGCGGTGCACACGATCCACATGATATAGCCCGTGCCTTTCAGACTCATTTCAGTGTGTCATCGCCTCTCGGGCCCTCGTCGCAGGTGCTCGCGGCTGACGATCGTCCCGGGAATGTTAACATCAGATTCTCTGTTAAGGAGGTTGCCGGCACCAATAAGTGATATTACAGTCATTTTTAAACATTGATTTTTTGATGACTCCGCCCAAACTATTGAATTAATTTTTATCAAATCGATTAAGATAGGAATTTTTTTGAATCAGTTTAGGCGTGATTAGAACCCGCGATCTTTCCCTTACAGGGGGAATGCGCTGACCACTTGTAACGACGCGCTCTGCGAACGTCGTCACACCGGTTTTAATTCTATTTTTGAACGAAAAGTTTCGGAACGCGGAGTGAATGACATTTTGACGTATACCTGTCAAGGCACCTTTCTTCCTAGCATTGAGGCTGGATGGTCGATATTCATGGCTTCGTAACTTAATTTCAATAAATCTCATAAAAATGAGAGTATTTTGGCCTAAAGGATAATAGTTTGTGTCCTCACAACTATCCTCTTGTGGAATTATAGTTTATTTCTGCTCTTAATCTGAGAATATTATGATTTCTTTTGCTATTGGCATTGTTCCAGCAAATTAAGGCGGTTTCCAATTGGAACCGCCTTTGTCTTTGCCTTTTCTCTTTTCTTTGGACCTTTTTCGGCGTTTCTTTGTCTTCGGTCAACTGCATTTCCTTATGGAGGGTTTGGGCTTTTCACCTCAAACATGGATGTACCGCATGGGCTTAAACTGAAAACTTCGCCTGCTACGAGCTTTCCCGCTGCTGTGTTTACATATACTCGCCGAGGGATGCCGTGAGCTTACTTTAATTATATTTTAAATCTAATCTTCAAAATAACCTAAAAATGCATTGGTGACATAGAATCATATTGACGTAGGATAATATTGACATAGCTTATAAAAATCTAATTTTAAATTTAAGGTTAGTTATACATTAGGAATGTATCCTTACATCTATTTCTGAATGCACACTGGAGTGGACAATAAAACCTTAAACCTCACAGTTTGGTTTCATTTAGCTCACCTCCGGAAGATTAAAAGTTTCCAATCTCCGCTGATTATCTTAGGCATGTGTATCTCCAAGGCGCCCGAACTTTTATGGTAATGTACTTACAAACCAATTTTATTTATATTTCTTTTAAATAGGAGATTACACACTTACTTCTTTCATTGTCATATGACACATATTTTTTATTATTACATCTGACGCTTGCGAACCAATTTTTTTTTACTTTGTAATAACACATATTTTTTAATTATTACACACTGAGCCATCGAAATTCGAATAAAACAATCCAAATCTGCCTATATATCTGCCTATATATCCGTCTTAGGGCTTAAAAGTTCCTACCTTAATTGAGTTGAATAGTTAGCATAATAAATGTTTTAAAATGAATTGCCACTTGTCTCGGGGGTCAGGACTTTTATTGTGGTTATGTCGGACTCGAGCTGACTAAAACGTACGACTGCATTGAAAAATTATTTTATGTTGAATAGTCCGTTTAGGCTATATATCATCACGCTACTACTCAAGGTAGCTGAGCAGTGATCATAAATGCCAACAAATCAGCAGATTTCCATACATTATTTGAAGACTAAAAACCGAAGGCAATAATATGATAGCAGACCAACAGCAAATTGATAAAATATTTCCAATCAATGAATTGTGTGAGGCTTGCATAAGTTAAATAAATAGTTTCACTTTCACGTCACTTTAGAGTTTCAATCAGTATAACGTCAACTCATACCTTCTGAAGACCCTAACCCGGACCTGTGACCTTCGCTTTCAGAGTGCAGGTCAAATCTAACTGCGACTTGCTGAACTTAATGAATGAATCTCAAAAAAAAAAAATCGTTTCAGATTCTGTCAAAATGGGAAGAGTTGACTGGTTCACCTCTGTCAGACAGATTTCACCCGGACAGTGAAAGTTATGATTTTTCATTTCACAGGACACTTTAAGCAATGATGTATTCAGTATTACAAATTATAAACTAGGTACAGATAATGTTTTCCGTCTAGAATCTAGAGTGGTGACAAAAAAACACACTAATCAGAGACGCGACAGTGCAATACGCAAAAAAAATTAGTCTTTTATAATACCTAAATTCTTTTGGCTTGTAGTTATTTCAATAGATTATTACCAATAAGACAGTCATACCTTTAGTCTACGCTATACACATAAAACGTATGATATTCGTTACTTCTAAATATTTGCGGTAATGGGATAACTGCTGTTTCGCTATGACAGCTCGAAGCGTGATATTATATTTGCTGTAATGCAAATCCGAAATTAAATGATTTTGTATCTTACAGAGGGCTTGATTGTTCTAAGAAATTTGTAAAAGCTCTAACTAATGACGTGAAACGCTTATATAAAATATTGTTACAGAGCAAACATATGTTGCCGTTAACGGTTTTCGAGGGGATTTCTTGACGTTAAAAAAAAAGGTTTGAAATTGACAGTTCGAGTGAGGAACAGCGTGATAAGGGAACGTCGACGAAGACATACGTATGTCAATCAGATTGACGCTTTAAATAGAAAATCACGCTTTAAAAAGTATTAAACAAAAATATAATATCAAGGATAGCCGTGGTCGTATGCCAGTACAGTCAGCATCAGATTGATCTTGTCTAGTAAAGTACTCAAAATGATTTTAATACCTTCATATTCCTCCCTTCCTTTTGACTAATTATTTTGATATTTGGTACGCATCTTTAGTTTTTTTATACCACTTAGGTGGTAGAAAAGCACACGGCCCTTTTGGAAAAATGCTGAAATATGATGTTTTAAAAGCAAAAGTCTACATCTTTCTATCAGCTGTACAGTTTGCATGTGATATGTCTAGAAAATATGACATTTATTTCGGGTGTCGAAGGTCTCAGAACGACCATGGCATGGTGCGGGGATGAAGTTTCTTTCATACCACACAGTATAGGGCCCCACCAAGATAGCCCTCCAAAATCATGGGGGCCCAAGCCAACCTCACGTGCAAGCCATTACAGGAATACTTGTTGCAGTAAACATGAGCTCATAATCAGCGCATATTATAAGACGGTCACAGGTCACATGTTTCAGTGATAAGTACACTTATATTTGAAGCAAGATAACGTTTGTTGTCACGCTTGAAATAAGATTATTATTAATTTATGAACAAAGATCACTATAAAATTTCACATTATAATTTTTGTAATAATGTTTACATTGATCTTATGTTAAAAAGAGATAAATACACACTATATAGTCACTAAAAGTGAAGATTATCGCCTTCAGCAAGCACAATGGCAACAAAACATGTCCGAATCTATGCGTGCGAGTGAGAACAAAGTACAATCCTTTTACACTGACACAGAGACTCTGTGCTTACAGAGTCGGCAGCGCAAGTGTGGCTTCTCTGGTGTTACACACATCCATAGGTCACGGTAACCACTTTCCATCAGGTGGGCCGTGTGCTTGTCTGTCACCTAAGTGATATAAAAAAAAATAGAGATGAGATACAGACAAGTGACACACGGACAGGACGAACAGCGGAATCTTAGTGCCTAATAGGGTTTCATTTCTACCCTTAGTAGGTATGTTATGTGTTTATTTGCATTCTAGATCCCGTAAAAGTGGTTATATTTTATTTAACCATAACCATAAAGTAGAATGAGAGTTTGTGTGCGTACTACGAATATATATACATATAATCACGACAGCTTTCTTAGAAGGATTAGGTAGGAATAAGAAAAAAATACCTAGTTTAATATTTCTTTTATAGAGGACACACCAAAAATATCTCAAACAATAACTGCCTGGCTCGCCTTGTCTGGTCCCAAATTCCGTCTCCCTTATTTTATTACCTCACAAATACACAAGAAAAGTACGATATGCTAACGAAAGACTTTGTTGTAAATCTCTTAAATGTTAACGTGGTCCACGTCCGGTCTCCGCTGTCATAAATGTAGTTCGCTGAGTTTCTTGCTGGTATCTTCTCAGTAGCACACTCGCGCTGCCGACCCTGTGCACAGAGTTTCTATGCCGTCAATGTAGAGGACAAATCAGGACAAGCCTTTAGTCATCCCACCGACAGCACAAATTCTCCAGTGAGCTCTGGCTACCCTACTCACCGCTGGAAACACAACACGAAGTTATTATAGCCGCGGTATTCTGTAGGGCGGAGGTACTTCCCCAGTCGGACTGCTCAATTGGGCGGAAATACCGCCGTGTCCTACCTCCTTGAATGTAAACGCAACGAATTAAATTTTATTTCACAACTCAAAGACATACAACCAAAGAGAGAAACAAATCAAAGAGCTTGACGAGTAGATCAATTTAAAAAGTGTAAAATAAAAATTAAATTTAAAATTAAAATACCCCGTCACAATTAACAACCCCCAAAAACTGGTATCGCGATCGGCAAGTCGTTCGCGGTACTTACAGCTTCACCAAACTTAATGTGCGCTTAAAGGATCGCGCCCACGCGCCATCGGATTAAAACATCCTAGTGTTGTGCGGTGATAAATCCACGAGCTCTTATTGATGGTCATGTTTTCTGCTGCCGACATTTGAAATAAAGCTCATTTCATCCGATTTACGATCGCGGCACACTCTTTCGGAAACTCATAAAATACTACATGGTAGATATCCCGATTTCTTTAATACTGAGTGACCATGATAGTTTAAATACCTATATTTCAGCTTCTCTCTGTCTGATATTGGTTCACTTAACCTTTCACGCAACCGCCGGTTTTAAGTGTTTTTAATTCAACGTGATCTTTTTAAATGCCTTTTAGGACCATTTTAGCTACGTGAGGCTTCCAGGATCCACGGTGGCGATTCGGCGAGGAGACTTGCCGCGTCAAAGGATATAGTGCAGTACTTACCCCCTGATGATTTTCAGCTGCGGACCGCGCAACAGGGACATGTGCCTGTCCTTCATGGTATCCATCCACTCGGGGAAATCATTTCCTTGAAGTTTCAACCAAAATTCATCAAGTTTCCCTAATTTCTCCGTATCTATAAAAGCTCTCAACGAAAGTCGTGTTTTAAATCAAAGAACGCGTGTGCCAAGTTTGGGGAAAATTGGTTAAGAAATGCGCCCTCTTTCGAAACCCCGTATCATCATTTTAAAACATATTATATGACCACAGTTTATTAGTTTATGCCGGATTTGTTAACATTTATGGTGACTGCTTCGCTCCATTGAGTAGTAGCGTGATGATTTTTATAACAACACAAACTATTCAACACAATAAATTTTTAATTTGAACCGAGCCTCATCTGAGCCTCGTCTGCTGTTGAGCAGGTGCGCCGCCGACCAACAGGTGAGGTAGGATAGTCCGGTGATGGTTGAACACAGTAAAATGGATTTATTGTACACTTTCTGGCCTCTTTTGTTCTCTATATCTACATATAATCATGCCTTTATCCCTGTAGGGTTAGGCAGAGGGTGCGCTCCCCGTTTCCGAGGACGAGTTAGGGACTTTGTGGTTCCCAAACCCGAGGAAGGCCAGATGGCCATGTGTCGGCCGCAGTGCGAGGAATATGTCTGACAACCTCACCTTCGGCAACCAATAACGACCCACAGGCGCTGTGCGTTTTTGTCGGTTCGAGTCCTACATAACCTGTCCCACCAGCTCTTTTGGTCGGGGAATCCGTGGAGATTTTACACACGTAAAAAAAAGGTAGTAGTTAGAGCAAATTAAAAGGTTTTATTGATTTAAATGAGTACCATACTATATTCGTCAGGATCGTCGCTGGACATAGAGGGCGCCTTCGATAGCGCATGGTGGCCTGCCATCAAGGTGAGACTGGCGGAGGAACAGTGTCCGGCGAATTTGAGACGAGTTATCAGCAGTTACCTTAGGGACAGGGAGGTAAGGGTAAGGTATGCGGGCGAGGAGTGTAGACGCTCCACGGAGAAGGGGGTAAATGGGCCAGGGATCCATCAGGGTAGCGCAGCGGTGGCAGCGAAGGCTGACAGAAGTTGGCCTGCACGGCTTTGGCCAGTCGCCAGTATCCACGGCTGCCCGTGGGATGTGCCACTAGCTCTTGACCAAGCCGTGCAATGCGCAGGGCATCCGCTATCCAGCGGGGCAATGGCAACATCGTTATGGACACCATTGCACTTGGTGGGATGGGGGACGGTTTAATAGATTGAACAGTATTATGTGATTCGGCCGGCGCCTCCTTCTGCGAGCAAGTAATGCTCGTGAAGGAGGAGGCGGGGCGGGAGCGGGAGCGATGAAGGATCGCCTTTATCCTCTACATTGACGGCACAGAAACTCTGTGCTTACAGGGTTGACAGCGCGAGTGTGACTTTTCTGGTGTTACACACGTCCATAGGCCACGGTAACCACTTTCCATCAGGTGGGCCGTGCGCTTGTCTGCCACCTAAGTGGTATAAAAAGAAGTTTTAACTTGAAAAGTATTAATATTAACGAACAATCGCCGCGCTCACAGAGGTGCCGATAGCTTATAAAACCATACACGAGAGGCCAACTAAAAAGAGCCACTTTTGTTTTCCCTTTACGCGGCACATTTTGTCATTATTCGTGGCACGTGGTCGCGAATATATAATGTTTTATTATTAGAGGTTACGACTTCACGCCTTTAGCAAATTTGAGGCCTTAATGGTGCGGTAAAGATTTTGTTCCGATAAATATTATTTTTAAAGACTTTATTCTGTGGTTTATATGCCTATTGACTTAAAAGACGACTAATGTTATCTATAAGGCATGTTCAAAAATTTGCAACAATGTCGTAAGCAGTATGTCGTTCAGATCCAAGGCATTTTAAAGAAAGGACATGTCAAGAGGGTATATAAATTTTGTTGACCCAAAAGTTGGCCACAGCAACAGCGCTCTCCGTTGCTCTATAGAGGTCCTTGATACACATCGAGGGCACATCGATCATGAAAGCAAATGCGATATGGACTGGGATTGGGCCCCGCAGTTGTAGGAGATTATTTTGAAAAACAATAAATTAATTTTGTACCTTTAATAGTATTTTTTCATATTCATTCCGGAAACTTATAGTGCGCCCCACGTATGCGGTGGATATGTGGAGTCCCGCTTAAGGATCGCGTGAGTAACTCTTGCATCCGGGGCAGCCTTTATGTCCGTGCCATCGCGGTTAATACAGGAGAGCTTGGCTGTCTCTCTGTCAAAAGCAACGTCAGTATTTAGACTAGGCCTAGCCTAATTCTGAAGTTGAGAGGAACCATACAGAGGGAAAAATGTCTTATTTTGCAGCGTCACGACATCCCAGTTAGTGCAATACCCTGCTTTGCATATAGAAAAGCTTTCTATTATATCAGACACTGCAAAAAATATGCATTAAATTTTAGACTTTATGACCATACGGTTAAAGGCCACAATTAAATGATAAAAAGTTTCACTACACATTATCATTCACTCGGTAAAAAGCCTTTTAATTTCGGACTTTAACGCAATTGATTTAAAGTCTAAAATAAATGGTTTTTTAGAAGTGTTCGTGGTATGACAGTGGTTTTGCTTTAGCAGATTCGAGGCCCAGGTGTGTTTCAACTATCAGAACAATCACTCAACAGGAAGGAGGGAAAACCAAGGCATTAAGAATATTAATCTGATGCGAACTGTACATATATCGGGATTATACCGCGTGGTAGCCGGCAGAGTACAATTTGGACTACCCCATCTCTTCCCATGCGGTGTCATACAAGTCAACTAAGGGATAGGGCTGTTTAACATCAAACAGGCATATCTCAGCCTCAGATGCATGGCTTGAGTCAACAATAGTGATACACGGAAGACGGCAATAGGCTCACCCCCTATTACGTGGGATCACTTCCTTGATTGTGCAAATGGTACTTAAGTGTGAAAGTCTGTTTATCCAGGTTATATGGAATGCACCCTCTGATATAAAAGACACGTGTCTTCGTATATGCGCAAAGGCCGGCCCTGTTCCGCTTACTGGAGGCGGTAACAGCGGGAACTATACGTCGGCGTGTGGCTGAGTAAGGTCGGATTATTAAGCGGAATAAGTGCTAGATCGCGGAAGCTTGGGTGATAGCAGCAAGTATTGGCGTGCAAGTAATCTACATCAACGGCCAATGGAATAGGATATAATGGTAAATGATTTTGAAGCAAACCCGGGTCCTCTCGATCGTAAAACCGACTCCTTAAACACTAAGCTATTGACGCTTCGTGTTCTATATTTTTAATTTTGCAACCTAAAAATTTAGAACCTGAATTTACGTACCGCATTATCTATACCAAATACGCGTAATACCTTTAGTTATTTTAATAGCTGATGCAACTAAGTTCTATTTTATAGACTTTCTATCAATCTCCTCAATGATTGGGTAGTTTGGTAAACCTGCGCTTAGTAGATTTAGAGTGGATTTTATCAATAAAATATCGCAATTAACGCAAACTAAACCGTATTACACTGTTTACTTCTACAGAATGAGTTTTCAACCGCTTTAACAGATTTAATAATCGAAATTCTCAATCGCGTCAAATTCCGGTGTGACGTCATTATAAAAATATACGAGTACAAAAGATATAATAATATCGGACCAAAGACGATTACTGCGACTCGCGGCGGCAGACGAGTAGTTGTTGAATGTTTTAAATGGTTAAAGCTATTTTTTAATTCTTTGGATGGTCTCAGCAAAATCATTTATGCAATTTCAGCAGTGAGTTCATTCCACAGTGAATACAACCTATCGCAATCGGCTATCTTACCCTCTTTTTTGTCTACAGAACTAGCTATTAAGAAACAACATGACATAATCTGTCTAAATTGATGTATAGTTTCATCATCTCAATAATTAGCGTCAGCAAACGTACTCTAATAAATTTACCACTTTTTCATTTGAAATCTACGCTGCTTCTACTATTTTTAACACGCCATCTACTGATTTTATAAAATCAGTTATGGCAACATTGATGCCTACTGTTTTACGCACTTTGGCGCCAAATATTATGTCCTTGGCGGCACGGCGGCACCGATTGTCCGCTCCCAATTTGTGTCATTTCGTCCGGTCCTCCGGCTTTCGTATCCAGTCCATCCCAGCCACATTTTTCAGGTTCTCAGTCTATATGGCTAGCCTCACCGATATAATGGTATAGGTATCGAACATCATAAAATGAACGGATCTTTATTGAAGATACCCTTGGGTCCCAAAGGTCCTGGGCCCCACCAGAGAAATACGATACTATATTAGCGGAACACGAACAATCAAAAAAGAAAATACGTGACCTTGAAAAATCTATTGTGAATGTAAACAACAGATGTGTGTACCTAGAAAAGTGCAACCTTGCACTTGAACAAAAAGTGCATGAATTTGAACAAGGCACTCGTAAACATAACATCGAAATAGTAGGAATTGAGCAAGTACCTGATGAAAATATAATGGAGGTAGTCAAAAAAGTAGGAGAAACGCTTGAGGTACGCTGCAACGATATTGAATGGGCAACCCGTCGTCAACAACGCAAAACGAGCGACAAGCCAGCCACAATTTTAGTAGGATTTAAGAGTACTGGTACTGAAAGTCGAAATTCGTGGTTAGCAAATCGACGGAAGCTAATGAAAACAAATAGTAGCAGTATTACTACAGGTTCGCAGAAAAATAAAATATATATAAACGAAGATCTCACTAAAACCACACGAGAACTGTTGTGGAACACCAAAAAACAGTTGAAGGATATTTACAAGTATATATGGATCGTAAACGGCAGAATACTGGTAAAAAAGGAAGATGGTGATAAGTCAGTGTGGGTAAGATCTGAAAGTGATATTCGTGAATTACTTAATAAGTGAACGTAGTAACATTATCGCACCATCCATAACCGTGGTATATAATACGGATAACATCATGTATTAAAATTCGCGTTTCACGACGTCCTAGAAACAATAACTAACGACGGGTTAGTTAGTGCGTCTTGTGTAGATGACATAAGTAGCTGGATGTCATCATTTAATAACAATAACTATAAGGACTTTTGTTTGATTCATATCAATATACGATCTCTGAAGAAACATTTTAGCGAGCTGTTAGTTAGTTTAGATTGTAATCTACATAATATAGATGTTATTGTTATTACTGAACCGAATATAAATTATGAGCAGTTAGGTTTTTATAATATTGAAGGATTCACATTAAATAGTTTTGCTCGCACCGGGCGAAACGGGGGAGGGGTATTAGTATACGCGCGGGGAGGGCTAGCTGCACACCTGTGCGAGCCACCTGCACCCGAAATGCGCTCGGCGGAATGCGTGGCCATGACCTTCAACAATAATAACGAACGTATTTATCTAATTTCGATTTATAGACCACCTAAGATCAACAAACAAGATAAAATAGTACAATTTCTTGACGAACTTCGTAACTTGCTAGATAAAATACCTCAAAACGCTAAAGTGCTATTCTGCGGCGATATTAATATTAACTTATTAAAACAACAAGATAAATATGTGATATTGTATGAAGATCTATTAGCCGAGTACGGGTTTACTAAATGTATTAATGGAATTACGCGAAGCGAAATATTAATGGGTAATTTAGTTGAATCATGTTTAGACCATATATACATAAGAGCGCCACTCGCACAAGTTCAGTCAGCTATAATAAAAACTAAAATATCAGATCATTACGCAGTATCTGTTGCAGTGCAATGGGGGTGCACCACAGCGGACGGCCAGGGTACTGTGATAACGACGCGTGAGCAAACACATACTAATGTTACCCGACGGCGTTTCCTTGACAATCGCGCGGTGCGAGAAAAATTATCATCCATTGATTTTGATCATCTTTTACAGATTGAATGTCCCGTACAAATGTATGAATCCTTTAGACTAATGTTTGTTAATATATATGAGTGTTGTTATAAAAATAAAATGATAAATTATAATACTAGGAATAACAAAAATTGGGTTACGAAAAATCATAAGAAACTGTTATTAGAAAGGGACAGACTATTTTCATTATGGAAGAACGAACCGACTAATATGATTAAACGTCTAGAATATACAAAATATAGAAATAAATGCCATAAAATAATAACCAAAAGTAGAAGTGAATATGATAAACAAAGCATACTAGATTGTAATTATAATGTAAAAAAATTATGGGATAGAATACATACAATGATGGGTAAAACTAAACAATCTTTAGATAGCATAATATTAAACAATGTAAAAATGAAGGGAAGTGTAAAAGATATTTGTAATAAGTTTGCGACAACATTTGTAGAGGAAATTGAAAACATAAAGCACAAATGTGATACACAATGGCTGGATAGGATAACTTATGTAAATGAAAATAGTATGAGTATGAGATGGCAACCGGTGAGTATTGAGGCTGTTAAGAAGGTTATCATGGGTATGGATACAAATAAGTCACCAGGAAGCGATCTCTTGCGCATGTCAGATCTAAAATATATTGTGAATAAAGTAAGTCCTGTGCTCGCTCATCTAATAAACCAATGTGTACGTAACTACACATGCCCGAGTAAGTTGAAGGAGGCAATAGTGCGCCCTATTTTTAAAAAAGGAGACCGTAAAATATTATCAAATTATAGACCAATCGCAATTTTGTCAAGTGTAGATAAAATAATGGAAAAATGCATAGTAAATCAATTAGGAAATTACCTTCAACAAAATAACTTAATTAGTGAATGTCAACACGGATTTCAAAAGTCTAGAAGCACGAACACCCTCTTATCAAAATTTACCAACGAAATTAATAACAGTTTAAATAAAAAGCAGTTTATAGTAGCGGTATTCTTTGATTATAAAAGGGCATTTGATACTTTAGAAAAAAATACATTATTAAATGCGATGGGGGAGTGTGGGGTGGGGGAACCGCTCAACAAATGGTTTAGTGATTATCTAACTGAAAGACACTACCGCGTAAAGGTTGACGAGTCGTACAGTGACCCTATAAAGGTGAGGTGCGGGGTGCCGCAGGGCGCGGGGTGCGGTCCAATTTGCTACTTAATGCATGTCAACAGCTTATGCAGCGTTATTCACCACTGTTCGGCCTACATGTTCGCGGACGACCTGTGCGCGCTCCGCGCTGGTACCGATATAGTCGAGGCATGTCGACTCGTACAGCTTGACGTGGACAGAGTGGTGAAATGGTCTCACGACAACGGTATAAATCTTAACGCAGACAAAACCAAAATAGTTATAATTCATTCACCTTATTCACCTCCGCTCAACAAGCCCCCTCCTATTTACACACATAGCTATGATTGCATCCATAACCATTATAGTAACTGTACTTGTAAACCCATTGAACAAGAAAAATGTGTTACCTACCTTGGATTGAAAGTGGACGAAAACTTCTCTTGGTCGTACCATATTGAGCACATATGTAGTAAACTTAGAATACTACTAGGTAAATTCTACCACCTAAGCTATAAAGTACCTACTAGTACGCTCAAATGCCTCTACTTACAATTAGTCGAACCCATATTGGCCTACGCTCTCGACTGCTATGGACTTACATTCAAAAGCTATATTGATAAATTAGAATCGCAACAAATTAGATTTTTAAAACTATTAGTTAGTAGAAAAACCAAAAATAACTGTAAAGGCGATTATTATAAACTTTTCAAAATTTGCAAAATTCTTCCCGTTAGTTTAAAGCATAAATACCTACTTCTTGTTAATAGCCATGGCAGTTGGGAGCGTTACTCACTGGTTGCCCATAACTGTGTAACTAGGAAGGTATCTGCGGGTAAATATGAAGTACCCAGAGTATGCAACTACTTTGGCGACAGAACGCTTGATAAACGAATACCGTACCTACTTAATAGTTTGCCCGCAGATATCAGAAACGAAACTAAAAAAGGCAAATTTGCCAAATTGCTTCGAGACCATTTAATAAAGCAATTGTAATTGTAATTATGCACTGCAATTAAAAGTTCTTAGGTACGGTCAACGGAGTGGATGGGGTCGCACTTTTTCATATAAGTTGTATGAAGAAGTGCGACCTCATCTACTTTGTTGACTGTACATACCTATGCATAATATATAATAATGTCCGCATGCAAACGTAGCAAACTTTGTTGTCTGTTCCCACAGTCAAACCGTGGAAACGGTTTTGTGGGGCCTTGTTTAGATGTAAGTTATGTAAATAATGGCTAATAAAGATACATACATACATACATACCGTTTCTACAGGTCTCCCTGTTCGGCGCATCGCCCCGCGCCATCCCCACTAGACTACGCCAAGACCCACTGGTCCCACAAGTGCTGCGACAACCACCACCTCTGCCCGGCTATGCACTTGCTGACCCCTGAACACAATCCAACCGAGATTGAATTAATCTATAACAAGGAAACATTTCTTGATAATTTCAGATATATTTTATGGTAACCAACCAAAGACGGTGTATATGTCTTCAACTCAGCACGCAATGCAACAGAATACAAATATAAGTAAAAATAATACAAATCTGTCGAAGGACCGCTGGCCGTTGGAGCAAAAGAATATCCCTCCTAACAGCACAATTATAATGGATAATGCCCCATACCACTCTGTGCAAATTGATAAAGCACCTACGTCAGCCAATAAGAAAGCAGATTTGGTGGCATGGCTGCAAAGAAAAGGAGTGGATGCCGACATGTCACTATTAAAAGCTGAATTATTACAGTTAGTGAAATTGCCCCTTAAACCAGAATTGTTTATGCGCACAATATAATTTATAAACAATCTGGGTAATAACTGGGGAGAGGGCACATTATCAGTATTAGAATCAGTTGGGACTGTAACTGGGGTTAATGCATCATGCTCGTGAACGGGTGCTACTGCGGTGGCTGTTTGTATAAAGTTTCTCAACCGCGCGAAAAAGGTCGATTGCATGTTTATTTTGAAGCTCTTGCCTTAAATATTTTAACATTTGCGATATATCCCTATAATAAAGTGGAAATATTGACAAAGAAGAGCTGAAAAATGCCCTTTCAGCATTTGGATACCGACTCTCTGATGATGTGGTTAACATGATGGTTCAAAAATTTGACCGATATGGCAGAGGCACTATTTTGTTTGATGATTTTATTCAATGCTGCATTACTTTGTATGTAAGTATCATGGTTTATTTCAACTAGATCACTGACCTGTTGCTATATGTGGCAGTAATCAAAGCAAAATGAGAATGCCATTCTTCAAACTCATTAAAAAGGAAAAAAAAATAACCCATACATATATAGCATGGGATGTGTTATGGTTATGAGCGCGCAGTGCGTGCCACAAAACAGTTATTTTGTAGATTAGGCAGCTTGTCCAAGAACCAGTCTTAGCCCCGACGAATCGACCAATATCCTCAAAACCGTTCGTTTGAAAAATTAGGCTACTAGTCCGAGGACAACTTCTTGTTCAGACGAAAAGCCTCATACGTATTACGAATGAGGCGAATCTGGATAGAAGACAAAATTTATGAACCCGTAACCATTGAACTTCGGAAGATGGCTTCAATTTTACCAATTTATCACACGAGAAAGAAACATTATACTTACATCTTGATCGCTCATCATTTCCTTGGTCGATACAGTGGTCTCCAATTTATTTTGTGCGAGCAAGCAAGAGACTTATGTTCACCACGCATTTACATCATCAAGATACTCTACTTTATAGTAACCTTTATTCATTAAAGTATTTTTCAGCCGAAAGTTATTTTTTAGCTGAAAGTTTTCCTAAAATGTCATAATAATATAATTTGTATTACATAATCTGGCGCAACATGTGTTCTTTTTCTTTTCATCTCTAGTGGCAGTCATCTCCACGACGTAATTTTTAGTTCCGAGTTTGACCGCGGGACTTTTTTCTGGCGTTGATTCTAGTAGAATTGAGGGCCAGGTTAGCATATTGCTAGGTGTGCCCATGGTCGCCGGCTTTTAGCCATTTGATTCTATTTACTGTGGTTGTCCGTTTAAACTAGATTAAACTAAGTATATAGATGCTTATTAGTGATAATTTAATTATATATTAAAACTATTTACTTTGACTGATAACAGATAATTTGCACTAATTTGTATTCAACATTTGATAATTAATACATGTTACACTCATTAAACTCAATATTTATATTTACATTATTTACAAATTTACCACATGAGACAAAAACAAACAAGCATGTGAATATGTGAATGATGTGAATGTGACAAACATCTCATATCTCATTCTTCATTCATCGTTCATCACGAAACAGCTTTTGGCGATGAAGCTCCATGCAAGACGACTGTTTATAGCTGGTTTGCAGAATTCAAGCGTGGTCGTATCAATCTCAGTGACGAATCTCGCGATGGTCGGCCGTCCACCGCTGTGACCAACAAAAACATCGATGCTGTGCGCCGTATGATTAAACTTCAGCCAAAGTGTATCAAGATACTGTCTTGGATCATGCAGTGAAACCTCTCAGCAACACACTTTTTAAAAATATACCGCGGGCTTTCCAACAGGACTGTGCTCCTGGTCACAAGGCACGAACTGCCCAAGCCTGGCTAGAAACCAACGTTTCGGACTGTATAAGAGCTGCAGACTGGCCCTCATCTATTTTATTATTCACACTCAGCCCAATGTTTCTTTAAAACAGTCGCTGTTGCTAAATCGCGATAGAATCCTTAAAAAGTAGTTTCATTTTAATGCTAACATTACTGATTATATAGGCATCACTCACATTAGTATTAAAGTTTTCGGGATATTTAGATTTAGGTTGTATTGTTCTGAGTTTAGGACAGCATTCTGTTCTGGGGAGGAAGTTATGATTATAACATTGAGAAAGCCTTTATTGCACAAAAGAGAGCTACAAGAACAGCAGGAGTCATGTGTGAAATTTTTTAGGGATTTGAAAATATTAACGGTTCCACAACATTATCACATTTATCACAGATAAAATATTTTTAATACAAGATTAAATACAGAACAATAATTTATTGATTTTATTACTTACTTATGTGTTAAAAAATGGAAAATAGTAAGTATGTAGGTTATATTTATTTATAAACATTTATACGCTGAGTTTTGTGTGTTCATCCTGTCCGGGCAGCAATGTGAGCTACGGGTGAAAGCCTTTCGAGTTGAGTTTTTCCCAATTATAACTTATAGGAGATAGTATTAGGATGACTAAGCCCTCGATTCTATTAAAGCAAAACCATGTCAAAAAATGGCATTAAATTTAAGACTTTATTTCTATTACAGGCTAATCGACATCATCATCGTCCGTGTCGCTATCATTGACATTTATTATTAGCCGTTCGCATAAAAATGAAATTTTCAAGTCCTGTTCTTGCAGAGTTTCAGCGTGACGCACACATTTTTGCCAATTATCTACAGTTACATTTTCGATATTTTTTAAGTTAAATCCAAAGCTTAAATCTATGGTATTTTGCTTTGCCATTCATTTGCCATGAAGAATGACAGTATTTTAACTTCAGCTAACCATAAGGCAAGGTGAAGGCTGTCACACTGTGCAGAATATACGAACAAAAACAAAGAGAAACTTGGTGGCACAAATTTGTCTCAAGTTTCGACCGGGTAGGTACCACCGTGCACTATTGCGAAAAACGCTCCATAGCAATTCAATCTCGGTTGGATTGTGTTCAGGGGTCAGCATGTGCATAGCCGGGCAGAGGTGGTGGTTGTCGCCAGAAAGTCAAAAAAAAAGAAAAAGTAATTACACGATTAGACAATAATGAAGGAACGGTGGTGCCCTCTTCCAGCTCACGAACGTCATTCATCGAAATTTACCCAACCACTAGGCCCATAAAGGAGAGCAAAGAGCGTAAAACATTATCTACACTACGCTTCGTGTTGCGTACCTACCTAAAAATATATGAAACGTTGAATTTACTAATACAATTTACATGTTAATTTATATTATGATTTATGGGAGAATCACTAGTATTTCCGTTTAACCTCTCTAGCAACTAGCTAATAAATAACATCAAAAATTAGACTTTTATAACTACCGGTGAATAATTTTTCTTGATTAGCTTCCGGGCTCGAAACTGTGTACGTTCAACAAACTCTTAATTAGTGTTTCCAACAGTGCAATCCAAGCTCACAGCGGTGGCGAGAGCGCTGGTCCGCTCGTGCCGGCAGGAGATGGGCGAGATTGAAGCATGTCCTGAGTGCTATGCAGAGTATACCCGTGATCACTGAAAATGGCTAGTGAAAAGCAATCGTCTAGAAATACGTACTTACATAACAAAATAACACGTATTGAATCGTGATAAAATACTAACGGTTTGGAAGTTCCGGGTTCGCATCTTGGCCTATCGACTTGAACCCACAGAGTGACATAATTAAGTGTTAGGTACCTATTGAGAACGATAGTGGATATTGTTTTAGCAGATGTTAAGGACGCTTAACAATAAACCAAATATGTTGTAGGATTGATCAAGAAATATTTACTTTGACCAGATAACGTTTCATCTAAACTTATTCAGTTTTAGTGGGTATGGGAGGGATGAAAATGGCTGATCTTTTCCTTTTAACTGGACCCTGTACTGGGTTCGGAGACGCCCTCTTCATTTTAGTCTGATCGGGGCTTTGCTTGGCTTCCTCAACTTGCTTGATAACTTTCGGGTCGAGGAGTTCTGTCTATCATGATTTGTTTAATATGTATTATTAACTTATTATCAAAGTCTCTACAAGGAGTAACAGATGCCTTAAAGAAACCATATTTTATGCCTTGAAGGCGTGGACTTCTACAAACTAATAATAGAAAATCAGCATAACATTGTTATTTGAACAATTATACAACAATTTCATGCTTATCGTAGTAACGGTATCGACAGGACGGTTTCGTTCATTTGCGGAAAATTGAGTGGTTAGATTAGAAGAAACTCAGTAACGGGTCGCGCTTGTCGTTGTTGTTCCAATTAAAAGAACAAATAGAATCAAACCAATCTGAGGTCAAGTTGGCGTGTCCTATATAAAAAAATACTAATATTTTGTGCCGTTCGATCCTATGTCATGTTAGAATCGAAATACTAAATAGGATAATGTAAGGTATAAGTCACAAAGAGAATCATGTAAAGAAGTCACTTATTACCTCTGGAGGAATGCTGACCCTCTTTTCTGAGACTTTGCCTTCAGCTTACCATCAGGCAAGGCGAAGTCTAATTGACGTGTTCTATATAAAAAAAGAAAAAAAGCACCAAACCCGTGCTGCAGACACTGTATAAACCCTCTAATGCCCTTCTTGAATGAACTCGCTAATTATAGTGAATCACAAGGGCCCACCGGAGATAAGGTCAATAAATGCGCGGCTTTGTAGCTCATAATTAATAAGTGGGCTGCGATAACATCTCGGGGGCAATTACCGAAATACAACGGGTGTGCACGTAGCATCAGAAACTCATTACTACTTACGTATTCTATTACTACAATAGCGCCGCCGCGCGGGGAGACATCTCGAAGTTCAGCCAGTTGTCCAGGCGGACCACGTTATCCACCTGGGTAGAGAACAATTATTTATTTATGAACGTGGAATCCAGTTATTAAGATACTAAAACCAAAAAACACAGTGCCGTTAAAAACTCTACAAACAGTGGCACATAAATAGTATATAAATAACTTTTTTATCTGCAAAAGGGTAGGCAGAAGTAAATAAGATTTTATTGTAGTGACTAAAAATGTGTAGGATAAACAATAAACTTACCTCTTAAAACAGAATTATTGGGCCCAAAAGAAATTAAATTTAAGATGAGGTGAATAAGGAAATTTTAGGAACGTGGAATAAACAAGCGGGGCGAATGCGGAATGAACCGAAAATATACCGGCTCGGCTGTCATGAATATCGATACTGGGTCAATCAATCAGTGGTTGCGCCGGTGTAGAAGCTGTATTTCTTGACGCGGAAACACACTCTTTCTATACCCGTCTCCTCTCCCGCACTAACCATAGAATAGTACTAAATATAGACACTCAGTCTCGCTTTGAACTAGCCAGCGTAAGGACGGACCGCGCTCGCGTCTCTCAACAATGATTAATATTTGTTACATTTTTACCGCTTCATAGACCTTTACCGATCGGATTGTGCCTCTCGTGTGTTCCTCAAGTGATCTAGTGACGCTGACGGCAGCTCCTGAGCAAGGAAGAGAAGATCCGTGTACCGGCTGCGATGAAAACACGTGTGTCGTGAAGGTTAGTGCATCCTCTCCTAATTTCTCGGGTTGCATTCATTGCTTGGATCACGCCCGCGGCAACCCGACCACCTGTCTTTTGTGTGTAAAGCGTCAATGGAACAGTTAGCTACATCCCCGCAATACAGTCCACTACCGCACGTGGCCAAGCGCCACCATTTTTGGTCCGGATCGAGCCGGATCCTTAGCCGTAGTTCGTATTTTGTTATTATTCTAATGGGAATAAGCGCACCGCACCTAAGTGCCTGGTTATTTTAGTAGAAAACCCCGCATCCAGACATTTAGGCTTAGAATTTGTTGTCCGTTCGCCGCTGGCTCGCATTGTACCTACCTAATACATAAATAGGTTAGGTAGCGTATCAACACTTAATCGTAGTTCGCAATTTTCGCACCGCGCCTAAATACCTAGTTATTTTAGTAGAAAACCCCGCATCTAGGCGTTTAGGCTTAGATCTTAGGTATACTAGACACCCTAGTGCATAGGCACAGTGTAATACCTAACGCATTTGGCTTTGTTTTGTTTTTTTCAATTACGTCGTATTTGCCTGGTACCTGCGTGGGTAGACACGTGGTTGTACCTCATTCCAATTCATACGAAAGTATTTTAATTTGAATAGATATTACGCAATACTTAATCTCGGAAATAATAGTTGAACCTAGACAGCGACCATCGCGTAGGTACGACCTTGTTGCTATGCGCGTTTGTTCAAGCGTGCATTCACAGTTGTAGGTACCTACCTATCTGCCGAGTGTCGCTCGCGCCGCCTCGCTGCTCTGTACCGCTAAGATTAAGTCATTTCATATTTGTTGTTTACCGCACTTTAGTTTGAGATTTAATTGTAAACATGTCCCCAAAGGTTGATAAGACCGGTAAGGTTCAATTGAAACTTTTATACGCTAAAAAAGAAATGATTTACTCTCGCGTACAATCGATTTATGATAATGCACTTAAAACCTCTGATTTGGTCATCAGAGATTCGTTCTTGTGTTCTATAGAAAACTTAGATAGTCTACGCGCGGATTTCGAAACCTTAGTACATGACATCAACGTTTTAGAGTTGAATTTGAATCCCGATTACTCAGTGAGTTATCAAGCCTTGTCGTCGTTTGACGATTTGTATTGTCGTATCAAACGCGTCGCTAGGAGTTTGGAGAAGCCGGCTGACCTACCCAACCCCACTCGCGACCGACCTAAGTTGCCACCAATTCAAATACCCGAGTTTGATGGTAACATTCGCAATTGGTGTCTATTTATAGATAGTTTTGAGAATACAATAGATAAGAACGATTCGTTGACAGATCACGAAAAGTTGCATTATCTCGTTGAAAAATTGACTGGTAAAGCTATAACCGTTTGCGCTGGAATTACGTTTAGTGCCGAGAATTATAATTTAATTTTAAATACTTTGAAAGCTAGGTATGAGGATAAAAGATCGGTAGCTAACGCCTATTTAGATCAGATGTTTGATTTGAAATCTATTACGGCATGTAACGATCAAAACTTAGAGAAATTTCTAGATACTTTCGCGTCAGCTGTTCGCGCCGTAAAGAACCTAAAGATCGATGACCTCTGCGACTTCGTATTTTTGTATATGGGTTTAAGGAAATTAGATTCCGAAACCATTCGTTTGTTTGAGTCGGATCATCGCGGCAATAAAATTCCTAAGTTCGAAGACTTAGAAAGTTTTGTTCGCGAGCATATAAAGGTATTGCAGCGCTCTTCATCGAAACATGAAGGCGCGAAGATAGTTGTTGATTCTGCACGCAAAGTAGATGCGTCATCGAAGTCACTGAGGTCAACTCATACTTATGTTAGTACCGCACCAGCACGTGTACAGTCACCTGTTTGCTCTTTGTGTAGCACTCATCATTCGCAACTGTACAGGTGTCCTGGTTTTCTAAAATTGTCGCCTAGTGATCGTTATAAATTTGTTCGCGCTAATAATTTTTGTTTTAATTGTCTCGGTACTAAACACCGCGTTGTTTTATGTAATAGTAGAAATAGTTGTCGCAAATGTCAAGCGAGACACCACACTTTGCTTCATTTTGAGAATAGTAATGCCGCATCCAATGTGAGCACGGTTGGCTCGTCGAGCGGTGACACACGGCAGCCTGCGCCGCAGCCGCAGCCCGCGCTCGCGCGCGCTCCGGCCCGCCCGGTGACCGCCGCGGATGACGTCACCTTGTGTTCGTTCTCCGCTAGTGCTGCACTCACTACTGTGTGTCTTGCGACCGCTCGCGTTGTTATTGTTGATGCATTAGGTAAGCCGCGCATTGTTCGAGCGCTGTTAGATGGCGCTTCGCAAAGTAATTTCATTACTCAAGATTGTTGTCGGCGTCTTGGTTTCAATGTTGATAAGCGTTCAACCCGCTCAGTGGTGAAGGGTTTTGGAAGCTTACAGTCAGCTGTTCGTGGCACCGTTAAAACAAGGTTTAGATCTCGTTTTAATAATAATATTTGGTTTGACATGGATTCGCTCGTTATAGATAGAATAGCTGAACAGTTGCCTACCGTCCCGGTTGACACGTCTTTATTAACGAAATTTAAAGACTTGCCTTTAGCAGATGAGACTTACGCTGTTCCTGGAGTCGTCGATATATTGATCGGCGCTTCGATTCTCCCGCACCTCCAGTTATCACGTAAGGTTCAAGGGGGACCGACGTACCCCGCTCCGCACGCACTGGAAACAGTTCTTGGTTTTGTTATAATTGGTTCCGCACCCGCTTCTATAGATAGTTTTAGTCACTCGACTGCTTCGTTCTGTTGCACCGTCGAGCCGCCACTGGAGTCTACCATCCGCAAGTTTTCACTCGGTGGCTCCCGTGTATCCGCTGAAAAACGCTTTCTTTGTTTGGAACGAAAGATGCAGGCGTCCCCAAAGTCGAAGCGGGCCTATGATGAGGTTGTTAACGAATATTTAGATAAAGGTTACATCTCACCTGCGCCTGCGGACACTGGCGGGACCCAGCCTTCGTACATTATCCCGCACCGCGGAGTTATTAGAGAAGATAAGCTTACTACTAAAACTCCGCGTAGTTTTGGATGGCAGTGCTAAGACTAGCACTTCCGTGTCGCTTAATGACATTTTGTATTGTGGTCGGAATCTTTAAGGTAATTTATTTGACATAATTGTAAATTTTCGCATTAATATTAGAAGAATTTTAGCTTTTAGGACTCAACAGTCGCTTTGTGTTGGGCCCACTCTTCGCCCCATCGTTGGGACACATTCGTCGCTAATAGAGTGGCAAAAATTCAATCTGAATTGGCGCCACATAATCTCTTTCACGTTGCTGGCACCGACAACCCAGCCGAGTGTCTCTCTCGTGGATTGCTTCCTTCGCAAATTTTGGATCACCCGTTGTGGTTTGGTGGACCGTCCTGGATTCATGCCGCGTTAGACGGGTGGCCAGTTAGTCAATTCAATCCCACTACGGTTTCCGAACCACCCGAGGAGAAGAAGCTCTCGCTTGTTGTATCGGTCCCACGTGAAGAGACCCTTATTTTGTTGTTGGCTAATCGCGTCTCGTCTTGGTCGAGACTGTTGCGTTGTGTTGTTTGTTCGCCTCTGCCCTCTGCCTAGCCAGCGGTAGGCACGAGCTCCAATCTAGGTTTATATTTTAGTTGTTATTTCCCAAACCTAGATTTAGATTAGACTTTAGATTTGTTTCGCATTTGTCGTTTCGAAGGTAACCCTTCAAGCCGGGGGGAATGGTTGCGCCGGTGTAGAAGCTGTATTTCTTGACGCGGAAACACACTCTTTCTATACCCGTCTCCTCTCCCGCACTAACCATAGAATAGTACTAAATATAGACACTCAGTCTCGCTTTGAACTAGCCAGCGTAAGGACGGACCGCGCTCGCGTCTCTCAACAATGATTAATATTTGTTACATTTTTACCGCTTCATAGACCTTTACCGATCGGATTGTGCCTCTCGTGTGTTCCTCAAGTGATCTAGTGACGCTGACGGCAGCTCCTGAGCAAGGAAGAGAAGATCCGTGTACCGGCTGCGATGAAAACACGTGTGTCGTGAAGGTTAGTGCATCCTCTCCTAATTTCTCGGGTTGCATTCATTGCTTGGATCACGCCCGCGGCAACCCGACCACCTGTCTTTTGTGTGTAAAGCGTCAATGGAACAGTTAGCTACATCCCCGCAATACAGTCCACTACCGCACGTGGCCAAGCGCCACCAATCAGCCTCTCGCTTTTCATGTCCGGATATGGAAATTCTAAATAAATGGAAACACAAACACAAAGTAAAATAAAATAAAATAGAAATAATATAATCTAAGTCTAGGATTTTGTCACAAAGGTGGTCAAAATCGTCCTAACCTAATTACTGACTACTGTGTTTTTGAGCAAGTTCTGCCATTAACCGGGCACTTATAAACCTGCGGTAAATACACACATAAATTCGAAAAGCATCGAAAAGTCATTGGTGTGTGCCCAATACGAGGTTATTATGGCCGCGGTTTTCTGTACTTCCCCAGTAGGACTGCTCAATTGGACGGAAATACCGTCGTCTCCTACTGCCTGAGACTACGTGAGAATTTATTCCTCTCGGTCTGCACTGACCCTAAAGCTAATACAGTGTTATAAAAGTACCTGAATGTTATTCTTGTCATCAATCACAGCCAACAGCGGTTGTGAGACCGCATAATTGTTGTTGCAGATTCCCTTCAAGTTCAACGGCTTGAGTGAGTGTCTGTCCAAACTTAACGTGTTTTTCCTTCGGCAGCCATATTGTTATGGGCAGACGTTTCTTCCAAGATTCTACGCTGCAGAGCTTCGATGCAGTGCGTCGTAATCTGCTGTTCCGAACAGTGTTACCTGATAAAGGAAACAAACATTTTAGGGGAGGGAGGTGATATTTTATTGTTAGTATGTCATAACATTACTTGTCTAGTTAGGTAACTATCTATTATCAAGTCCAAATTTATGCAAGCCGAACATAAAAGCATTTTAGAGTGATAATGTCCAGTGGCGGCGCGCATTGCGTACCTTCCCGTTTTTGGGGACTAGTTGAGGACTTCGTGGTCCCCCCCCCACACACGAGGAGGGACAAAATGAGAGAGATGGCTCTGGGTCGGCGGGGGTGCGAGGGATATTTCAACCAACAACAATGCATAGACCCACATGTACAAGTTAAAAATCGACATGCAGACAAAAAAACTACGAAGCATGTGGGATTGTCTTGTGACTAAGCTGACGCAAGTCACGTCGTACGTATAAACTAAGGTTAATAGGCAAGAGAATGTAAACCGGTTGGCTTGTTTGATATTTTCAGCAAGAGTTTGACCTATTTTGAACGTGGCGTTAACTGTAGACATAAATGACACTCACCTCTTCAACAGACAGCCCGTAGTTATTAGGCACAGCCTCTCTATACTTGAACCTCGTAGGCAAATCCCCTCCAATGATGTCTTCACAGTCCATCTTGTAATCTTACGCCATCCTCAAAGGTTTACAATTTAAAAAATACTTTGGAAAAAGTACGCGTATATTTCAATATGTGTGACGGAGAAGGAATACAAGTATTATGCTCCATCTCATCCGAAGGGTGTCGTAAGGGAGGCGATTAACGTCAAAATACGCAGAAGATATCACTGTGAGTGAAGGAAAGCTCGAAATAAAACTCTGTACTAATACTAACCCGTCTGGCCAGCGTGGAAACAGTTGGCCAAAGCCTCCCAACATTGGGAGAGGTCTAAGTCCCTCAGTGGGCAGTGATAGGCTAGATAGATATATAGTTATAATTATGATCTAGCCCTTACTACTAAATTAGATAAAAACAATCCTTGCTGCCGTTTATATATCATGCTATAATTTCAGCTCGATCGGTGCAGATCTTTGAGTTTTTAAAGCGTACACAAACCAACATAACATTTATATGTATAGATAGACGGACAGAGCGGGTTTTTAGCTTACCATCAGGAAATCAAGTTGGCGAGTTCTAGATAAAAAAAAACTTCCCTTACAAAGTATGTCGACCAAGAGTTACTTGGACAGTCAGTAACAACCAATAAACCTATGAACCTGCAGTGTGAACTCTGTGGCCGTGTCTCCGGTGGGGAGTTATCCGTGGGGATTTTGCGCACGTAAAAAAAAGAAAGTAACGTTGGTATTCGATTGAAAACATCTCGACGAACTGAAAATGGTCGCTTCCCTCGTCACATTTTACTTCTTCTACGCTAACACGTGAGCCCACATTTGGTCAGTTCTGTGTAATAAACATGTGTAATAATAATAATAATAATAATAAGCACTGGTAACTTAGTCCCTGTACCCAATACCGGTGGAGCACTATTTTTTATATTTATAAGTAAATGTTGTTTTATATGTATTTAAAAATATAATTTATATGTTGTATATTTTAATAAAGAGAAAATAGTTTTCATAATTATTTAGGTATCTAAATAGCCTATTTACACACTATATACTTCACACTCAATGGTCTAAGTATGAGGGGATTTAAGTGTGCTCTCACACGATCGAGTTAAATTTTGTATTGAAAGTCTTAGTACTTTTCCTGATGCAAAATACATTAGGAAAAATATTGTCCACCCCACTTAGTCTAACAAAACAATATATTCTGCTTCGAATCTTCGTACAGTATTTCAACTCTAAACCGACGAGCATGCATGAAGAATGTAATGAGAGTGAATGAAGCGAGAGTAGTATGTCAGGATCGTAGCAAGTGGAGATCCGTGATCTCTGCCTACCCTATGGGAGACAGGCGTGATTTTATGTATGTATGTATATATTAAGTAGGCGTTCAAACTGCTCATTACAAATTGTTAGCTCAGCAGGTCACAAGAGTATTTAACTGTCGACCACTAACATTCAGTGTGTATTTTAAGTGTACCGTCATCGATTGGAACAAGTTTTAAATTTTAATGCCGGTACAAGAGAAAGTTGCAGCTGACTTTCCATGTACCTACGTGTAACATAATATTCTTTATTACCTCATATCTTCCAAATTATGAGACGAATTTCTTCAATTAACTATCGTTAGATTCGTCTCGGTAATCCAAGTGTTCTTAGATAGAAATGTCAAAGAATCTGCATCAATACCTATTTTTAAGAATAGATTACAAGAATAGATATCTAATGATCTGGAATAACAAGCAGCCTTCTAACCCATGAACAAACGGTATAAAATTCCACACGGAATTTTTCATTTGTGTTCCCATTTTGCCGGGATTGTCATGAGATTCATGTAAGTATGTAGCTGCACTGAAAACCGGCGTCATGTACAAATTTACCCCTAAGAAAATGTTATTTTTATTAATGTTTAATTTAGGTGTATGGACATCAAAATATTTGGGGCTCAAGATCACCACTCCTGCTGATTCCTCCGCTCCGCTTGCTTTTCTCTCGGTGTTGGAGATTAGTTGGCAGTCGCTCACGCAAAAGTCAACTAAACAAATTATGGAGGACTAGAGTGCTATATTATATCACGCTCTAACAGTTCAATCAAAGAATCAAATTCATTCATTCAGTTTAGGCACACAAAGAGCACATATAAACGTAAAAAATCTACAGTTATGTCAAGAAGCATTATAAAAATATTAAATAACGTAGATAAACCATTGGGAAATGATTCTTGCGCTTAGTGTCACACACCTAAAATGATAAAAAGCACATAAATTATACAATTACAATATATTAAATGAGATGAAGTACTTCTAGATAAATAATAATTTTGAATTAGATAAATGATAAACAATGTACAAGTTATACAATGAAACTTACATAGGACGTCTTAGACAAAAAAGTGATCTTTCATGCATGGTCCTTGGGAACCCCTGTCCCTGCTATAGTAGCCAAAGGTTACAGATGGTATCACCCCCAAGATAACAATTCCCCTGTTCCTGAAAATTCCCAGTGTCATCACTAGGTGTGTTGAGGTTAAAAAAATCATAGACACATGAAAGTAGTCTATGTTTTTTTATAATACTCACAACAAAATAGAATGATGGATATAGATATAAACGGCACCATCAAAAACGAGCAACGTCATTGTTGAAAAACCTTACTGCTGCCATGATTTGTCATTATTGACTCAAAATTATCTATAATCTTGGTATTCCCCCTTCCTTTTCTTTTTTTTTTACGTGCGCAAAATCCCCACGGATACCTCCCCACCGGAGCCGGTGGAGGAGGTTATGTCGGACTCGAACCGACTAAAACGCACGCCGCCTGCGGGTCGCTTTGTTTGCCGAAGGTGAGGTTGACAGGCATATCCCTCGCACCCCGGCCGACCCAGGGCCATCTCTCACGATCTGGCCCTCTTCTCTCGGGTGTGTGGGGACTACAGAATCCCCAACTCGTTCCCGGTAAACGGGGAGGCGCGCCAGGCGCGCCATCCCTTATCTTATCGATATAATTAATCTTTCAATCAGACACACACTGTTTTCTATTTTTAACATTTCACGATTATTAATACATATCAAGAAGTTATCTCGTAGAAGCAGACGAATGTTTGGACTAACAATGACTTGTCCGGGTTTTGATGGGTAACACAAATTCGCACTTAAATCAAAGCTGAGTAATTGCCTGTTTTATTAATAAATGTAAAATTGAAACATTCGTTTTAGAATAATTATGAATTTTATAAGTAGGTATGTAAAGAAGCTTTACAAAGGAATGTAATATACAATACAAAGTATACAATTTAAAAATAAAAATTAATGTAAGAAAATATAGACTCTGGCCAACGAAAGATGAACACTGGTCAAATTGTATGATTAATAAATTATTCATTTTAAATAACTATTAAGTATTTTAAAGCAATTGGCCAATTTTTTTTTAATTAGCCGCGGCAGCCTAGTGGTATGTATTTAACAAAACGTAAACAATCTTGTAGCATTTTTTTATAAAAACACATAATAAACCAAAATTGTTCAATTTCAGTTTTTAGCCTGCAAAATGGGTTTCTTAACAGAAAAATATTAATAAGCTGTATTTTTAAATGGCCCTCTTCTCGGTCGTGAGGACTACAGAGTCCCCCACTCGTCTCCGGAAACGGGGAGGCGCGCCACCGCGGCGGCCTGCTTCTGCCAGGGTGACAGGCGGCTCCACCTGTCACCCCAAAGATCGTATGGGTACGTAGCCAATCTTTGGGCTACAAATACAACAAAAAATTACGTTAATTTTATATTTCTTATCTGTGAACGTTGTGTTAGCGAACTAGATAAGTTATAAAATAATTTTAAATCATAATGACGCTTTAGATTTCGTATCAGCTATATGTAACTGACTGAAACTTGAGGATTATTCCCGCTATCTACCTCCTGAAGCTGGGAGTCCGGAGTTCAACTACTTCTCCTTTTGGTTTGGCATTTACGACTTGTAAGAGAGTGAGTGACTTCTGAAGTGAGTGAATAAATGCTGTGCCATGACCTTGTCCATTAATCAGCAGGTGTACCAGATCGTAAAATCACAGAAAAATAAACTAACACAGGAGATTAGTAGGAATCGTTCGAATAACTTTTTTTTTCTTTATTGTACACTTACAAGGCTGGTTTATACAAATAAGTGAAATATATTCAAAGGCGATCTTAACTCAAGGTTGGGTTCTCTTTCAGTAAACCCGGGAGTGCGCAGAGGAATTGGTACAAAAAAATTACAAGAAAATGAACGTCACAATAAGACTATGGAGGCTTTAGCATTGGGCAGGGGCTTGTACATAAAGCCTCATAAAAATGGTAAAGGGTTATTTATAAAATCATCAAAAAACTGAATAAGCTACCTAATCGACCTTTAACTAATTTAGACATTCAAAAATATGCTCGTGACATACAAAAATACCATTATAAACATTTTGTTTTGTAAACATAACCTCAAAAGCTATCAGAATACTAACTCAGGTTTTCGAGGCACTCGTTCCTCCGCCTCTCACACTCGCTCTCATCCATCTCTGAGGAGTGAATCAGATCGTCTACCTATGTGTCATCCAAATAATAACGATAAGTTATAACCATAGGTATGCATGTGATCTGCATCCGGTTCAGATAAACACTAAAAGCAATCGATCGTATTCCATGATGATAACATCAATAGCTAAGTTCTCAATGCCCATGACATCAGAGTGCATCATCTGTGACACTTCACAATCGCGTTATCGAGTGAACACATATCATGGCATTTTCTTTCCGAGTTTTTTTTTTTATCCACTTATGTGGCAGACAAGCACACGAAAACAAAAAGTCAAGCGCCTACAATATGGGGTTCTTCAAGAGAAAAAAAAGGTGTGAATGAAATATGTTTATTTGCAGAAATATGGTAGGTACAAGGTTTTAAAGATGAATGTGTGAATCGCATATTTCGTCAGTCAATGTTCTGACATGCAAAATATAGTGTAGCTAAAATAATGCTTATTTGAAAAATTTGGATTAAATCGCCATGTGTCACACTCGCGCTGCCGACCCTGAAGTAACCTCCTAATGCCCCTTTTGAAGAACCCCATAAGTTTGCTGTTGGATGGAGAACAGCTGAATAACAAGATGCTTGCTGGTTATAAAACCAATTATTTTAAAAGTAATGAAAGCATTCATCATCATCATTACCTCGATTGCATCCGAGGCTTTGCACTTCGGAGCCCGGGGTCCGTTTACTCCTCCTTCTCCATCTGCTTAAAAGGTTTTAATGGGAGCCACATGGATCTCCCAGAGTCTGCGTCATCGATGTCCCATGATTACTGACACTGATCAACTGTTTGGTATTGTTGCACTTGTTCGTAGAAAACAAACAAACGGACACGCGCGACTGTTTTCAAATTCCCACATCTATAGCATGCGTCAACAAGTATAGACCGGACGAATAGATTGCTGATAGAAAGTGGTTACCGTGACCTATGAACGTGTGTAACACCAGGGGAGTCACACCCGTGTTGCCGGTCCTGTTTGAACAGAGATTTTCTGTGCCATCAGTACAGAACACAAAAAAAGACACACAAAAACTCTCCAGTGAAGTCTGGCTATCATGCTCACCGCTGGGTGCATGCGGTGTCGTACAAAGCAACTAAGGGATAGAGCTGTTTAACATCAAATATCAGACTCAGCCTCAGATGCACGGCTCGAGTCAACCATAGTGTCCGGAAGACGGCAATAGACTCACTCCCTGTTACGTGGGACCTAATTTAATGATTGGTGAATGTGTTTATTGCCCTCGCCAACCGCCCCTACAGTTTCTAGCGTGCATTCCAAGTGTGAGTTTGTCATTTCTGTTGTTGTTTATTTAATAGATATACTCGATACATATTTCTAAATGACTTTACTGCTCCAAAACCAACAAATGAGTTGAATAACAATGAAGTTCGAAAACCAGTTAGCCAAAATTTGCGTGTCTGGCATCACAAACAAGCAGCACAATGTTTTGATGATAAAAAAAGTGGCTGGTAAAATCTAGCACTCAGTATCTGATTACTAGCACAATATGACGACGTTGGAATGGCCTGCTCAGTCTGCCGACCTCAATCCCATAGAGCATGCCTGGGATTTGCTTGGAAGAAGAGCTTTCAGTGATTCTTTGGAAAATCTGAACACTGAAGAAAAACTTTTTTTACACCTTCGCAGTGTATGGAGCCAGAACAGCAGTAGGCAATAGTGCCAACGATAAATATATATTATATTATATAAATGAAATATTTGCACTGAACAGGAATCAAACCAGCGCCCCCTGCCTAGCAGGCAAACGCTCGACCGCTACGCCAGAGGCCGTCATAGTTGGAATTGTCATTCAGTCTAC
Source organism: Eilema griseolum (assembly GCA_963662185.1). Classification (NCBI taxonomy): domain Eukaryota; kingdom Metazoa; phylum Arthropoda; class Insecta; order Lepidoptera; family Erebidae; genus Eilema; species Eilema griseolum. Next base: position 6,828,461 of record OY759251.1, read on the forward strand.
CTGAGAAATTGTCAAACATCCATATTTTTCGTGCTTCACCCATGGAATTTTAACCCAATTTACGTAGTCTATGAGAACCTATTTCCGGGATAAAAAGACGAAAAATCTATCTGTGTACTACAACCAGTACCGTTAAGCCGTTAGTTAGTTTACTGCGTATATATGTATATTGTATTCTACTCTGTGCATAGGTATGTAAGGTAGGAAGATGGAGACTGTTGCAATACTCTTAGTGTTAAACGGGGCATTAGGCTATTTGATTTCTTTTCTACTGTCGAAAAATTTTCATTTTAGTATAATATAATGAACTGCTAAAGAGAAATTTTCCTACTATAAATAGTTTTCAAGATATTTGATTTTGAAAATTCAATTTCTCATGATCACGGAGGAATTGGAGTTGTGGCGGTGAACAAAGAAAAAGTTTTTTCCTAGTTGGACCTATTAAGTTGAATGCTTGTCAACTACGCGAAATAGGCTTAACACACTAATGTTAGGACATGTAGGCAAATTAGACTGATATGGAAATAGTATTAGGCTATATTTTATACAATACATACTGTGAGATATTATTCTGTGATTCTGTGTTGGCTATCATGGTTCTGTGCGTGCTGACCTCAGCCATGAGTTTGCAAAAACAAAGTTTGCTACAGCGCCCCCTGGTGTAATTTCAACGTAATATCTATCTAAGAACATGCACCAATCAAACCCGAACCCATAACTGAAAACTGCATCAAAATCGGATTAGTAGTTTTGGAGAAAAATGTCTATATGTATTTGCACAAACTCCCGCCACCGGGCATATAGGAACGTGTGCGTGCAGATTAATACGTAGTAATAATAATGATCTGAAAAATGTATAACATTATTAGTGCATAAATTAAGACTAAGGCTTTGATCTATATAATCCTCGGTTCGATCGAGGAATAAAAGCGTTCACAAAAAAGTGTTTTTAACAAACCCAAAAAATGTCAATAGGCTATTACGAGGGGCTTACCATCTCCAAATAGATATGAAGGGAAACATTCTTGTACAGTCAGCGTCAGAACGTTCTTGTCTCAAAATGATCTTACTGAATAATATAAAAGGTTTATTGATGTTAAAGTTAGCCGCGTGGTTTCCGGCAGAGGGTTATTTAAACCCCATTCTAACTGCGATTTTTGGGACTGCGGTCCATTTGGTCCTAACGAACCGGGTCATTCGGCAACTTAGGTACTTTACGATTTAAAGTACTTAAGTATTGGCGTGTGGTTGTATTAGTGGATCGCTAATACACCATTGGACCTATACTATGATCGTTAATTCCCATTAACATTATGGTTTTTGGGTGTTTTTAGTAGATACGTTAGATCAATGCCGTCTTTTAAAGCTAAACCAACAAAGATTACCAGTAATCTGAATTATATAACGAACAAATAACTGGATATACGTGCAGTAGGTATACGGACATTTGTTAGCACATCTGCCTACTCCTTAGGGGATATAGGCGTGAGCTTATAAAAAAAATTAATGCAGTTTCTGACAAACTCTTCAAAATCTAAAGGTGCTGATAGACTTGAGCATTAACTTGTAACAAAACATCGAACATATTGAATAAGACACTTGGCCGCTTGTCTCCCACTCTTTAACTCCACTATAAAAAAGAGACCAATACGACGCGGTTTACGCACACAAATAAATCAGCACACTCAAATCACGAGTTTGCTATTGGTTGTTACACTAATGCAAATACTGCATTTGACGTGTACTGGCTGAAAGTTATCATAATATTGCATCCGAGTCTTTTATGCTTCGTACAGCGCTCTCAAAGCTGTGACATTAGTAAAACAGTTTGTGTGCCGTAACAGAAAGCCCAGATTACGATACGCCTTCTTACACACTCCCAGAATATGCTCGCAAAACCTCAAATCGGTTCTAAAACGAACACCCAAGTCACAGACCTCACTTACTCGCTGTAAATTCTTTTTTTTGTTTCTTTATTTAAGGACTTTATACAATAAGTATATGTCGCCCTGCTAGTACATATTGTATTATCTTAACAAATATTAAAACTAAAACATTGAGTAAGTACTATTGTATAGAAAGCATTCTATATAAATAGAATGCTTCCTCCGAATTAGGAGTGGTTTTCAAGGAATTCAGTAAAGCTTTTGAATACGCAAATTACATGAACGAATGAGTAGAATTAGTGGATGTGAATAAATAAGTAGGCTCTTTGGCTATATTTCATTTTACTTATAAGGTAAGTAATGTTCGAGATGTTCTATATTACTTCGTGCTAATGCTTGAACATGTTAGTTACACTAAAAAGTCGATGGACGAGTTGCGTATCTAGTACAATAATGTCTATAGGGTGATGTTGGGACTACCACGTTTCTGTGGCGTGTCGGAGATGTTTGCGCAGAATAGAACTGACGGTTTCCGACATAGTCTCAACGCACAGAACAAACCACTGGACGGATCGGGCTGAAATTTGGCCTAACAATTCTTATGTCATACAGTATTTTTTTATACAATTTAGATGGCAGACAAGCACACGGCCCCCCTGATTGAAAGTGGTTTCTGTGGCTTATGGACGTATGCAACACCAGGGGAGTAAATAGCCCGTTTATTGATAAAAGTTTTAGGCTATATATCATCTGACATATTTTAATTGATAATATTTTTATTCTATAATCATCAAATCATCATCATTAATCATTCGTGGAAGAACGGCAAGTGTCTACTTTGGGACGCAACGTGTGTCACACCGTAAAACCATATTTTAAGTTTGCAATAATTTTGTTCACGCCTTTTCAGATGTTAAACAGTATCTAAAGTTATTTACCGGCCCTGAAAAGGATAAGAGATAAAAGTCAAGGTTCTCGACAAGGTCTTTAATTTATAAGTTACAAGTGCGACGTTTGCTAACACATGTGTTAGTGAGGTCAGAGCTCTACTTGGTGTGTTGGTACTCACAGCTGTAATGAAAGACAACCACCTCTCGTCTGATGAACTATTTGATACATCTTTCTCGGGCTCCAGATATGTAGCGGCAATGAGTCAACACTGTGACACAAGAATTTTATTAATTAGAAGAAGATTAATTCCGTAAATAGGTATCATCGATTTAATTTAATATAAGATGAGAAAAAAGCAGCGGTAATATTTAAATTATGATTGTACCTACTTGTGGTAATGGTGAACGTTAAATCTTTTACTAACTCATATGACTAAAAATTGAAGAAAAATGTGTTATACTTACTCGTAAAACTACAGATTATGGCATGAGCTTATTTCTGTCATAGGTTAAGTACAGAATTCTAGGTTAGGTAGGACAGAAATAAGCTCACGAACTGTTATTTCAATAGACAGATAATAAATATAAGATGCGCTGTAACAGTTAAGTCATGAGGCCTAGGGCCCGCTGATTTTAGGGCTCTGTACCTCAAGAATAAAAAAAGGAACCCTTATAGGATCACTTTGTTGTCACTCGGTCTGTCTATCCATCTCTTCATCAGGACCTTTTTTCCTGGAATGTCTGGAGGTATCTAGTTACTCAAATCTCAAGTTACTCTAGTTATCTTGAAGCTATGGAAAAGGTATATCAAGGTCTTTAGGGCCCAAGCCACAATCACCCTTTAGTTGATACACCTACCTACTGATCAATATATAAATCTCTAGCATGCTTCGCAGGGTTTTGAGGTCTGAAGGCAGTTACTCCCAAAGGGTTATAAGTCAAACGAAGAAGAGCATATAGAGAAAGCTACAATTAAATAGAATATGAAAGAAATTTCAAGACCTCATTAAGAAAAGGGTTATACATTTTATTTATTTACTTATTATATTCTTTATTGTACGCCAATTACAATGTGCATTTTACAGAAATTGAGAATACAAGAGCAGTACAAAGGGCGGCCTTATCGATCATCGCGGCAATAAAATTCCTAAGTTCGAAGACTTAGAAAGTTTTGTTCGCGAGCATATAAAAATATTGCAACGCTCTTCATCGAAACATGAAGGCGCGAAGAAAGTTGTTAGTTCCGAACGTAAAATAGATGCGTCATCGAAGTCACTGAGATTACCTTTGGGTACAACCTGGCCCCTCTTGACCTTGGACAGCCACTTGGCTCCTGCCTTCGATCGAGCACTCATCTGGTCTTGTCTCTGCAATCCGATCATGTGCACTAAGCTTGGTCGTTTCTTCTTACTCAATCGAGCCTGAATCATGAGATAACAATTGTTCTGATAGAAACTTTATATTGATTTTTTGAACCAAATTTACGGAATAAATACTATAGTGCTATATATTTTTGAATTCGTACCGCTGCCGGCTACACGGCGCGACCGGAAAATTGGAAAATTTCCACGAAAATTCATTGACTTCACCGCTTTTTGTATCTTACTCGTATTGTTTCCTCTTGGATAACTTGACTACTATTGGAGAAATAAGTTTACGTGGTTCATATAACACGTTAGGTGGGCTCCAAAGTATCGTCAGTATGTAATATTGGGCTTACTTTTGAGTTCAGAACAACGGGGCTGTGTAAAACACGTCTAGCAGGAACTTATAGAAGTTAAATAGTCGATAAAATTGATTATTCTAATATTTGCATGCCTTGGGGCGGAATATGGCTGATCAAATTTTGTATTTTGTTCACATCTATTGTAATACCCATTTTCAATAATAAATAAATAAATGAAATGTGGGTGTTAATTCACCTCTGCTTAACCCTCCGGGCATAAATGCATAATTATATGTATGTATGTAATATTATAACTCTAAAACCAGGTATTAAGCAGATTGCCAGCTGAAGGTGAAGATTGTGAAGATGGTGAAGAAGTGGAAAAATCAAAACCTGGGATCGAACATGTTTATGTATGCGATTATTTGCAGGGAGTGGGAATCGAACCCCCTCCTACAGTCGTAGTAGTTGAACGCACTACCGCTTTTTTTTTTTTTTTACGTGCGCAAAATCCCCACGGATACCTCCCCACCGGAGCCGGTGGAGAACTTACAGCGTCAAATTTACACAATCCACATCAATCAATCAATTGGCCCAACGCAGTCCACTGCTGGAGATCCACATAATAACATATCCACTACTAACTTTGATGCAAATGGCAAATGTGCTCATCACGCTAGCGGTGTTGAAAGAACGATAGAAAGAAAAAACATTTCTTTAAGAAACGTACAAAGTATTCCGAAATCAGGCGGGAAAAATGCTCGTGAAGTTTTTAAGTGGTAAAATAGTAAGCAACAACTCACTACTATCTTATCGGGTAAGATTCTGTATACTATTTACAGCCATTTTTGAATGGAATAAGATTAAAATTCAATCGATACTTTTAAAATGCTTAAGCATAAGATCTATCTGATTCAAATCACCCTTTAGAATCTTCACACTTAGCTTGGAGCATTATTAAAATAGGCAATGTTAATTATGCTCGCAAGTGCCATAGAACAAAAAAGAAGATGTACTTATTTTCATAAATTCTGCAAAATATCTATTAATTTATAATCAAAATGGCAGTGCCAGACAACGAAATCCATAATACGAACGTTGATATGGTCAATAATATTGGAATTGCAACTCTAATTTGTCGCGGGTGTTTGGTTCATAAGAAATGCTATGCTCTGACGCCGTTGGACTATTGTTACGTTAAAATATCAAAGCAAGTGGCAAATTGTCCTCAGACCTCTTCAAATAGTACCTACCTACATATCTCAATAGATCCAACATCCCTATGATGCTTTGATGCCACCCCATATCCTTTTGGTGTTGACAGTATATATAGGTATATATGCCATTATTGATATTTTAATACATGTAATACCTGTGGGCTACAGGTCGTCGTGTAAGGTCATTTACTATAGACATAACTAACTGTCGGTGAAATTTATTGAGAGGTTCGTCAATAATTCGGACCGCGCGTCGCTGCAACCTGTCGAGAGCATCTAATAGGTATTTCGCGGAGCCATCCCAGAGATGCGAGCAATATTCCACGCAGGAGCACTATCTGTCAATTTTAAAAGTTCAAAAAAATCCAGATTTCTCATTCAAATAGATTTACCGTTATTTAGTCCAAAGAAGTTCGAATGGTTTTCACCACTGATAGGAACCGGGATCAATTAAACCTAAAGTGCTCTATAGTCGTACCTTAGGGAAAGAAATATTGACATACATACGTACATATAATCACGTCTTTATCCCCGGAGAGCTAAGCAGAGGTGAATTAATACCCACATTTCTCTAATCATTGAATTCGGCCCTACGAAATAGAAGCTGCATGCGCCTCTGATGATCCTCTCCTCGGCCCTCTTTTTTTTTTTTTTTTTTTACGTGCGCAAAATCCCCACGGATACCCAGAGAAAATATACAAGTATCTCCACTGCAAATGAAATCGTATCGTCAGTCCACATTTTACCGACCGTATGATAGGCATTCAGCCAAGTTTCATCCAGGAAGACGACATTGCTCCAATCGGTAATCGCTTTAGCCTTTTTCAAAAAGGTAACCCGCGCAAGTGCTATATCGCCCCTCTTCATGACAATTTTTCTTTTGTTTACTTTTTTGAAGCTATGAGATGTAACTGTATTATTGTAGAATGATTGTGTTGTAGAATATATAAAGAACTTGAACTCCTGACGACAAGAAATATCTAATCATTTATTTCAGTCCTGTGGCACAGTCTAGTGTTAAATTAGTTTAATAATAATAGGCTTATAACTTAAAGCAGATTTTGTAAAAAACTTAGCAAAAAAAATGCAAAAAGTTCAAATTTTTTTTTTATGCCAATCGATTCTATTTCATGTGGTGATCAAAAAACTCTATGGGACCATTTTAGCTTTCAGTACTAGAAAAGATAGAAATCGCCAAAAACGTTTCCGCTTCCTTCGCAAATTTTGGATCACCCGTTATGGTTTAGTGGACCGTCCTGGATTCATGCCGCGTTAGATAAGTGGCCAGTTAGTCAATTCAATCCCACTACGGTTTCCGAACCACCCGAGGAGAAGAAGCACTCGCTTGTTGTATCTTACGAAATTCACGAATTTAAGGTAATATTTTAGTCTTATAAAATTTGAAGTAAATCACCGCATATGAAGTCATGTCAAGTTATAAATACGTGTGGTGACAGAGAAAGAATACAAGTATCACCAACCCATCTCATCTGAAGGGTCTCGTAAGAGACATAACATACCTACCTACGATAATGTACGACTTATAACCTGACTGTGCGACGCGATCTATGTATAGAACTTGGACTTATTAAGAGTATTTCACTTAGAAATGAACAGATTGAGGTTCAGTTCCATTCTGGATATTGTCATTTTCGCTCCACGCGAGGTTTCTGTCCTCGCTGAGCTGGCCTTAGGACACCTGCGTTATTCTTTGACAGATGTACCATTAACCGGGCCAAAAAGTCAAGACTGTTTATTAAATCCAGTGATGATAAATGAGCCTCCATATTTTTCTTAATAGGCAACAAAAATATTCATTACATAGAATTCTCAGTATTGTTGTTAAAATAACCAATAATATTCTCCATCTACACGTTATTTTCAGCTTACCATCAGGCACGGCGAAGACTAATTGACGTGTTCTATATAATAAAAAAAAATGCGGAAGGCAGATGATCGGATAAAATGGCGCACATTGGGAGAGGGCTATGCCCACCAGTGGACTGGGGTGGGGTAATTGATATTGATTGACTAATTCCATTAATAAACTGTACGAGTAGTCGTTCTCGTAAAAGGGCACGACAGTATTCCCGTCCCAATTGAGCAGTCTGACTTGGGAAGTACCTCCCCACTATAGAATTCCACGGCTATAAAAACCTCGTGTTGTGTTCCCGGTGGTGAGTAGGGTAGCCATAGCTTACTGAAGAGTTTTTATCTAACTGCTTCAGCTTTTAAACTTTACCAACACTTTAAAGACGCAAAATTTACCAACATAAATAATTATGCATTAATTACAAATATATAATCATGCCTTCAGCCCCGGAGGGTTAGGTGGAGATGAATTAACATTCACATTTCACCAACATCGTGAGCCCTTTGCCGTATTCCGGGCTCTGCCACACGGGACTGTGTTAATAATTTAAAAGTGGAAGGTTATGTACAGTTAATGCTTAGATAGTTTTATTATCTTAGCATTAACTATATTATTGAATAGATTTGAATTAATATTGAAACAAAGATACACCATCTAAAGCTACCACTCATAAATTATTTTTATTTAGTAATGTATTGGCTATGTTGAGTTGAGTACTGTCAAGCTGTCAACACACGCAAATACGCTGCCAACAAAAAAATATATATTTCGTGATAAACAGTGATTTAACATCTCAATGTTACACATCGGCACGTAACATCTCCCCCCGAAGAAGAGCAACTATTGGTTAGACGAAGTCGACAAAGTTGCTGATAGACTCTTAGTGTCTATTTTCACTTCTTCCGGTTTAATGGGCTTTGTCTGAGCTGCTCCTGATGACCTGGCATTGACAGTCCTCCTTCGATATATTCTCACTGTACCGAGGATTTGTGATCGTTGATAGGCTATTGCCTCGCATTCCAGTATTACGTGGGCAGCCGATTCCTCGGCAACAAAACACCTCCTGCAAAGGGGACTGTCCGTAACACCGATGGTGTAGAACACAAAAGGCAGATGTGGCAATTCTGTAATTTATTTATGTTAACTGATCTACATGTTTATATTTTAGGCAGTTCTATTACTTTATTTCAGGTAAAGAAATTATAAAAAATACTCTTCTCATCTAACGACTATACCTGTAAACCTGATATTGTATGTATTTTAGTTTTATGGAAATGATACAGCGGAAGCAAAAAGTCAAAAGAGAAAAGTTCTCTAACTTGTTAGGTATGAGTGCACGAACGCAGGTAATGCAAGAGTATCAAAAAAGACGATGCAAGAGTTGGATGATTTTGGGAAAAGTTTAATTAAGTGATCTGTGGACACTACTTTATTTGTCTACTTTGTAAGTTAAAATATGAGCTTAAAATATCATTTAAGATTATTGTTTTTATCGGTTGGTCTGTCCTTCTGTAAGTTTTGTTTGCTAAACACCGAAATTGCAAGGTACATTTTGACGAATTTTTCAATGACGGATAGTTCATATTATAAGGCGTAACATATGGGCACTATTTTTGATTCGAACCATGCATCTGAGGCTGAGTCTTAGCTGTAAATATCTGTCTGATGTTAAACAGCCCTATCCCTTAGTCGCCTTGTACGACACCGCATGGGAAGAGATGGGGTGGCCTTAATTCTACTCTGCCGGAAACCACGCGGCTAATAAGCGTCATGGGATCGTTAACGAATACACGATTGACGGTCAAGTCCTTAGGAGATCCAATGTCATTAAGGATCTTGGAATTGTTTTCGATAGTAAACTCAGCTTTCGAAATCATTATCATCACGTAGTGATGAAATCTAATCAACTTATCGGGTTTATTGAGTGAGAGCCAACTGACCTCCACAAACAATTGGCGATAAGTTCTATAGTCAGACTAGTCGAGCTTTTGAGGGATCCAACAACCCGAACGACTGTCACAGATGATCGAAAGGCAACCGGGATCAATAAATATACATGCATATTACATTCACGTCTGTTAACAATCTTGTAGTCTGTGCCTAACACAAGTAAATTGCTTTAGTTGAAGGTGTTAGAAGGATTATCAGTAATTTTGATTACTAGTACCTATTTATCATTTAGTTCATTCCTTTCATTCGTTAATAATCATTTATTTTATGATTGAAACCAAAGTTATTGAACAAAATAAGGCTTCCGCCCAAAAATCTGCTGCGAAGCGTAGCACATGTTTGCGTGTCGTCGATCACAAAAAACGTCTACACTGCTAATGGTTTTATGAATACGTTTAACCAGCAATATGAATATGAATGGTCTATTGGTATTCGCTCTATTGTTACATAGTATTATTTCTTACGATACAGGAAAATGGAAAAAATAAGTCGACAATTTTTTCTCGTACTTTTGCCATTCATAGTTTCTCGTTTACATGAATAGCTATGTAGCTTCCGCCTTCTGTAAGACAAGTTATTATTATCAAGCTTTTTCACAGAATAAGTATAAATAATAGTGGTCTCGTGTTGAACAATGTCTGAGTGTGATGTGCGTTGCTGCCTCCGGCCGGGTCATTTGGCTAGGTAGGCTTGCTATCCGGTTTGGACAGCGACACGGCAAGGCGCGCAGTTCGTTCACCTAAAGACTTGCCGCATCGTAGACGTTGCAGTTTCCATTTATTCGGAATCGTGACTTTAGAATTGGATGTTATCATCTGACACTTAACCAGCTTCCGTGGGTAACTTAATACTTTAAACCCGTCGATGAGTATATTACTGTAATTTATGAGTTTCTGAATTTAGATATGAATCCAGTCTCAAGCAGACCCCAGGTGACGGATGGAGCCGGTTAAAGTACCTATACATATTTCATACTTGGGGCAAAAAAAAAACATTATTATCATTACAATTCTAAAGCTTATACTTTGGAGTATGGGCTAGCTCACTATCATATGATTTAGGTATTATGTATTGGCTATTACGGAAGTGACTGTCATCTAGACTCTTAGCCACGAGAGGCTGTCCACGACCCTCCACGCGATGCGCCTTGGGCAACGAACACAGCAGCGCCTCTCAATCTCTCAAGGTGGGGAGACGCTATAAAAAATATCAAGTTTACATTTCTCAAAGTACAGCGATGCTACTCCTACTGGCAGTTGACAACAAACTTCTTGACTTAAAAATTCGGGGGCAAAATTTCAATTACTAAATTTGATACAAAAAGTAGGTCAAACTAAATGAAACCATTTAAAATAGTGTTTAAATCTCAACTGTTTTATGATAAAAAACAAATTAAGGCTCGTATTCTGTCTCTGGAAGGACCAACGGCTTTGTCTTCTGCACTGACGACACAGAAACTCTAGTTCTTACAGGGTTGACAGTATGCATGTGACTCCCTTGAAGTTGCACTCGTCAATAAGCCATGTTAATCACTTTCCACCAGATGGACCGTGTGCATGTCTGCCGCGATCTGTCCCTTATTTTTCCCACTGTAAGGGAAAGGTCGCGGGTTCGAATCCCCCCTGAACCGAATTAGTCCCACTTTTATTGAAGTCATGATAGTTTTAAAAATTTAAGAGTTAAAGATAACATGGAGAACGAAAGTTTAATAGATTAATAGAATTACAAATATTTTTATAGTAATGCTAGAATGCCGTTGTTTATACGGTTATTCTTTGCAATGGTGAGTATGAAAGTGAATTTCAAATCAGTTTTTCAAAAGTCACGACTCGCCTCCGTTTGATAACTGCATTAAATTGAAATTATCTGCATAAAGCCACCTCCTAATATCGCACTTTTAAATATGAGTAAAGTGTGGGAGCCTTAAATCCGTCTTGCATTTTGGCAAACATTCCAGAGGCACTACAGCGCCGCGACAGCCCTAACAACACTCTGAAATCATTGTTGTACTGTACAAGTAGGGTGTTTTAGGATCGCTGCCGAAATCTCACACAGGCCACCCGAGTAAAAAGATTAAAGATTAAAAAGCGTTATCTGAATTCGATTAAGATATAGAATGAAATTAATTGTTCGAGCCCGCGATCTTTCCCTTACAGGGGGAACGCTCTGACCACTAAGTCACAGAACCTTCGCCCAAAACCATACAAATTCTTCCATCTTTTTCTTAATTGGTACAGTGCATGAAGTGAACCTGTGAGTCAACATGTTGTGCTATGGCTTGCTTATGGAGACTTTTTTTAAAGAATATTAGAACCGAAAATACTAATATTCTCTCAACCCCTCCAGCTAAGCTAAATTGCTTGTGTTAACACTGGGTTTACGCCGGTACTGTAATAGTCAGGATTCGAACCCAGGACTTCTCGATCGTAAGACCGATTCCTTAACCACTAAGCTACCGACTTTATACTTGACAATCACCACACTTATCGTATGTTTTGAATTACAAGTGATGTTATAATTATTTTGCAGCTGATCAATGACAGTGATGAACACCCACTACACTACGAAGGAGTTCCCGCTACTGATTTCTCTAATCAATGGAACAAGCAGACTACTGTTTGGATGATTGGACTGGCTCTTCTGATGTGGATGATTTCCTATTTGATGATAATGACTGTCACTATGTGCTTCGATGTCAGCTTCCGTTCGGTCACCGGTGTTTCTGGTATAATACGTTGGTATAACGGCACTACTGCTGTAGTTGCTGAAGACCATCTCAAAGTTTGGCAAATATTTTAAATATGATGTGTAAAACCAGTGCTTTTTTTTTTCTTCCACCTACTTTACGGTATTCCCCACGGTCTCCACCCCCACCGGGGATGGTTAATAGGACTCAACTAAAACCACACCTTATCGGGTCTCAATTATCAAGGTTGTAAGGTTACCCAACCGCACAGAACCCGATTGCAGTAGAAAATGAACGTTTCGGTTCCTATGTGTCCAACAAGCGAATCGTTAAACGAAAAAAAACTCATTTCGTTCAACATGCAATCCAATGCAATCCATCCAAAACGCAATCCGGTGGGCAGACAACAATCGACAATCCCAAAGAGACAATCCTTCCAATAAGCGTATCGTTCAATCCGGTACATTCTACACAAAGAGGATATAAGAATTCTGCATCTGTGTCCGTTTTGACTTTTGAGTTGACATTTCTTGTTTCGATTTACTCTGTGAATGTGACTTGTCTATGCGTAATTTGTGAAAAAAAAGTCGCTTATCTCCTTTGACGTTATTGAATAATTCAATAAAAATAAACATTATAATAAAGTAATATTTGTAAATGAGTGTTAAAATAACAGGCATTTAGTAGTTTGTTTTCAAAATGCCTTCAATCGATGTGCTGCCACCGTTGGGTCCGCCGCTCGACGTGCCACAAGCTCCCGCCTCGGCGTCTCCCACGCCGGACACTCGGTGAGCGTGTGCGGACCTGAGTCCTCGCTCGCGTCGCAGTGATGGCACTCGGACGTTGGCTCTTTGTGCATCCGACGCAGATACTTTCCGAAGCATCCGTGCTCGGTGATCATCTGCGTCAGACAGAACTTTTACTATTAAAAAACCTGTTATTCGAGTTTCGTTCTTAATGATATGGGCCTAAATGACACAATTATATGTAATCAATCTACTACTCGGTAACTATTAGGTAATCTCTGTTACTACTAGCAGTTGAACAAAGCCCCTTGGTTGCCCATAAAGGATTACAATCCATTTAGGTTTGAGACGGTGATTACAAGATCCAGAATAAAATTAAATTTAATTCCTTCGTTAGTTGTGTAATCAATTATTTGTCTAGAGTTATTAAAAATGAACGAAAAAAATTCCTTTTCAGCCCCTACAAAATTTTTACCATTGTCTGAGTATAGACAATCAGGTTTACCTCTGGAGTAGTGGCGGTGAACAGAGATTTTTTTTCTAGGAGTAATTATATCGATCTACCCTCTCTCGAGTTCTTTTACTACGTGTATCCTCAAATATGTATTTTATTATAACCTGTCACAGAACCGATTAAGACGGGAAAAAAAATAGAATTCCGCCAGAACTGATTCAATTTTTCCTAACTTCTAGTCTAGTCTAGTCGCATCTTCTACTATCTGACCTTCCAACTCTGAGAAGAAAGACACCAGGACGTTGTACCTCTGCCTACCCCTTCGGGGATATAGGCGTGAGTTTATGTTATGTTATGTAAAAATGAAAGAATCCTTTAATTGTTTAATTTTGAACAAGAGAGGAAAGTATGTCAGTTATTCTTTATTCACGAGGCCAGGGGTGGGCTAATGTTTCTTTTTTAAATTTACTTTAGTTTACAATTTATGGTGTGCGAGCAATCAAAGGGATTTATGTTGACCACGCATTTACATCATCAAGATACTCATCTGCTTTATAGTAACCTTTATTCAACTTCATGCACAATAGGGCGCGGAGCATGGTATTTCTCGTTCATTTTGTCATAATATTTATTTATCTATTTATTTAATTTATTTATGTACACACAAGAACAAATATAGATATACATAGGTGGAAATAGTAGTACAGAGGCTCTGCTTATTTGTATCTGGTTATCTCTTCCAGTAGACCTGCGAGAGGGAAATTGTTCATAAATGTCTTTACAGGACACTAGTTCCCATGCGGTGTCGTACAAGGTGACTAACAGATAGGGCTGTTTAACATCAGGCAAATATATACAGCCCAGACTCAGCCTCAGATGCATGGCTTGAGTAACAATAGCGCCCGGAATACGGCAATAGGGTTACCCCCAATTACTTGGGACCGAATACAATTATTGGTGAAAAGTGGGTGTTAATTCATGTGGCTTAATGAATATGTTTAATATATAGTTATCCTGTCAAGGATCCTATCAAGTTATGTGTGTATTTATCGCAGGTTTATAAGTGCCCGAGTGATGGCAATAGGCTTGCCACCACATTGGGACCTAAACATAAACTTGTGAAATGGTTCTATTTTGTATATTAACATCAGAAAAGAAGCGTGGTTCCCAGCAACGCCGCGTGGTTCCTGGCAGAGGAGAATTTGGGCCACCCCATCACTTCCCATGAGGTGTCGTACAAGGCGACTAAGGGATATGGCTGTTTAACACTAGAGATATATACAGTCCAACGATTACCCTTGCGATCGAGAGGTTCTGGGTAGTAGTATTGAACACCTGAAATGCTGCTTGAAATTCTTGGGTAATTTATTTGGTTCTCTTCGATGTTTTCCTATAAGTAGGCTCCAACTTAACGTTTTTGAAATAATTTAAAATTTTATGTTGTTTTAAATTATTTCATTATTTACTTCTTAATTTAGAAATTGAGGTAATGTTTCAAAAAGCATCTCTCTTTGGGGGAAGAAAGATATTTTGTATTTATTTGTGGGGAAAATTTAGAAGATTTCTCTGATAACGTGTTCTCACTTTTAATTTCAGTCAGCTATAGTCTTTGCTCATCTGACACAATAATGAAGTGATTTAAATCGAATCATTACCTGTGATGAAAAGTGGATACTGTAAGATATTCGGCAGCTCTCTTCGCAATGGCTGAATCCTGAAGACCCAGCCAAATCTTGCCCTAAACGAAAAATGGGCTCAGAAAAAAGATGCTGATTGGATTCATAGAGGGCTCCAGAATACTAGTATTTTATCTTAGTTCCTAATTGCTCCATAGAAACTGTTATTATGTCACTTAATTCCACCAATACGGCTTAAATAATTTTCGATGTTTTGCAGAAGCTACCAGGCTTAACAAATCCACACATTGAAGAGAGAGTTAAATTACAGAGCTCCCAGGAACAAGTGGCTACACACCTGCTGCTGACCCTGAAGAAACCTTCTAATACCCTTCTTAAAGAACTTCATATTGTAGTAGCTTGGGATAACCACAGCAGGAAGTTCATTCCACAGCTTGAGTGTGCGTGGTATGAAGATAAACAATGTTTATCGATGCTATATATTTTTAGGAAAATATAATTGAAGCAACACACACAACCTAAACACTACACATTCAGAGAAAATGACTAAATACATAGATTTAGCTACTGAATTCAACTACTGGGTTAGTCCCTAAGGCCCTTCAAACTAAACTCAGCACACTACAAATGCCAAAATCCAACCTTATGCTAATGTAATTATCTTTTCGAAAATAAATATCTTTAAACCTAAACCTACCTACCTACCCAATTCGCGTTATATGGAGCTTCTCACTAAAATCTTTGAGGTCCCTAAGAAAATCAGAAATATTATAATACGTAGGATATGCTAAGTATACAGTCATACAAATGAACAACAGTTTATTTAAATTTAAGTATACTTCGAAACTTCACAAATTACATACGTAGATACATATAATCACGCCTTTATCCCTGGAAGGTTAGGCAGAAGTGAATTAACACCCACATTTCACCAATCAGTCCCACGTTATCCCTATAACTCACCCCCTAGTGAGCCTATTGCTGTTTTCAGGGCACTATTTTTGACTCCAGCCATGCATCTGCGGCTGAGTCTGGGCTGTATATATCTGCCTGACAAAACAGTCCTATCCTTTAATCGCTTTGTACGACACTATATGGATTGAGAGGGGGTGGACCAAATTCTACTCTGTCGGGAACCACGCGACTATATAATAATAATAATAATAAAAATGACGTCTTTATTGTACACCAATTACACATTACACTAGAATAAGTGATACAAGTTCCGTGGCACGTACAGATGGCGGCCTTATCGCTCTGCGGCAATTTCTTACAGGCAACCATAGGATGGAGATAAGAAAATAGGAGAAGGTCCAGTATGACAAACATTGGTAGTTGGTTGGATCCTGGCAAATAGAGATGTGTGTTACTGGCACATAATGTTCTTTACCTTATTTTTTATTGCAGAATCCCTAGATAATGACCATTCTGTAAAGAAACAGTTGAAGAAAAAACAGAAATCATATTCCTGTTGAGCATAAAGACGAAAACAACCAAAGTAATGAAACAGATATCGGAGAATAATTAGGAATTTTTAGATATAATTAGGTTAAATGATGAATGAAGAATTATGTAATATAATAAAGAAGAATTATTTGAATGTTGCACTCATTTAATACAAGTTTGTAAAACAATTATAAGACCATGAGGGTTTTTATAATACTAAGGTAGCAAATAAATAATGGGTTAAAGTACTGCTGCCTGAAAGTGGGAAAGGGATAGGAAGAAAAAAAGAGTTGTATTGTATTAAAAAAATTAATACAGCAAACTGCTACTTAATGTGGAAATTGAATGACAGGTAGGTAACATCCTGGTGAAGTCACCTAGTAAAAGTTAGAGATTAATTTGAGTCATCCATATGTACATCCAATACTAGGCTTACAACATCCTGGCCTCACTCCATACTGGCCTTGCTCAATACTGGCCTCGCTCAATCTCTTTCAACTCCACTTCAGAGTTCCCAACCACATCTCAATAGTTTAAAACGCATTAGAATCTGTCTGTCATTGTCTGCGTGATGGATCTTAGTATAATATCCCTTTCAAAGTGGCATTCATTACAGCCAGCGAGTCTGGGTGAGTGGATACGACATTTGTCTACGGTGGGTATCTAGTAAACTCCATACAAACATATATATGGCAGTCGTTACGGGTAATTGGAGGGCTAAAAATTTCTACAATTGGTATAGCTGCAATACTTCTATATCGTCTTTGAGTTGTGGAGGTCAGATACATATCGAAGTTCAGCCAAATCCGCAGATAGCCTGGTACCTTTTTATAATATCTTTTTTTTTACCACTTAGATGGCAGACAAGCACACGGTCCACCTGATGGGAAGTGGTTACCGTGGCCTATGGACTCGTGCAACACCAGGAGCGTCACACTCGCGCTGCCGATCCTAAAATTCATCTGATTATTGCTCCGCGGAACTTTGAATATTACTAGACCTAATATAGTAATATTCATGTAGGTAACTCTCAAGCACCTAAACACTCAACATGTTTGAGCGAAAATTAGTGCAAGCGTATGTAAATACTGCTTTGTATATATATTCCTCCGTGGCGTAGCCTTCGTAAAATTTTTAAAGTTCATCACGCGAACTGTCGACAGATTTTCTCCGGTTTGTCTCATGTGAAATACAGATAATAAATAATACGAATATCGATAGATGGCTCCCACAGTCGCCGTAAGACGGATATATATAGAAAGATTTGGATGGCTTCAGGTGAGTTTCGATGGCTCAGTTGTCAGAGCATTGCCTCTGGAGTAGCCTCAGGAGTGACCAGTGTGGCGAATGTCGCCAATTCGGTTGTGGAACAGTTCAAGGATCGTGTCCAGGCTATTTACCCCATGTAATACCTAACAAAACGTGACGAAATCGAGAAATCCTTACAGAATCATTCGCGCTCTTGTTCTCATCAATCCCGCCATCTCCCTTCCTGTTCGTACCTATACCTATAAATTTAAAATTTAAAATAGAAGTGAAAAAAACTTTAATGAGTAAAGGTTACTATAAAGTGGATGAGTACCTTAATGATGTTAATGCGTGGTCTTGCTTGCTCGCACAAAATAAATTGTAAACAAAACAAATTTATAAAAGAAAAATAAACTATACGAACGCAAGATGGCTGCCAATTTACAGTTCTTTCAGCTTTTCTTTTTCTTTTTGCTGATCCCTTACTCGTGTGAATGAATGAATGAATAATGAATTATTAACACGTATAATACCTATAATCACGCTTTTATCATCTAAGGGTTAGGCAGAGGTGAATTAACACCCAAATTTCACCTATCATTGAATTCGGTCCCATGCAATAGGGGTGAGCCTATTGATAGGAAATATAAAAAATAATCTACAAAAGTAACTCGCTTAACATAAAATCCTTAGATTAATTCTATGTTGATTGCAAAGGTACCCTTCTAGATTTAAGATGAGCAAAATCGTTAATCACATCTTCAAAATCTATGGTATTGAGAATATCAAATATATGTACTTATACCTGTGTATTAACATTCCCACGTAATAGGTGGTGAGCCTATTGATGTATATCGGACACTATAGTTGTCTCGAGCCCCGCATCTGAGGCTGAGTCTGGGCTGCATGTTGAACAGCCCTATCCCTTAGTCGCCTTGTACGACACCGCATGGGAAGAGATGAGGTGGCCTAAATTCTACTCTGCCTGTACGCACACGCTCACCGAGTGTCCGGCGTGGGAGACGCCGAGGCGGGAGCTTGTGGCACCTACATTTTCTATTCTTAAATTAAAATCTAAAACTAGTTGTTCCCTAGCACTACGATTTCGTTCACACTCCAAGAGCAAATGTTGGACATCGTATATGTATATATTATAGCTATTGTTCGCCCCAAGGTAAAATAAATAAAACAATAAGTTTGAAACTAAAACCCGACTGCTAAAAAATCACGCTTCAAAAAGTATTAGACAAGAAAATATCAAGGATAGCCGTGGTCGTATGCCACTTAGTCTAACAAAACTAGACATTCTAAAGAAAAGTGGCATGCGACCACGGCTATCCTTGATAATTTCTTGTTTAAAAAAAGTAAAGTTGTACGTAAAACTCCAACCGTTGTTGTATATATCTCCTTTGTCAACTGTACATTAAAGTATTCCATTGTAGTTGTACTACTAATGAGTGTGTTCGATGTACGGGCGAGGAAAGTAAAAAGATAGTGAATTTAAGAATAGCAGAATATAATGTTTGAAAGAAGGTACACAGTAACACTAAGTACAGAAGAATAGAAAGCACAGTTACACGAAGGAATAGTTACAGTTTATAGTTAGAATAGCTTGCGAAGAAAGAAAAAGGAAATACTCGTAAGCTAACGAAATAAACTTGCGCGGTGCTAATACGTATATAATAATTATAATCCGCAAAGTGGTACAGCGTCCGTGTCGGACGGCGGCGAACAAAAGACTGACTGGAGGGAGTAGCCTCAGTACGAGCGGCGCGCGCGCGGCCCGAGCGCATCCGAAGATCGCCGAGTGCCGTCGCAGCTGATCCGCTACAGTACTCCCTGTAGTATATTCCCTTCTGTTTAGTATTTACTTACTTCTGTATCTTCCGTTAGTAGTTTCTATACTTTCTATTATCGGCTCTTAGACACGCGTGCCCTCTCACTCTCGCCGTACACAGTTGACTCACTCGTGTGACGACCGCACGCGCGCTAGAGACGACACAATACTTCCTTCTCTTTCACTCACATACACTACATCCCTCCCTTATTTTATTGTTTAAAGAAAAGAACTCAGGTTCTTACTTCATCAATTTATTATTACCATGACTTTGAAAATTGAAAATCAAATACATCTGTATATTTTTAATCCTGGTCTTCTAAATCCTGATCATCTTCAATCTCCTCTTCCGAGCTATCTGCGCCTGCTACTTCTAAATTAGTTTCATCAATTTTTTTGTTTACGGATTTCCATTCTCCCTCCACTTTTTTTAAATGCAATATGTTGCGTCTTAACTGTTGTCCTGTTTCATCGTTCTGTACTTCCACGTCTCCTCCATTTCTTGACTTGACCGTATGCGTGGCTGTATCAAAATTAAGACTAAGTTTATTCGTTTTATTGGCATTCTTCACGTACACTTTATCTCCTACTTGTATGTCAACATCTCGTGCTCTGCGTCTTTTATCTGTATACTCTCTCCCTTTTTCTTTTTGTTGTTTGTCTTTATCTCTGACATCCATGTCTCCAAAACTTTGTTCTGCAATGTCTATCATCGGAATTTTGTCCCTAAATTTTCTTTGGAAGAATAGCTCTGCCGGTGTTTTCCCAGTTACGCTATGCGGGGTGCTGTTGTACATTGTCAAATACTCCATCAATGCTTCTTTCCAGCTTTTTCTCTCTACTTGGCATATTTTGAGACGTTTAATGATATCCCTATTCGGTCGCTCTACTTCTCCATTCTGTTGCGGCCAGTAAGGTATTGAA
Source organism: Eilema griseolum (assembly GCA_963662185.1). Classification (NCBI taxonomy): domain Eukaryota; kingdom Metazoa; phylum Arthropoda; class Insecta; order Lepidoptera; family Erebidae; genus Eilema; species Eilema griseolum. The sequence goes on from OY759251.1 coordinate 6,848,921, forward strand.
TTAAATAGTTTGATATCGTTTTCATGGCAATAAGTCTTAAATTCTGCACTGACAAATTGCTTGCCGTTGTCGGAAGTTATGGAGACCGGATGTCCTAAACGGCTGAAAATCTCTTTAAGTAAGAGAATCATATTCTTGCTGCTTATGTCTCGACATGCTTTGATCTCTTTGTACCTCGAATAGTAGTCAATCACTACCAAAAGATAATCGCCACTTGGTAACGGACCTAAAAGGTCTATGGCGATATCTATCCAGGATTGCGTAGGCAATTCTCTCCTCTTGAGTGGTTGTGGTGGATTTGGTGCCGATACCAGTGTACATCCTTTACAGGATCTTACTAAGTTTTCCACGTCCTTATCATAGTTAGGCCACCAAACTTTTGCTCTAAGTCTTAACTTCATAGCCACCATACCCGGGTGACCCTCGTGGGCTGCGTCTAAAACAAGTCGTCGTAATTGTGTTGGGATAACTATTTTTGTCCCTCTTAATAATATGTTACCAAAAAAACATAGCTCGTTCTCAAATAATTTATAACCTTTTACTGCGTCATCCCACTTATTGTTAAATCTTTCACTTTCTGTATGCTGATATCAGTCTCTGAATGTTCTTCAATATCTTTTAGCGATACAGCTATTGGTCTTGCATGGTCAATAATATCCTGAATGTAGTCTCTGTACTGGGTCTTGTTGTGATTGAAAGTACATAGTCTGGATAAGGGATCGGCTATATTATTTTTCCCGGGGCGATAAATGACATTATATTTATAAGATTGGAGTCTTAGTATCCAACGCTCAATCCGTGCACATGGTTTGGACTTCGGACCGAATATGACCTCAAGAGGTTTATGGTCAGTAATTAAGTCGAATTCCTTGCCGTACAGAAACATATGAAAGTGTTCCACAGCCCACGCCAAAGCCTCCTTCTCGGTTTGGCAATACCGACGTTCACAGTCACTGAGAGTTTTATTACCGAATCCAATAATGCGTGGACCACTTTCATTCGTCTGTACCAAGACTGCTCCGAGTCCGACCGGGCTTGCATCTGCGAATACCATCGTTTTGTCGTCCACGTTATAGTACCCCAAATTTGGTATGTCACTCAATGAAGCCTTTAAAGCACAAAAGGCTGTTTGTTGACTTTTCCCCCAGTAATCCCTAATATCAGCATTTCTTGCTGATTTTTGTCGAAGCAATTGCTTCAAGGGTTCTGTCAGGGTAGCCATATTAGGAATCCATTTCCCAATATATGTAGTTAATAAGCCCTAAAAAGCTTTGTAGTTCCGAAATATTTATCGGGGTCCTGAAACCTTTTATGGTCGATACATATTTGTCCAGTGGACGAATTCCTTGATCTGACAACTCATGTCCTAGAAATTCAACTTTATTTGTTCCATAGATACATTTATCTTCTCTTAACACAATGTCATTCGCCCCTAATGTTTCTATTACTCTTTGTAACCGTTTGTCATGTTCTTGCTTGTCCTTTCCATATATCAAGATGTCATCGATAAAATTAACTACCCCTTCACATTCTATTAACACCCTTTCAAGTGTTTTCTGGAACATTTCCGGTGCACAAGTGATTCCGAACATTAATCTCTTAAATCGATGTAATCCTTTGCTAGATATGAATGTCGTGATATGTCTTGAGTCGGGTACCAGCTCCAGTTGATGGAATGCGTCCTTTATATCTAACTTACTAAACCTTTTAGCATTTTGGATCTTCGGTATTAGTTGTTCCATCGTTGGTAGTGGGTGATTTTCCCGCTTGATGGCCAAATTTGCACGCCTCATATCAATACAGAGACGAACATCTCCATCTGCTTTCAAAATTGGCACTACCGGCGATATCCAATCAGACGGGCCTTCAACTTTTTCTATTATATCTTTTTGAAGTAGTTCGTCTATTTTCGAATTGATTTTCTCTTCCAGTGGAATAGGTATTCGTCTGTAAGGTTGTGCAACCGGTTTTATCTCAGTATTAATTGGAATTTGTATCTGAATATTTTTGAATTTTGGGAAAGGTGACGTCTCGACTTGATTTATGTCTAATCCGATTTTTTAGTACTCCTAATGCTATTGCCGTCGTTTTACCTAATAAATTGCGTGTCCCTTTATCTATTACGTAAAAGGTGGCGTTTTGTATTTTTGATCCCACTCGGATATCTGCATTAAAAGATGTTAATAATTTGAGAGGGACTTCACTCCCATAAGCAATTAATGTTTTTCCCGGATTTTTAACTTCTTTTCCTAGCTTCAAAATTTTTTCCTTAATTTGTAACCATGTTTTGTCTGTTATTAAGTTATGTTGACATCCAGAATCAATTAGCATCTCTACTTGAGTTCCACCTACTAAACAAACGAGCGTATCATTATGTAGAACATTAAAAACGTAATCAATTTTATCTTCTATCGCGTTCGCCTGCTTTATATCTATTTGACTTGACTTCTTCAATTTTTTCGCGTCTACGGTCCTTTCCACTTTGCTATCTTCATTGCTTCGTTTTAGACTTGTTCCTCTGCACTGAGCTTGAAAGTGCCCCACCTTCTTGCATTTATTACATATTTTGCCTTTAGCTGGGCACTTTGCATCATACGCTAAATGATTCCAGCTACCACATCGAAAACATGCCTTTTTACTATTCTTTATAAATGTCTTCTCCTTGGCTTGTATATCGATTTTATTTACGTTTTGATCTTTACCTTTCTGGCTGAAATCACTTAATTGACGTTCCACTACCTCTAGAGTATTTGCTTCAGTTATTACTTCAGTTAAAGTAATTTTTTCGCCCGCACGAAGTACTTTCTTCCTGAGTTCTTCCGATGAGCATTTTTCAATGATCTGATCAATCAAACTGTCATCCATATCCGTAAATTGACATTTTAAGGCTTGTTGTCGTAGTCGAACTAAATATTTTTCGAATTTCTCGTTTTCTTCTTGTTTCATTTGTCTAAATATGTGTCTCTCATACCGTTTATTCTGCTTAGGTGCAAAATATTCATCCAACTTCTTTATTGCTACTTGAAAAACATCTATGTCATCTCCTTCTTCTATCGTACTAACGTAGCCACCCGGTATATTAAAAAGTATTTCTTGTAGTTCTTGTCCTCCCCAGTGCAACAAACTTGCGCGTTTTTTAGAACTAGTGTTAACATCGGCAGCTTCTAGGTAGATATTTAAACTCCTTTTCCAGCGTTCCCATCTAGCTCCAACAGATCCTGCTTCACCATCGCATTCAAATTTTTCTAAGGTAAGACTCGACATCGTATTTTAATCTGCAGACAATTAAACAAATAATGAATGCCTAATTTAGGTCACCAAATGGGCATCATCCGTTTAACGACCTGCCACATTCATTATTTATTTGTCACAGAATTCATTCAAACGCCATGGTTAAAATTTAAACTACAAGTCATATAGAAGTTGTCTTCCAACTTCCGTAAACTTCCGTAAACGGGCGCTACCCGCATACCTACAGCTTCAAATTACGGGCGTCACCCGAACACAAAACTTCATTACGGGCGTCACCCGTAAAACTTCCATTTATTATACTTTGATGTACTACGTCGCATCGCATCAAGTACTTACAGGCATCACCTGTACCAGATTACAATATTACATTACAAAGTTCTTACAGGCACCACCTGTTTCTGAACTTCACATCATCTAGCAAAATCATATAATAGGTAGTTCACGTTCGATAATGGTCATTGCATTAGAACTTATGTGGGTAACAGGCATCACCTGTAATTTAGTCCATATCTACTGGACAAGCCGCATGTTCTCCTTTGTACGACCATCATTGCTGACACAGTAATAAACACCTAACATTGGTCTAGTATAGATAATACCTACTTGGTAACAAAGCTAATCATGCAAATCAACAGTATGAATGTGCATTTTATAGGTACCTAGGTACCTATTATACATTTGTAATTTGGACTAAGTAAGTAGGTACATAGGCACATATTATTAAAATAGCTACTAAGAAATAGGTACTCGACTCTAAGTTTACGACCAATACCTAACCCAAGCATGAAGACTCCACGGGTATCTATCTACATAAGTGCTTATAGCATTAAGAATTAAAATAAACAAAGGTCCCGCTTGAGAATAACAACTTATATACAGCGTCAACAATAAATACCCCAAGCTCATACAGGCGGTTATCTTACATCATTGGTATCTAAGGTATAACTAGTAATAATAACTAATAAGAGGATAATTTACTAAAAAGAATGTTTGTTTCATCGTCTTTGTACTTACTGTAAATGTAACCAGTATGCGTTCTTAGATTTAAAGAAATTTATTCGCAATTATCACCTAGGTATTAAAGAAAAGCATCCAAATACACATAGTACCACTTTTGGTAACGTAATGCGGTGATTTAATGATCTCTAATACTTAAATTTGTTTTACAAAATTCGTTTTTTAATGTGATAAGTGAAGGTCAATTTTTTTTTTTTTTATGGCGGTAATCTATTTGTTGTTTTTTTTTTTTTTATATGCACACCCTTCCTATTTTATTTCTTTTTCAGAAATGTAATTTAATAATACTTAATTACTCACAGTGTCCTGTTAGTCCTCGTCGCCAAATGTAGTATATTCCCTTCTGTTTAGTATTTACTTACTTCTGTATCTTCCGTTAGTAGTTTCTATACTTTCTATTATCGGCTCTTAGACACGCGTGCCCTCTCACTCTCGCCGTACACAGTTGACTCACTCGTGTGACGACCGCACGCGCGCTAGAGACGACACAATACTTCCTTCTCTTTCACTCACATACACTACACTCCCCCTCGAGACCGTTACTAAGGTCGATAAAAATCAGTAAAATGCACTCTTCTCCCACTCCGTGTATGTTTCTCTTTTGCAGCTGGTGGTGGTGACGGAGACGTCCTCGTCTCAGCTGGGGTGACGTCTTCCGTTATGAATGCGGGCTTTAAGCGATCCACAGAAATGTTGGTTTCTTTGCCTCGCATAAGAATCTTGAGGCTGCAGCAGCAGGAGATCTGGTTGCTGAATATCCTTCAGATTTAATGAATGCTGATGCTGATGCCCACCACAGAATAAGAACAAATATATTTCATCGTTTCTTTAAGGTAACTAACATTACCTATTTCTTAGATCAAATACTTGGTCCAGTGAGCATCTCACAGAAACTCTCTATTCTTAAATAATCAACAGCACGAGTGTGAGTCCCTTGGTGTTGCAAACGTTCAAAGGCTGCGTTAACCACTTTCCATTAGGTAAGCCGTGTGCTCATCTACCACTTAATTGGTATAAAAACACAATTGGATGAATTGAGCATCCATGTGTTGCTAACACCCACATTTCGCCAGTTTATGTTTAGGTCCCAATGTAATAGGTGGCGAGCCTATTGACGGGCACTTATAAACCTGCGGTAAATACACACATAACTTCGAAAAGCATCAAAAAGTCATTGGCGTGTGCCATGGTACAACCTGGGAGAGACAAGGTCTCAGGTTCAATCTCAGGTACTATGGCACACACCAATAATTTTTCGATGCTTTTCGAAATTATGTGTGTATTTATCGGAGGTCTAAAAGTGCCCGGTTAATCGCAATAGGCACCTATTGCGTTACCATTGGGACCTAAAACATAAACTGGCGAAATGTTGGTATGAATACACTATAATAAAAAAAGTGTAACCTGACGCCTATAGTTTTTATTACACTTAAAGTCTTTGTCACGTTGTGTAATTGTCATTAAGCATTGATCATTGATTTATATAATAACCTCACGACATGTGCGTTGGTGTTTGGAGTGTGAACATGTTAAAGGATGATGTCATTAAATAGACACTTCGTAATAGTTCTCGTTCTCATACTCATACAGACTGAAAAAGTAACTCCGTCCTAAAGAATACCGCGGCCATAATAACGTCGTGTTGTTTACTCGGCGGTGAGCAGGGTAGCCAGAGCTCACTGGAGAGTTTTTGTACTGTCAGTAGGAAGACCAAAAGCTTGAGCTCACGTGCGTCCTTCTTCCTGCAGTCCCGGGTCCTTTAAGCAGGGCGTGAAAAAGCATATGAGTCAAGCTGAGTGTCACCATTGTCACATGGTATGTGTAAGTAATGGTGACCTTCTTTTCTGATACTTTGCCTTCAGCTTACCATCAGGCAAGGCGAAGTCTAATTGACGTGTTCTCTTTCGTGAACGACATCTTCGAACGTATCCTATCATCTGCATAACAATGAACATTGCCGGTAGACAGCATGTCGTTGATATGCAGAAGAAAGAGAGTGGGTGATAAGACGGACCCCTGGGGCACGCCAGCATTAACCTGCAGAAACTCCGAAGCTCGTCCGTCACAAAGGACGCGAATACGGCGCCCCTGCAGGAAGCTAGCAACCCAGTTAGAAAGGCTATTATAAAATCCAAGAATACTTCGATGATAAACAAGCTTGGAAATGAACTTATCGCTCAACTATGCTACTCAAGTAAATTTTTGTATTTGGATTAAGTAGACTAAGTGTATGTTTGTAAATAGATCAAAAAATGAAAGTTTCTTGCCGGATTTCCTATTTCGTAATCCTTTCAATTAATTCATTGTCTTATTTGACCATCATACTAAGCGACTTTTAAGTCGGTTTGTATACACTTAAGTTTTATAATACGAAAATGCCCTCGGGTAACCCCACCCACACCACAATCCCTTCTGGAGACGGCAAAGTGATTATGTCGCTCTTTTGACCCAATCTGATCACATTTACCACTGTAGGAATGTTGCCCCCCACAATTTGTTCCAAAATCCCCGTTACAGCATCTTCATCATTGGATTTTCGGATTTCAACATTATCTGACGTTGATTCCTTTATTCCCACTAGAATGAGATTGCTGGCCCGTCGTTCCGACACGAGATTTATATATATTAAGATATATATATATATATATATATATATATATATATTAACAGCGATTTCAATATCCTTTCTCAAATGGTTATTATTGATATTTTCTTTAAATAAACTTAAAAGAATATTTAATTAAAATACAGAACTAAAAATGGTATTTGTTAAAAACTATGTGTATGGAGATAAAAACATCTCCTGTCAAGGTCTGTTGTTGTTATATTTTTTCTCTTACTACAGTTTGCGTCTGTTTACATCTATAGTTAGGTATTTACAGATTGTGTTGCTGTCGCAACCAGTGCGAAGGTTGTGTTTAAGAATCTGAAAGATAAAAAACATGAGCGTTTTATTTTGTAGATGTTTCGACGTTATCTAGTGAGAACCAAGTAACTATAATGCAAAATTTGTTAATGGTAATAAAGATATTATTATTATTATTATTATTAATTCGTTCTATGTAATTGTCGGTGTTGGTCTACATAATCAGCGGTGTTTGATATAAATTATGATCACGGCATTGAATTTACGTTCAAGAATCAATGTTGGAAATTAATGAAGCATAATTATGACATTTGGAATACTAAGAAAATTCATACACTGATTGGCTGCCTGATGTTTTAATACTTTATATACACCTCAAAATAATCCTGTAGAGAGATATAACAAAACAGTCGAAACATGTATTTCTTGTTTTGTTAAAGATGATCATAGAACTTGGTCAAAATATTTGCCTCATGTTCAATTAGCTTTAAATAGTAGTGTGAATCTAGCTACAGATTTCAGCTCTGAACAATGAACGGGGCTTTGGTGCAGACTTTCCTCTCAATGTTGGGGGATCAGAAAGCAGTCGCTCTCATTACAAACGAATCAATAGAAAGAGTGGGGGACAGCATCCTGGTCTAAGTAAAAGCTTTAGATCCAAACGGGACTATTACGCAAACTGCAATCTAGGTAATTCAATGTCACTGTTGGAGGGTATTCTTATTTCTGGATAAATTTCGTACACCTCATAGTGAGGAATATTTGTATATTTTGAATGGTTTCTAAGTTCGTTTATTATTGAATCAACCACATATATAGAAATATGACAGCTAAAAACTAAATGTTATATCAGACAGTTCACTTTCTGTCTTTCATTTTTATCTATCACTCGAAATGACACATCTGAATATAAAATGAATCCATTGATTGATTTCACTAGTGAAAAGATCTAACAGTGTTTTATCGGTTCACCTTTGGCATCTAGTGCCTTTCACTCTGTGAATAACAGATATATCATTGAACATTTGACAGATTATCAACAAATCTGCACATTCACATTACTTATTTATCAAATACTATTATAGTACTGCCGTTATCATCCAAGTAGTCCTGTAAAACTATTTTTATAATTTGTCTCACTCACTCTCAATATTGTTATACAGCAACAAAATTACGTTTATTATCACGTCAACGGCCGTCACACGAAGAGCAAAAAATCACAAAAAGTGACACTTGGTACACGACCGCTAACCCAACATATGTTGAAAAGGCGGCACAACTGACTTGCTACAAGGCCCTGTCCAGCCTTCAGCATCTCGACTGTCACCTTATCATATCCCGCTGCTTTACCAGCTTTCATACTTCTTAATGCACTCACAACTTCATTCATACTAATACTTCAGCCAGTACCTATATCTACTTCGTTTGTTTCGGATTCTCTAATCACAAGAAAATAAAATGGCTGCTGCAATGAAACGTTTGATTCCTCTGCTAGACCGCGTCCTTATCAAAAGGGCTGAAGCTATTACTAAAACGGCTGGCGGTATCGTAATTCCTGAGAAGGCTCTTCCAAATTAAAATGGTCTAATATATGATTATAATACTTATTTGACTGAACATTAACACAACATGCATGTGACTATAAATGTTTTATATTCCAAATTAATCAAAACTGTTTCGAGTTAACTTAAGAGTACCATTTAAGAATTTATAGCATTTATACATTATGTCCTTTATGCCCATTATACCCTTTCTATGGAGACAGACGGTGACTTACCCATGCAGAGCATCCACTTGACAGAATTTAAAAGGCTTTATAGTCCCTTTATCACTTCACCTCTTTTTTCACTTACCTCTTTTTTATTATTAACTAGCCGTGCACATCTGGATTTACTCTTTTTTCAGTTCTTTAAGTTACGTGCAACTACTGTAGGTACTTACTTTTCGCGTAATTACTGTACATATCGTGTATATGAAAAACATTATTACAACTTGAAGGGGGCCGGTGGAACTGAAAGAAATAAACAGTGTAATATCTTTTTAAATGAGAATTTAAAATATTCAATTGGTTCCTGTAACTCAACTGGCAGAATATTTTTCCTAGAGAGGAACTGCTGTTAGCACAGTAAATGAAAATTAGAGTGCCACGTCGGAACATACTGGGAAGAGTACCTACAAATTCGCAACCGCTACTATGAGGGTACGAGTATAACTTTTTATTGAAATATCATATACAAGGGGCTGATACGGTGCAATGGACTGTCCCAGGTTCTCAAACAATGCTGATACCTTATCAACAACTGCAGGATCTAGCGGCTGGCCAACAAGGATTGAGTAATTTGCAGGCACAACAATTTGTCTCAAAACACAACACACATTACATATATATACATAATTAAAAAATGAAGACAGAATTTATTAAAAAATATAAAAAAATAGAAAAAAAAATTAAAAAAGCTGGTAATGAATTCCAGGCCTTAATGGTGCGACAGAGGAAAGAGTCACCGAACCGCTTGGTTCTTGATCGGATGTTCTGCACCGTGTGCGGGTGACATCTAAGACCTGCACGTGTTGTCCTGTGTAGGAAAGGGGAGGGTGGGACTAATTGGAAGAGCTCATCAGAACACTCACCATGGTACAGACGGTAAAATACAGAGTAGTAATACTTAAGTAAAACGATAAACGTAATGCTCCAAACAAACTCAAATCAAATGGCACAGCTTCCACCATCTTATTTGCCTAAAGACTTTCAAAAGAAAATCAATAAAATTTCAATTCGGCCGTAATGAGTCAATAGCGACTTTTATTCCGCTAAATATTCAATAAAAACGTCGAAATTTGCATAACACTTAAGGCCGGTCGCAAGCTTACGAGTGTCGAGAGCCGTAACTATTGTAGCCTTAAATTGTGTCCCTCTGATTATAATTTTAAATTAGATGCTACTTTTCACGTTGAGCACACTTTATATTATATTAAAAGCCTATGCTTAGTGTTTTTAATTTATTATTATGAATATTTAATTTCAAAAACATTAGTAAAATGTTTTCAAACTATTCTCAATTTGGTTAGGTACTTAAATAAACATCTTGATGTATCTTTTTACCCAACTACGGCGAAGCAAAAGGAGGGTTATGATTTTGACACGCTATGTATGTATGTATGTAGGTTCATCTGTTATGCTCATAACTCCTCAACCACTTATTAGAAATGGACAAATAAGATATCGTTAGAAGTGTCTTAGTCGTCCGCTGGTTATAGGCTATATAATGTATAACTGATTCTATTGTAGCGCCCTCTAGTGGTCATAAAGTATTTGGTATCAAATGAAAGGGCTTAATTAGCACTTTCTCCACGTCCCATGGATATCATGTACGTAGTCATCATAGAATTCTTCTTATTCGGCGATCTCACGGAACTGCAGAAACTTACCCGATGACATTTATAGATAGCAATGCCAATTCACATTATCTTGTCATTGTGAATGGGTTCTATCGTAAATCTTACAAAGGTTGTAGAAGTAACCTTTCACTGCTGATTACGTTATTATTGAGAAGTAATAGCGGCAGCTATCAACGAACACGATAGCATTGCCGCTATTGACTAAAACTTGAGCAGCGGAGGGCGGAGGTTCAAATCCTCCACGAGCCCGTTTTTAAACGCGACGTAAAAAACGACGAGTTGTTATAAGTTTGACGTGTCTGTGTGTGTGTGTGTCTGTCTGTGGCATCATAGCTCCTGAACAGATGAACCAATTTGGATTTAGTTTTTTTTTTTATTTAAAAGGTTTATTAGTCGGTAGTGTTCTTTGATTTAAGACCTAAGCTAATTATGCGTGTTGTCTAATTTAGATTCAATGAACCAAAAAGTCCTTCTTTCTTTATTACACATACAGCAGAGATGATACATAAGAATTACATATGAATTATATTGTACAAACGCTATCTAAACCCATTCTAGCTTACGCACCATTAAGGCCTGGAATTCATTACCAGCTCACGTGTTTCCTTCTTCCTACAGTCCCAACTATACTATATTGAAGACTACCACGAGCTTGTTATAGATGGAGTGACCTCCTGAATCATTTTTGTGATGTCCCAACTCATGTCCAAACGAATAATACTGATGCATCATTATTCATAATATCTACGATTCAAGATTGTATTTTTGCGGCAGATTTAAAGTAATTGAACATCAATTCATTGCCTTCTGTTTCATTTAAAATGAATAATCATAAAATAAAATTTTATAGGTATATCTACTTGGATGACCGTATCATCGTCGTATATCGACGGAAACGGTTCATTTGCAATTGTACTAATAGTAATATATATTTTGATTCAAGCGTTGTCACTGTCGGGGGTCCTTGGATCGTTCCAATTATATGACGTAGAGCTCTACCAGTTAAGGTCCCCCGACATTTGTCATGACTTGCATTAAATTATGTATTACTAGGTATATCAAAGTTATAGGGCTAACTAACACACCGAGAGGGCCAGATCGTGAGAGATGGCCCTGGGTCGGCCGGGGTGCGAGGGATATGCCTGTCAACCTCACCTTCGGCAACCAAAGCGACCCACAGACGGCGTGCGTTTTAGTCGGTTCGAGTCCGACATAACCTCCTTCGCCGGCTCCGGTGGGGAGGTATCCGTGGGGATTTTGCGCACGTAAAAAAAAAAGGGCTAACTAACACAACTTATTGTCCACTTTTTAGGGGTTGTGTTTTGTGACGGGGGTTTTTTACATTTTTAATTTATTTAACATATTGTTCTTATGTATGTAAACGCAACGTAGAACGAGATAAATGCGAATTCTCTTGCACTACATACATTTGCACTACGCTACAAGCGCGTGACGTGTGGTGTGATGTCGTGATTTAGGGATGCTAACACTTTTTTTTTATACAACTTAGGTGGCAGACAAGCACACGACCCACCTGATGGAAAATGGTCATGGCCTATGAACGTGTGTAACACCAGTGGAGTCACATCCGTGCTGCCGACCCTGTAAGAACAGAGATTTTGTGCCGTCAGTGTAGAGGACAAAGCAGGACAAGCCTTTGGTCATCCCACTGATAGCACAAAAACTCTGGTAACTCTGGCTACCGCGGTATTCTGTAGGGCGGAGGTCCTACAAAGTTCTTCAGAGTGCAGGCCAACCTCATCTGGAAACCGGCACACCTGTTATTAACTAGGTACCGCATCCTCCACGCAGTGAATCATAATAGGTCCGGTTGAAAACCAGCGCTAGATAGCTGTCTAGCAAATGCTGAACGAGTAGGGTAGCCAGAGCTCGATGGATAGACAGAGAATTTGTGCTGTCAATGGGAAGACTAAAGACTTGTCCTGCTTTGTCTTCTACACTGACGGCACAGAAGCTCTGTAATTACAGGGTTGGCAGCGCGAGTGTAATTCCTCTGCTAACTTTTTGTTATGGCCAGGAAGTGGGTAGAATTGACTGTAAAGTAAATAAAAAGAATTTTTACCCTCAAATTTCGAATTGGATTCGATATTGTTCTTTTTCTAAGTCACTGGCCAATCTGAAGACAAAGAAAAAATTGTAGTTGAACAAATAACCAGTCATAGGTCAAGTAAATATCTTCTATTGCCTTCTGTTTGTATAATTGACTGTGCTGTCAGTGGGAAGACTAAAGGCTTGTCCAAACAATATTGAGTTTTTAATGGGTCTTAATAAGATTTACGAACTATAATGCAACTTCACCTGAGAACCAATACATCATCTTTCTCAGAACCTTTTTACCCAACTGCGCAGCGAGGGTAATGTGTTACGCATGTATGTATGTTTGTAGTTTTCTTTTTTCCGATCCCCGCTCAGTGCAAATATTTGTATGCATGACTATGGGTATTTGCATTTGGTCTGGGTGTTTCTATATATAATATGTATGTATTTACAAAAAAAAAAGTATTTAAGTATGTTTATCCGTATTCTAGACTCCATAACACAAGCTGACTGCTTCTGCAAGGGTGACAGGTGGCTCCACCCGTCACCCCCAGGCCCGGCATCGCCGGCTTATACCTACTTTGTTACGGATGATTGATTCCTCAACAGTACTGATTATAGTCTCAAATGGCATTCACTTGGGCGTTAGAGGATCTCAAAAGTATGTTTGCCTAATCACGCTTCCTAGATTATTTTTCTTTTTTTAATTTGCTTACCCTGGATACACAGGTTGGTACAGGGTTTTATTTCCAGTTTTCCTTCTTTTTTATACCACTTAAGTGACAGACACGCACACGGCACACCTGATGGAAAGTGGTTAGCATGAACTATGAACGTGTGCAATATCAGGGGAGTTCCACCCGTGCTGCCGACCCTGTAAGCATAAAGAGATTCTATGCTTATATAAGAATACAATATGTCGACCAAGTTTTTACTTCTGTCTACTCTCCGAATAACACTGTTTTCAGGCTGTTATGTACATCATTAGTGCTCTGCCTTGGTAACTCTTTGGTCGCTTATAATTATAAAGTTACTTACATGTACATCAAATGGAACCGCGCAACGCGCATTCTAATTTCCCTTCTCATTTCCACATCTAGTTGTAATAAGTTCATCATTTTCCTGGTTTCAAGCTCTGTACGTAAGTGGGTGTGTTTAATTCCAAATTGCCTGCTGTTGTCATGCAAAGTGAGCTTAAAATATTGCCAAAAGCAGAAAAAGTGTCAAACATAGCTTTGTTGTCAATAGTCTTGTCAAGGTTTTTAATAAAAACATTCCCCACGCCAGACTTGCGCAGAGATGGGTCACGCTGGGACCACATGATTCTAATGGGTCTTCCTTTAATCATATCGAAATTCATAGTGTCCAAAGCCCGTTCCGCTGCAACAAATTGACTGTTTAATAATCAGTAAATGGATTTATTTTATCATGGACAGATTAAAATTGGTGACTTTAGCCTATAAAAATTGAATTAACATACAGCTATCCCACGAATACAATGACATGTGCATTATCAGATAATGGTGTCATACTGATGAATATCACTGAATTTACTCAATTCACATGGATTTAACATAACCATATGTTTTAACTATTGTATCTATGATTGACAACAGAAATTGTCTTAATCATCTCAATGGCTCACATGTTGGACTATTGCAAATTGTTCAAACAAAATAATATTAACAAGCACTACAAAACAAAACTTAGTCACAATCACAATGATAATAAAACCCAAATATAATGTCTAACAATAAAATAGTGAAAGTTGCCATCTTACTTCATGCTGAAGTATTTATTCTATAAGTAACTATAGCATTCAGCATGAAGTCACTATCACTAATCAGTGGAAAATGGAAATTCATTCAATGAAAAGAAAAATATATGATGTGAATTGAATGACAGTACAGAATCTTTAAGTAACACGATTGAATAATTGCCCTTGAGAAAGAATTTGCCTTAAATTAATACTTAAAAATTACTCACCATCTGCGGGCTGCTGGAAATTTCTTAGGTGGCAGACAAGCGCACGGCTCACCTGATTGAAAGTGGTTACCGTGGCCTATGGAAGTGTGTAACACCAAAAAAGCCACACTCGCGCTTCCGTCCCTGTAAGCACAGAGTTTCTGTGCCGTCAGTGTAGAAGACAAAGCAGGACAAGCCTTTAGTCTTCCCACAGACAGCACAAATTCTCCAGTGAGCTCTGGCTACCATACTCACCGCTGGGAACACAACACGAAGTGATTATAGCCGCGGTATTCTGTAGGGCGGAGGTAGTACAAGTTCGTCAGTCTGACTTTATTGAATAACTCATCCCGGTTATATCTGTATCATCATCAATTAGCCCACTACAGTCCACTGCTGGACATAGACCTCTCCCAATGTGCGCCATTTTCTCCGATACTTTTTTGAATTTGAATTAAGCAAGATGACATTGTCTCCGCAGACGATTAATTGTGTAAAAAAACGTTGCATAGATTTCAATGTTAAATTGGCTAAGGAGCTGCAGGCAAGGCTTCCATCGAACTACGTAACTTTGGAGAAAATGACTCTTTTGAGCGTGGCATCAGAAGGTTTCTTCATGGTTGCAGCGCGAGTGTAACACCCCTGGTGTTGCATACGTCCACGGCCACGGTAACAGCTTCCCATCAGGTGGGCCGTGTCAACTAAGTGGTATAAAAAAAATTTGTGTAAGGCGATAAGGTCGCCCTTTGTACTGGGCCACACAACAAAGCAGGATTTGCGGACACAGCAAATTGCTAAGAAATATGCTTCTTGTTTGACATCTTCTCTATATCTCTCCTGTGGTAAAGCGGTAGAGCGTTTGACTGCTACGTGAGAGGTCGCCAGTTCAACTTTAGTTGGCCGGCGCCACCTTCTGCGAGCAAGTAATGCTCGTGAAGGAGGAGGCGGGGCGGGAGCGACGAAGGATCGCAAGCCAAGCTGCCCGCGTACGAAGGCAACTAGGGCGTCTGAGGTCGATGAACGACCTCCGCCCCCCATGAGCGCCGGCCTGGGGTGACAGGTGGAGCCATCTTGTTCCCTAGACTTTGTTGAGGTGTTTAGTAGGTATTATCATCGGAACCAAAGGTGTGTCATCAAAGATCAGAACAATCAGTCAACAGGAAGTGGGGAAAACCCAGGCATCATATTAAGTACTTTGTTCGTTGTAGGAGGTAGGACACGGCGGTCTCGAGCGTGGTCATTGGCAACACCTGTCTATGTCCATGAACCAGTGTTGCCATTTACACGGCAATTGCAGTGTTACACTTACACGGCAATTTGAGTCTGTTCAGCAATAAAACACGGTACACGGCGGTATTGTCATTGCCGTGTTCTCAAAAAAACCGCGAAAATTCAATGGTTAGTCACAATAATGTGAATTTGTGTACATTTATGACATGGCCCATAATTATTATATATTATTATATATATTTAACACCAATAAATGTATGTACAGGATACCTAGATCCTGTACATACATTTATTGGTGTTAAATGAATCAGTAAACACTAACAGTTCTGTTCGAAATTTTACTACAAACATCCTAAAGTCGAGGCTTAAGCCTTCCGTATGTGAAGTACGACCCAGATTAATGTACGGGATGCTTTAGCACGATCCAACGCGCCATTCGGCTTGTATTTGGTGAAAATATTTGTAAGAGAGTAATAATGTAGTCTCACCGAGTCTCTGTCCCCTTCGGGGATAAAGGCGTGATTATATGTATGTATGTATTTTGACTTATTCTTCAATCATTTTACCAAAGCTTTATGGAAGAAGGCAATTTCATTATTATGAACATTTGTGTATTAACAATCTGTGAAAACAATGTCCTCTTTATCTGTATACTCTATCAGAAGAGTGGTCTTTATCACATTACTGTCCATCCCAAGGTTGCCTGGAAGAAAGCGCTTACAGCGATAAGGATAAACTGTATACACATGCTACCTAATTATCTGTAAATCGATTACTGTATTACTGGACTGTAATATAATACAGAATTGTCTATCAATCTTTTTTGTACATGCGGGGTTTCGAAGCTTACCTCGGGTGAGACGGGGGCAGGCCGAATAGTTTACCCGTATGTATAGCCGCTCACTATTTCGAATTATCTGGTCCTGTCTAAACCTGATGAGCAGACGTCCGGTCCATCGCGAGCATATTTTTTATCGTTGCATAAGCATTTAACACCCACATTTCACCAATCATTGAATTCGGTCCCACGTAATAGGGGGGCTATTGCCGTCTTCCGGGCACTATTGTTGACTCGAGCCATGCATCTGAGGCTGAGACAGGGCTGTACATATCTGTCTGTTGTTAAACAGCCCTATCCCTTAGTCGCCGCAATTCCTGGGCACATCGCTTACCATCTCCTCAAGTATCGGGATCCTTGGTGTCGATATCTCCAGCGACGTCCAATACCGAAGTCATTTGCAGGACAAGGTTAAGTTGGCATCAAGAAAACTCGGAGTGCTCAACAGGGCGAAGCTTTGTCCTCTACACTGACGGCACAGAGACTCAGTGCTTACAGCGCGCGAGTGTGGCTTCTCTGGTGTTACACACGTCCATAGGGAGCTTGTCTGCCACCTAAGTGGTATAAAAAAACACGCTCCGAGTGGAGTGGCGAGACTCTCGGGCCGCTACTGTGGAACATTGGATACGACTGGGTGCTTCGCGGTGAGCTTGCGGACGGCGCCGCCGTCACGTGCTATGCGGACGACACGCTAGTGACGGCGAGCGGGGCTACACACCGCGAAGCGATCCTGAGGGCCACGACCGCGGTTGCTCAGAACGTTTATATATTTATTTATGTACAGTTATTTTCGCAGGTAATTATCGCCGTTTTTTCGACGTCTTCCGGCGCGACCAATATGTTATGATAAGCCCGATTTAAGTCTAAACGTGAAAAGATTTTTTTGTTACCTAATATATATGTAAAATCGTTGATTCGCGGTATAGGGTATCTATCGGGTATGGTTACCTTATTTAGAGCCCTGTAAACAGAAATATTTATGCAAGTAGACAGACACTTATAATTATTTTCACGATAAGTATTGACCGTCATTGTTAGAAACTGAATCTCCTTGAACTACTAAATACTTTTGAAGTCGCAATTAGTTATTGAATAAAAAAAAATAGTATTAAATATTCAAAAGGAACCACACAATGTTTAGACTAACTTGATATATTATTAAGATGTTTTGACCATTCTGCATGCTTACAACTATTTGAGCTCTGTGAGAGGTAATATAAAATTGGAATTTTGGTATTAACATTATTTTGAGTACTTACTTTGCTAGTCAACTAGTAGGTAAACATCTATCTGATGCTAACTGTACACGTTTTGTGAATCGGAAATTGGAACAATCGCAGTATTGCAATTCTTTCTATCTATTTCGTTTATTTTTCTACAAGCTAAAGTACGCCGCCGCTTGACAGTTTGATCCCATATCCCATGGGACTCATTCTCGGGATCAAAGCTGATGTATAATTCCAGATTAACTATAATATATCCCTGTGCAACGTATAATCGGGTTGTGTCAATGGCGCCGCGTCTTGCTAGGCCCTAGGCCCTTACATCTTCCTATCTAAGACAAATTATTATTGCAAGTTCTACAAGAAAGCAATAGAAGTTTAAAAGAAAGTATTCGACATAGCGCTGAAGTGATTACTGCTGCTCTGAGGGACTACACAGTGTTGAAGATAATCCAAGTAGATCCTATATTCTGGGCACTATTGTTGACTCGAGCCATGCATCTGAGGCTGAGTCTGGACTGTATATATCTGTCTGATGTTAAACAGCCCTATCCCTTAGTCGCCTTATACGACATCGCATGGGAAGAGATGGGGTGGCTCTAATTCTACTCTACCGGAAACCACGCGGCAAAGCCTACAGGTCTGCTTGGGACAGCCACGCTTACCCTTCCCTTGCTAGTTCCAGTCAAATGCTTGCTTCGGTATATGATTATTGTCCCTACGGAGCGTGTGGCCAATCCAGCTCCATTTTCGGTGTTTGACCGTTTGTCGGATAGGGGACTCATTGCAGAAATTCCCTAGGTTTGCGTTGTTTATATTCTCGGGGACCGTAAATACCAAGGATTCGGCGGAGGCAGCGGTTGGTGAACACTTGTAGCTGGTGTGAGATATTTTTGGTGACCTTCCAAGACTTACATCCATATAGCCAACCGGGTAACCAGCCCCAAAAAGGAAATCTCAACCCTTTCGCCGAGATTATACAACCGGGTAACCAGCCCCAAAAAGGAAATCTCAACCCTTTCGCCGAGGTTATACAACCGGGTAACCAGCCCCATAACGGAAACCTCAACCCTTTCGCCGAGATTATTACAATAGGAGATAAAAAACAGAAAAAATGAGCAAATATTATTTACAGAAATAGCTGTGAGAAGGTTCATGCAACCTCGCGGTGCCGTGCTGCCTCTCATTTACCTTCAGATGACTGTGAATTCTGTCTTCAATATAGTTAAGATTCAGAATGACTTGTGGCTTGTAATACTCGTATTGTACTTTACTTATTTTATATATATTAGTATATATATAGTTAATATACAAATTATGTTTACTATTTTATATTACATATAGATAAAATGTAGGATAGTGTATATTAACACGAAATTTAACCGTAGACTATAAGAGCATATCTGTAAAATCTAAAATTAAATGGCATTGCTTGCAGTGTCTGTACCACCGTAACAATCCATGCTATCTTCAAAAGACACTCAAGAAACGAGTACTGCGGGTACAGAGCACATTTTAGGTCCAAGAT
Organism: Eilema griseolum; assembly: GCA_963662185.1. Classification (NCBI taxonomy): domain Eukaryota; kingdom Metazoa; phylum Arthropoda; class Insecta; order Lepidoptera; family Erebidae; genus Eilema; species Eilema griseolum. The sequence continues at coordinate 6,868,297 of OY759251.1, forward strand.
ATATTTCCTAAGCAATACATATACATATATACTAGTATCATAGTATGTATATCTTGTTTCCATACTAAAAACATTTAATTTATTTTATTTTGAAATCAAACAGCATCCTAGGAATGAAAATTTGTTTGATGCAAAAGTATACTTTTGCCCAATACCTTATATTGCATTCTTGCTTATAGGGATTGATAGAAACCGCTTATTATAAAGGATTAGGTTAGGTATAAAGTTCTTTTAAAGATTCCATGGAATTAGAGTCACACATGACATCGATGACAACACACTGTCATCGATCTGCGGTAGCACAAGATCACTTGTCGCATATACTATAACTTTTATACTTGTTTTTCTTGCCATTGAAGTCTATAGGTATTAGAGGTATTTATCAGAAGTGAGCGAATATGACATAGGTATAATCCTAAACTGATGCTCGTCACTCATGTTTGTACTGAAGAAGAACAACAAAGACCATACTACCTTCTCACGGTGTTTACACCACGGTTTACACGGTTTCACGGTGACTAATTTTGGAAACCTATCTTAAAAGATGTATTATATATACCTCTTACAATTTATCTTTTTCGCGAAAAAAACATTACTTATATATATTTAAAAGCACGATTTTACATTGAAAGCTTGAGAAGTACGTGAAAAACAGTGGGTTACGTCAAATTCTGATGTGACGTCATTATACAAATGTGATATGTACGAGTACAAAAGTTATAAGCATATCTGACCAGAGACAGTACATGTCGCTTAAATCTATTTACCTCGTTAAAATATAAACCATACATTTTATTAACACAAAATTACATAAAGAAAAAAACTGCTGATCTCTCCTTAAAACAAAAATAGGAAACATGAAATTTTTGAACTTTATTACGATTTTCTTGAATTTTAATACTTCGTATTGCCTCCTCGTGCTTCCATTACTGCGTTTACGCGGTTTGGCATGCTGGCTACTTTTCGCGGTATGTACCAGTTCGCGAAAACTATATATGTATGACGTGTCGAAAATTGAGACGTTTGTCGTCAATTACTTAGGGAGTGAATCATGTATGCTATGTCATCCTGACAGCTCTGGACTTATTATTATAGTGCGTTCTAATTAGAGTCTATATGAACGATTTTAGATGGTATTTGGAGCAGTACATAATTCACTTATTTTAATATAATATTTATTGATACTGGCACAAACATTTTCAATTTCCTCTGCTTCTAACTTAGTTATTTTTTCAGTTTCTGACAATACTTTTACATTGTCCAAGATAAAATCAAACTGCCTCTTTAAATTTTCCAATATAAATGACCGGCACTATGTTCGTAGACTTCTCATTAGAACCTAGTACGTATAATTGATAAAAAGGTTTCGGGGTACACTTAAAAGTGCCATCGGCAAAATATGCACCTGGACTACTGATAAATTTCTTTGCAACTTTTGTTGAAAATATTAAAATTTGATCCCCGCTTAGTGCTAATATTTGTATGCATGAATATATCGACGGTTGAAAGGCTAAAGGCCGTAAGCGACAAGAACAGTTGATGCATAATTACATTGTGTTGTAAAGAGTGTTTCATGTGCTTTAAGACCTTTTTTTGTATGAAATTTCGACCGGGTAGGTGAGACAAACACTGGCTAGAAAGATTAACTTATGGACGTACGGTGGTTTCTTTTTTTATACCACTTGGTTGGCAGACAAGCACACGGCCCACCTGATGGAAAGTGGTTAACGTGGCCTATGGACATGTGCTACACCAAGGGAGTCACAATCGCGCTGTCAATCTTGTAAATGTACGATATATTCATGAATATTCGCGCCAACTATTCGTAGAAAAGAACTCGAAAGATAAATAATATGCATAATATGTATCTACGTCACCGGATATTCTTGAAAGTCAAATACTAATAAACTCATTATTCACTTCCCCAGTCGGACTGCTCAATCGGGCGGATATACCGCCGTGTCCTACTCTTAGGAAGGGTCATTTTTAACAAAATCAATCAATTAATTAATTAACCCATCGCAGTCCACTGCTGTACAGCCTCTCCCAATGTTAGTTCAAAGTGCGAAGTGACTATGCGGCTACTCTGACCATTGGCGGGCGAAAACTATTGCTATCTTTCACTTAGAGGTAGTGCGGGAGGGAGATGGGTATAGGGAGCGTGTGTTCAGCGCCAACCAATTAAGACGATTTGAGTTACTACTACTGGCGCCACCAATATGAGAGCTGTCGTAGATGCCCAAAAATAAATGATAACATTAAACGTTTAGCTGGATTGTCTTATTTTAATTTTCTGACAACGTGATAACCATAACACTCGAGGTGGCAGCGTTATTTGCTCGGAAACAACGGGGGGTATTATTAAAACGGTGGCTTTTCTCAACATCAAAGGGTCTGGATGTTTCTATGTATAATACGTATGTATATACAAAAAAAAGTATTTAAGTATGTTTATCCGTATTCTAGATTGCATAACACAAGCTAGTTAAACTATGCTTACCATGGGTCTAGATAGCGTTGTGTAGAATGTCGTAAAAATCAGTCAACAGGAAGGGGGGGGGGGGGGGGGATACCAAGTAATTAGTATTATTTTAAGTCTTTGCTAGTCAAGAAAGAACTGATGCTGACTGTACGAGAATTCGCCTTACTGATGGTTGGTCAAATATCATTGTAGTAAAGTATAGCTACTTACGAGAATAGGAAAAATAGCAGTTGACCGTTCTCTACGCCACATTGCTATGCAAGCTTTAGGTACAGCCGAGAAGAATAGCTTACCAGTCAGAATACAGTCCCTGTATAGCAGCCCCAGTTTGCGGCCGCTCGTAAGGACACCGTGCTCCTCCGCAGAACAGAGCGCACTGGAGACCTTGAGGAGTGTTGGTCCGAAGGCCTCAAGACTCGTCCACCTGCGGCCATATACTACAATTAGGTGCGTCGGAGGGTACTGACTTGTAGCGTATGTGTCCGTACATGCGCTTCAAAGATAAGCTATGTCAATCACCTGAGAGCACACCAACGAAGCTCTCATTAATCCCCTCGGAGCTCAGAGTCCGCCTTCCGGCTCTTCCTCCTCCAGTTCGCATGATCTTGGGTGTCCATGATAGTGAGTCCATTCACACGCATGTCACCCTTGAAAAGAACGTTACTACTTATTAATGGTTATAAAATACTTGATAATATACTCATAATGACAGAAATAATATCACATACACACAACCATGCATGTAAAAATAGGCGCAGTCTTCGGGCCAATGAGCAGTGTCTGTCAGCGCGCCGCCATATATATTGTTCTGAGACTTACGCAGATAAACACGCATATTTCTGATAGACCCAACTGGTTTTATTGCAACTTTTCTTTGGAATTGTTTTTTTGAGGTTAGAAAAGAATACTTCTGCAATCGAATTATCATTGGTTGTAAAGGGCCCTATCTACCTTACCTGTGCTACTCGGTGCACCGGTTAACCAACGAACGAGAGTGACTGCTACTGATTCCCAAACCTCGACAGGAAAAGTTTTTGAGGTTGGGGAATCAAGTGCTATCAGTAATGACTTCGCATGCGACGTTTTGTATTTCTATGAACGAGTTTAGCGAATGAAAATGTTTATAATGTATTGAATATTGTATTTGACTAAAGAAAACGCAATATGTAGTTTACGTTTTAAATAGTTACGACGGGGTCAGTGTCAAAACTATTTTCAATATTATTTTTTATACTCGTACCTCTATCCATTTTTCTATATTAGTCTATCGCAGTCCACTGCTGTTACATAGGCCTCTCCCAATGTTGAGAGGCTTTGGCCAACTATTTCCACGCTGGCCAGACAGGATGAAACAGGGTTTTATTTCGAGTTTTCCTTCTCTTGCAGTAACCTTTTCTCAACTCAGTTGGGGTTGGCAGTCTACCTGCGATGCAGCTAAGCATTGACTGAACTGGACAATTTGTTTCATTAGACCTCGACAACCAATTGGTGTTAAATCATTCGAGTTCTGTAGTTAGGCAATTCGAACTTTTGAGGACTTCAAAAAAAATTAAATTTTTTTTAAAAGGGATCTAGGTCGGATTTAAATTCAGCTTGATTTTAAAATAAATGGTATATTGTGAAGTCGTCAGCGCACAAGAGGTTATTACAAAATTTGAAACATTGACCTAAAACACATTAAACAGTGACGGGCCCAGGGACAAAACTTGAATAGTTTTAGCCTAGCTGCCAATCATATAAAATCAATTAATTCTAGAGCATTTGAAGGCTTATCTAATTTGGTAGAATTAGATTTAAAAGGAAACAATATAACTTCGATTCAACAACATGCATTTGATTCTATGTCAAAATTAAGAAAATTGCATTTGAATTCCTGAAGAGAATGGCTGTTCCAAAATAAAAAGCTACGTATTTTAAATACTTTTTAAAGGATACAAACCAGATTTGATTAAGGGTATCAGAAAACGAGGGATGTGCCTGTTAACCTCACCTTCGGCAACCAAAAACGACCCACAGGCGTTGTGCGTTTTAGTCGTTTCAAAATAGATGTTTTTTATATGTGTTTAAAAATATAATTTATAAGTTGAATATTAAAATAAAGTAAATAATAATAATAACATCTTTATTGTACACCAATAACATACGTCAGGTGCAAAACATCCGATCAAGAACCAAGCGGTTCGGAGACTCTTTCCTCTGTCGCACCATTAACCCCTGGAATTCATTACCGTCCAAATTATACTCAGCCGAGAACCACGCGGCTATGTAATAGTGTTGAATGAAATTTTAAAGCATTTAGTACGCTAACTTATTTTTGCGAAACCAAAATACGCATCTCAGAGGTCACACTTGAAGCTGAGTTCCAGTGTACAATAACTAAATAATGTTATACCGTGAAAGAAAAGGCAATACAGACTACAATAATTACGCAATTAGGTGCAAACTAGCGTGGCAATACACGGCTAAAAGAATTTTCTGCTCAGTATGCACAGTATGTCTATTCCTGTCTCGATTATTCATCCCCATGAGAATAATCTGTTCCTTATAGCCCTGCCTAACCCTCCAGGGATAAAGGCGTGATTATATGTATGTTGATATTTTGGTTTATTTTGATTTCATTTTGGTAAATTATTTTATATTTGGACTTGGCTACTGAAATTGATATTATTGACATTTTTTTTTGTGGGACACGCCAACTTGACTTCACTTCGCCTGATAGTAAGCTAAAGGCAAAGTCTCAGGAAAGAGGGAAAACGAGAATACTTCAACCGCTGGTACGGCCTGAAGGCGTACTATGCATTGGGACACGTATCTTGGACCTAAATAGCGAGACAAACGAGGACCTGGCGGGTGCAATATTTTGTAATAATCTCTAATTGGTGAATTTGAGCTCCTAAACCATCGTAACACCCCGTAACTTACCTATTTATTCATATTTGATGAGTCAGTCGGCAAATATCTTGAAAATATGCTCTAGTTGAATAAAAAACGTGTTGCAGGTGATTTTATTGGCTTTGCGATGCGTGAGATGGCTCAGGCGTGCGAATTAATCAATCACAGATTACGAAATTGCCATGACCTGAACCTCGTGTTGTGTTCCCGACGGTGAGTAGGGTAGCCAGAGCTCACTGGAGAGTTTTTGTACTGTCAGTGGGAAGACCAAAAGCTTGTCCTGCTTAGTCTTTTTCACTGACAGCACAGAAACTCTTGTGCTTACAAGGTAAGCAGTGCGAGTGTAACTCCCTTGGTGTTGCAATTATGTTTGAATCAAAATTTCGACACAGACACACATTATGTCTTTATCTCCGAAGGGGTAGACAGAGGAGCTTATAATAATAATAATAATAACTTTTATTTCAGAATTTCTTCCATAAATTTGTTAGTAACATAACTTACAACTAATGTTAACAAGTAATAAAATTATTGTGAAACTTCCGAAAAGAAATTAAAAGCTATATTATGTTTTACTTTCAAACCAGAATAATTCAAAACGTTAATAATTCAAAAATAGTTACGATCTTTTCTGGGATTTCGAACGAAACAAATTATGATACATAATTTAGGTACATGATACAATAGGAATTTTATTAAACTTCCAAATTTTCCTTAAACTGCCGTATGTCATTACTTCCCTGAATAAGATCCTTAATAGCAACACTATCGTATGGTGTAATAATAAAGGGTGTGTTTCTTTTTTCAAAATCAACGGGTTCGATTTCCACTCAGCCTCGAGACCAAACGATCATTAAGATAAGTTCTTAAATTTGGTATTCGCTTAGTAAGGCGTTATTTTTTAATAAAATATGTCTGTATGACGTTATTAGGACGTATATATTAAAACCATAATTATTATTAAGAATTGAATTTTAGAAATGTGAAACTCTAAGGTAATTTTAAATTATTAAGTGAATCTCTTAGATACATTAGAATAGTAGCATATTCTTTGGTTGGACGTTGGTTGGACGCCAGGTAAACCATAAAAGTTCGGGCGCCTTGGAGATACACATGCCTAGGATAATCAGCGGAGATTGGAAACTTTTAATCTGCCGGAGGTGAGCTAAATGAAACCAAACGGTGAGGTTTAAGGTTTTATTGTCCACTCCAGTGTGCATTTAGAAATAGTTGCAAGGATACAATCCTAATGTATAACTAAAGCAAATAAAGTTTGCTATAGGAACCTATAATTAAGAAATATGGCATTTGAAGAGAATGTTGTTAAAATGGACGTGTGAGACTTTTTTTTAAATAAAGCAAAGTAAAATGGTCATTTTTTATTGTTATTTAAAGTACACACATGTGATTACAAAGAATTCGCTATGAAATAGAGGTCTCCAGACTCCGAGGTTCTGGTCTGGTTCCGAAGACTGAAAGCTTCGTATGCGACTGGGGTGAACATTTAAAGGAAGAAGAAGAATATTCAAAAGCACTAGTCTAAATCACTTGAAATCAAATCATTTTTAAATAAAAATACTTTAACTAATTCATTTCACCTGTAACATTGAAAGCCTGAATGAACTTCTAATAAACGCAAAAATGGTTCTCTAAGCTAACATACCATCAATAAAATTCACGACCTATAAATATCACTGGAACAACCTTGGCAGTATTTATGAGCATATTTTAACATCTAAGATCATCTATAAATAACATCTTCTGTGTCACCAATAAATCTATTAGTTATCGAGCTGATTTATAATTTTATTGAGATTTCTTTAATTACTATGTAAGGTATGTAATGATATTATTTGACATTTAATTATGTACTATTTTATTTTTTATATTCTATGATTTTGTTTTATTACATTACTTAATATTTATTTAACACATACAAAATAATTTCAAGATTCATCCTGTCTGGTTTCATTAAGTATTCATTCAAAAAGCACTGATTCATTTTCACCTTCCATTTGCTAGCAGCTTGAAATCAATATGACAACCTAGAAAATTCTCTCCACTGAGCATTAGCTATTCTTGTAGTTCATTAGTATTATTCAAATGCTATATGAAACTCATTTAAATAGTTGGGTATCTGGAATGCGGATAAACATACTTGAATGTACGCTGACAGCTTCTGTAGCGTGGCGGTAGTGAACGCGGCTGCTACGCAGGGGGCGCAGGTTCAATCCCCGCTCAGTGCAAACATTGGTATGCATGAATTTGTGTATCTGCATTAGTTTGGTCGCTAAGCCGTCGGTACTCTTTCATGCTGTCTGTGGGAGATTCTCGCCATAGGATTGTTTGCCACCTTTTATCGTCGTCATGAATACTTATGTTTCTGAACATCTTCTCAATATCCGCTGTGTAGGCATATTTGTATTTATTTATTTTATTTATTTTTTTTATTTATTCAACTTTATGCACAGTTATTTTGTCAAATGTACGGAATGTAAGAGAATATAACATTTATTTCGGTCTACGTTGCGTTTACACGTATAGTCAATAATAAGTTAAAAATTGGGACAGAATTTGATTGTTTATATTTTGATTTACTTTGGGCATTAAAAATAATGAAAAGTTGGACTGACTGACTGACTGACTGACATAGTGATCTATCAACGCACAGCCCAAACCACTGGACGGATCGAGTTGAAATTTGGCATGCAAGTAGATGTTATGACGTAGGCATCCGCTAAGAAAGGATTTTAATTAATTCTAACAGTGAAGAAAAACTTTTTAAAAGCAATAACGGTGCTGTTCTTCGGTTTTTGTGTTTGTATCTTGACATGCATTCCTTTCATTCAAATTATCATTAACATTCTTGCAATAATTCCAATCGTAACCGCACGATAAGTCCGGAGTCCGCTTTTTTTTAAAGTTCTTCAAATATTTCCAAGGCGTGATTATATGTATGTATGTTTGTAATCCACCAATAATAGATAATACCAAAACAATTCGCGCGCGTTCTTTCTCTGGCGGCTTGGGGTCAAGATATTTTTCTTTTTTTTTTTACGTGCGCTAAATCCCCACAGCTCTGGTGGAAGAGGTTATAGGTTTCCGGCTGAGTATTTGGGCCACCCATCTCTTCCCATGCGGTGTCGTACAAGGCGACTAAGGAATAGGGCTGTTTAACATCAGACAGATATATATGCTCAGACTCCGGCTCAGATGTAACAATAGTGCCCGTTTGACGGCAATAGGCTCACCCCCTATTACATGGGACCAAATACAATGATGGTGAAATGTGGATGTTAATTCCATTCGTGTTCTCGTGCTGTAGTATTTGTTTTTTTTTTTGTTTACTAGAATTGAGTAGCGAAAAGAACACACATCAATTATTTATTTATATATATCAATGTATGTATTAATTCTAAATTTGTAACTTTTGTCGTTGAGTTTAGTGCCTAAATGTATATTCTGTACGGAAAATCCATTCAAGTACAAAACATAATTGCAGTCGCGTGTGATATTAGCACTCACACCTACCTCACCTCACCTCATTTGTCGCGATTAATTAACCGATCGATCGAGCTGGCCTTCACCTTGATTATATATATTGTAGAAAGAGGTTAAGTGGTCACGGTTATTAGACTTCTGTAAAGTCAAATGAGTTCATTCCACTGCTTAAGCATGTGTGGGATAAAATACTCTTCCTACCTGACTGTGCATACTATTTCATTAATGTTTTACGAATTGGAGATGTAGAATTATTCACGGGATATAAAATCTAGAAGCAGTTCCGATAAACTTTGTAAAGTCAACGTGAAAAGAACACAAGTATATTTTAGTGTGACCTAGTCACAGTTCGGTGTCGAGTCCTATTGCTTTGATTTAGGTTTAATATTCTGAGTCAAATATACTGCGGGGTTAAATCTAAAGGTTATAACGGCAAAAAGTTTATAAAAAATCTTACTCTCTTCTCAAGTACAAAAAAATTCTAATTGTATAGTTAGAATAGTTTTGTATAAATTTGATAAGTATTTTCATTATCTATTTAGCTACATATTTTAACGTGTTGTAATTGTAAATAAAATGTAATTAGAAGTTGTTTTTTTTCGAGGTTTACGCTTCCACTTTGAAAGGGAATATAATAGGAGATGAGATACTTTTACAAAGATAAATAACAAAAAAAAAAATCGACATCTATTGTTTCGGATGCAACTAGGTTAACGCTAGGATGAAGAAGACAATATGATATAACAATGCACTTTAAGTATTTAAGTTACTGTGTATATTGGAATATATAATGAAATTGGACATACCTACACCGGTGAATATTAACACACACTCAGATAGGTACTAATTAATGGCATTAAGTCCGCCATGTACTCAAGAGACACTATAGAAGAAAATGTAAAAGGTCAAAGAGACGCCATCGGATCCGTGCTCAAGAATTAATCTATTTGAGGCCGTATGCTCTGAAAGGGCTTGACCGATTTAATGTATACATATAATCACGCCTTTATCCCCGAAGGGTTAGGCAGAGATGAATGTACATGGGCTGCAGTGAGCAGATGATATTTTAATTCAATTAGTTTAGTTAACTTTTGTCTAAGGGCGGTACAACAAGATAATATAAATCAAACAGAAATTCAATAAAAAATAAATTATTTAGGTAAGTTTCATGCTCCGACGTGGTAGTGAACGCGGTCGCGACACAGGAGGCGCGGGTTCGATCCTCGCTCAATGCAAGTTTTTTTTTTTTATACCACTAAGTTGTCAGACAAGCACACGGCCCACCTGATGGAAAGTGGTTACCGTGACCTATGGACGTCTGTAACACCAGAGGAGTCACAGTCGCGCTGCCAACCCTGTAAGTACAGAGTTTCTGTGCCGTCAGCAGAAGACAAAGCAGGACAAGCCTTTAGTCTTCCCACTGACAGCACAAATTCTCCAGTGAGCTCTGGCTACCCTACTCACCGCTGGGAACCACATACTGTGGAAAGTTATCTTAACAACAAAGCCAAGTATTCCACAGGTATAACCACAGATACTAATTTAAACCTGTGGAATGCACCAAGGATGTCACAACACACTTTCTCGGAATTCTCTGTCGCCTTAACCGATAAGATTACAATAATTTGACTTGCAAAAGCATTGTTTGCCCGCGCTATGCCACTGAGGCCGTCAATGTTTTTAAATATTTTTAAATACCTAGATGTTTTTTTAATGAAGGAGGTAGGACATGACGGTATTCCCATTCAAATTGAGCAGTCGGACTGGGGAAGTACCTCCGTGTTACAGAATACCGCAGCCATAATATCCTCGACCACTCATAAAGCTATTTTTGAAGAAATTCGTTATTTATAAATATTTTTGCAGTTAATGATATATTCCTCTAAATTGCAATAGCTCAATGAGTGGTTTCTGTGCAAGTTGCGTCTGTGTTGACACTTCTGGTGCAACCTCGCATGGCTGTGATGTATCCATCCAGAATGTACCAATTTCGGTCACGTGTGTGACAAAATTGGCACAGGTCTGTTTTTGTGCTTCACCTTTTTGTTTCACACGTTGCAAGGAACATTATTTAATGCTTTTCATGGCACATCCTTCACGGTAGTTATCACTCAATAGTATGTCATGCAAATTAGTTTAAATAGTTGCAATCACTTCTAGATGTGCATTGTAGGTATACGCTCCAACGTTTATACGAAAGAGTATGCATTTATATGCTACCTGACTAGTTATAAAAAAACAATCAGACACGCACGAAATTTCATCTTAGTAGTATATATTTAGAAGGAAAGAAAAATCGCCAAAAAAGTGATTGAATAACTGTATCTTGTATTTTTTTTATAACACTTAAGCGGCAGACAAGCACACGGCCCACCTGATGGAAAGTGGTTACCGTGGCCTATGGACATTTGGAAGCGGCGGCCGCTTTCTTGGTCTTAGCACCGGCCGCGGAAGCGGTCGCCTTCTTGGCACCCTTCGACGCGGCAGATCCTGCACCCTTGCCACCGGCAGACTTGCCTGCGCCGGCGGTCGCGCTCGGTTTCTTAGCCGATGATGATTTCGATTCGAGCTTGAACGGAACAAGCTATTGTAAATGAATATTTAGACGTACTTAAATATTTCTTACCGTGTTTTATTAGTTGTAATTTATGTGTTACGTCATTAACGAGGCCTTGTTTTGTCACCAGGGCCCTCCACAGCCCGGCCAACCAATCAAGTTCACGGTTGGAGAATCCTGTGACAGGATTAAGGAGTTCTGCGGTATCAAATCTGGTGCCGAATGAAGAGATTGATTGAAATTTATGGGAAAAATTGGATACTAAGTGCTTCATATTTTCTTTTTTTATCATTGACACTTTGGTTCATGTTCAGCCTCTATCTCACCTACTGGTAAATGATGATGTGGTCTAGATGAAACAAGTTTGAATAGTAGGTCATAAAAATTATTGAAATCAAATTTAGTAAAATAGTTACATCTCATAAAAGTACACAATTGGTAAAGAAATGATTTTTTTTGTAGGTGTACTTAAATCTAATCTAGAATGTGCATTAAAATTTTATAGCTTACCTGTAATTAACTTGCTCAGCAGCAAAGATAAAATTTGATGTAAGTGGTATAAAAAAAAGGTATAAAAGATATAACCCAAGGGTTCTGGCCTCGGCGAAATATGCCCATAGTATTCCTCACAAAAGAGCAATACCTAAGGAAATCATTACCACGAACAATAGGTATGTGTTTTAAAAACAATGTTTATATCATTAGGATGTCTAAAACGATACCGTTATCTGAAACTTGTTCGCGTTTCCGGTTCATAAATGGATATCTTTTGAGCATTTATTTGTATGTTTTGATATCGATGTTTTTTTTTTATACCACTTAGTTGGCAGACAAGCACACGGCCCACCTGATGGAAAGTAGTTACCGTGGCCTATGGACGTCTGTAACGCTGCCTTGAGGACCCATCCTTTTCAACCCTATGGGTACACGTAGACCATGGCTCTACGAGTCAGATCTATGTGTGCCTCTACCGTTCCCATACAGGAGATGCTGAGACAACTCGACTCTTTGAATATCTGAGTCAGGCGGCAGATGATGCGCAGGAACGGTTTCCGAACGCCGAAGGACGCTTAGTAAAAAGTAACTAACTTGACTAGTCATTTAAATACCTAATAAAGAGGAAGCAGTTAGATCATTCATCAGTGATGTGTACTAGTCTATTAGTGCTAAATACGAACCAAGGCTCTGGTGCAGGTTTGGGTGCTCAAACCCCAGATACATCCAATGTAATAGGTGGCGAGCCTATTACCATTAACCGGGCACGTATAAACCTGCGATAAATACACTGATAACTTTGAAAAGCATCGAAAAGTCATTGGTGTGTGGTAAAACCTGGGATCAAATCCGAGACGTCGTCTCAGCAGTCCATTACCCATACCACTCACCTCTCCTCTCCTCGGCTCGCCCCTCCATCGCTCCCACCTCTCCGCACCAACACGTCACCAGTCAATGTTGCCATTTGTTTATTTCCGTTACAGTCGGCCATCCTGGAACAATTGCACCGCAATTGGTGCACACAATATGTTAACTCAAGTAAATCAATTAAATCGTCCCTAGTAACTACATCCTCGTCGCTACTACTTTCACTACAATCTGGGCCACTTTTGTATGCACGGAGGGCATCTGCAGCCACTATGCCGGTGAACTTTTTGTAGCCACGCATACCCTCCTTGTGAAGGCAATAGAAAATAAAATAGTATGCTTTATAGGCGATAGATTTTGGGAAACAGTTTAGATAGAAAAATCGTCTGGAAGCATAGAAAAAAAATTGTACATTGTTTGAAAAGGAAAAGTACTCTCTTTTCTCGGCACTTAGTCTCCTTACTTGGACCTTTGTGCATGACCACATATTATTCCCATGTACACTCGAGAGCAATGAATCCGGGTCACTTAAAGAATCCTAAAAATCTCGGAAACTAAAAATGCTAGGTTAATGCAATAAATTGTATTTAATAGACAATGTAATACTCCTTAAATGAAGGTATTAAAACTTCTTAGTTATTGTAAAGTTATATCATAAAAAAATCAAATTTGAAAAAGGGCCACTTTCGAAGATGGAACTACGAAATTACAGCATTTGGTGTTGCTTTTGTTTGTAATCTGTCATTTATGTGGGTACATAAACCATGTTGATAGTGCTCTATATTCATTAATCAAGCTGAAATTATGTCGCTTACGCCTGAAGAATGCACCAGAATACTTACAATGCTGGAAACCGGCCGGAGTCAGCGCGATACAGCCAGGACTGTCGGTGTGTCGCTGTCAACAGTACAAAGAGTTCTCCGACGTTACGAAGAAACTGGTTCTAACCTACGCAGACCAGGAACGGGCAGAACCAGGTGTACCACAGCACGAGAAGACCGATACTTGGTGAACACCATGCTTCGAAATCGCTTTCTCACAGGAACTGAACTCACCAATCAGTTTCGACGCCTCGGAGGAAGTAACCCAAGTGCATGGACAGTAAGACGTCGGCTTGCTGAATCTAACTTAAAACCCCTTAGACCTGCAAACGGCCCTAAACTGGAGCGTGGGCATCGTATTTCGAGACTAAGTTATGCCCAGAGCCACGTAAATTGGAGTATTGAAGATTGGTCAAAAGTTATGTTCTCCGACGAATCAAAATTTATGCTCTACAAGCACGATGGAAGACACAGAGTGTATCGAAGACCAGGGGAAAGATTCAAGCAAGCATGCATCGAAGAAAAAGTAGCCTACGGTGGTGGGTCTGTACTTGTGTGGGCCGGAATTTCTTCTGAAAGTCGCACAGAGCTGGTGATCATAGAAAACGGCTCTTTAACTAGCGTAAGATATGTGGAAGAAATCCTCAATGATCACGTTGGTCCATTTATGGTCAATTTAGGTGAGGATGCTATATTTATGCATGACAATGCCAGACCTCATACAGGTAGGATTGTGAATGACTACCTTCAAGAGATGAACATTACTCGTATGGAGTGGCCAGCGCGCAGCCCGGATATCAACCCGATCGAGCATGCTTGGGACGAGCTAGGCAGATGCGTAAAACAACGAAACCCTCCCCCAATCACGCTTCGTGAGCTCAAAATTGCTCTCACAGAGGAATGGGAGAATATTCCCCAAAATCGTATAAGGAACTTGGTGTACAGCATGCCAAACCGCGTAAACGCAGTAATGGAAGCACGAGGAGGCAATACGAAGTATTAAAATTCAAGAAAATCGTAATAAAGTTCAAAAATTTCATGTTTCCTATTTTTGTTTTAAGGAGAGATCAGCAGTTTTTTTCTTTATGTAATTTTGTGTTAATAAAATGTATGGTGACTCATATTTTTTTTACTTTCATTTAAGGAGTATTACATTGTCTATTAAATACAATTTATTGCATTAACCTATCATTTTTAGTTTCCGAGATTTTTAACATTCTTTAAGTGACCCGGATTCATTGCTCTCGAGTGTATTTTAAAACGCATGTTAATATCACTGCCAGACGATTTTTACTTTTGAAACTGTCCAATATCTTTCACTCAAGAACAACAGAACTATAAAATTAGCCAGTATATTTACAATGTACAAACATGACAAACATTAATATTATTCATATTTATTGATTGACAGGAGGCAGAAAGAAAGCGCAAAGAAGAGAGGATTCGTATGGAGAATATTTTATCAGGGAATCCATTGTTAAATTATTCAGCCGCTGGACAGAAAAATGATTTAAAGGTAAGTACATAAAAATATAATATAATACAATTAGACTATCTTAATTTAATAAGATCAGATAAATAATAAATTTTAACTTTGCAGAACATTGCAAATAGACATGTATAAATAGATTTAAAACACCAGATAGGGTATCGTATTTAAAGACATTGAGAATCGTAAGAGTGAGACTCGCACACAGCTGCCTTCGAAATCGTAATTCCCGTTAACTTTATGGTATATCATGGAATGCGATAGTTTAAAAGATATTATGGACTACAGTCCTAGAATGGTCTTTTTGGTCAATATTTGGGATCTATCTCTATGGGGTCTAATGTGGGGGCAACACTAGTGAGCTCCAGCATCATCAATTGAGACGCGACCAATCGCGGGCGGCCGTGGCCCGTGGGCCGCTTGCAAAGACCAACGATACATATCAACTAGGTTAGAATGTACTTTACATTACCTCGTACAGCATTAGCAAGCGTCAATATTTCGAACTTATACGTGACTTTACGTGAAGCCATACCTGAGCATATAACATGTATCTCCAAAAACTATGCTAACGAAGAACTTGAATAAAATCACACATAACTTCGAAAAGCATCGAAATGTCATTGGTGTGTGCCATGGTAAAACCTGGGATCGAACCCGAGACCTCGTCTACCCATACCACTAGGCCACCGCGGTTTTTTTTTTAATTTCCTACAAAAAATACATTTTAGGGACAGCACCTGCATTATCAGCCACTATTATTTGAACAAAGCTGTGTAAATAGATATCTTTGGTGTTGAGGATATAAATCGTACAGACAGCCTCTGTGGCGTGGCGGTAGTGAACGCGACCGCTACGCAGGAGGCGCGGGTTCGATTCCCGCTCAGTGCAAATATTTGTATGCATGAATATGGGTATTTGCACTACCTCCTCTCAACAAGTGGGTCGATTTCAGGTTTTAGTCTTTAAATGAGTTTCTATACAAAAAAAATATGAATAAACAGTTTGTTTACGTTAAGAACTGAACCAATTTTTTATTTTATCACTTATATGGCAGACAAAAACACGGCCCACCTTATAAAACATACGGGCTCAAAGGGATATGAAGCTTCAAAATATACCCCGGGCGAAGCTGGGGTGGGTCAGCTAGTTTTTAATATTAGTACTTCTATAAACAAGCATCATTTGTAATAAAACAAAAATCTAAATAATATTAAGATATTTTACAACATAAGGACCTTTATACAATGGATCCAATTTATTTGTTTTGTTTTCATTGCTAATCATAACAAGATCGCCTTTTTTATAAGAAAATGAGTTTACATAATTATCATATCGACATTTACGCAGTGATTTACTATTACATAAATTAAGCACCCTCAGTTTGATGTTAAATACTTTTCAGTTAATTACGACACCCGTAACGGGTGAGTGAGTAATTTAGTAGATGTTTTAGTTACGTCATAGTCCCTCTGTTTATCGGAGATCAAACTACGACAAAAGGCTTCCTCTCAGTTAAGGTCACTTATCTGCCGGTAAACGCAGATAAATTCAACTTAAATCTATGTTTACCATCGCTGCGCCGCCTGCTAGTGGAGAAGAAACGGCGCAACAAACTCCTCCTGCGCCATTTTCGAGACGTCAGTTTATAAATAGTGATTTGTTAAGAATAAATATGGAGGAATGTGTGTATGTCTCGTGTCAATTCATATTACGAAGTATTAAAAGAAGATATTTAGTTAGTATAGTCAACAACAAAAGTAGCGTAACAAATTCGGGTTTATTGATTATTTCCGAAACCTTTTATTGAGTAAAACATGAATAATTCTATGAAGTTCTCGAAAGATGATGAAATTCTTCTATCTTTAAACAGTTCATGAGTTTCTGCCTACCCTTTTTAAAGTATAGTGCTAATGAATATTATTTACCCATCCGTTTTCAGTTTAGCTAGAGTTCTAATGTATCTACTTAATAAAAATGGATGTAGCTTTTCACATAACTCGAGAACGATACCCCCAATATACTTACTCGTTTAATATCTGCAAGAATCTGCATAGTATTTGTAAACTTAGCGCTAGAGGTTAAAATTGTAAATTAAGCTGTCAAGTTACAGTTGAGTACATTGTGTAGGTACTCGAAGAAAATACTTAAGCTCAATATAATTTAAGGAAATTAAATGTATCTTTGAAAAAATATTTTTCTGTTCTTCTAGACGATAAAATTCATTTTATCCCGGGAATAGGTTCCCACGGGTTGAGAAAACGTTATCAACATTTCAACCGGGCGCTACCTTATTTATTAAGTTGAAGTCTCTAGTTGTGCAGATGTTGAGGCAAACCGGGCTACATCTTGTAACTTATGATGTCCCTTCACACAAGCAGCAGGAATTACCGCGGTAGCCTAGTGGTATGGGTAATGGACTGCTGAGACGAGGTCTCGGTTTCGATCGCAGGTTTCGAGTCTGGGCTGTACATATCAGCTGTCTGATGTTAAACAGCACTATCCCTTAGTCATCTTGTACGACACCTCATGTGAAGAGATGGGGTGGCCCAAATTCTACTCTGCCGGGAACCACACCACATCGCCAGTCTATATACGATATTGACGCTTCATAATTAATTAATTTTTTTGTTGTTATTGTTTGATTTTGTTATAACAATTAGTTTTGTTAGTTGCTTAGTGGGTTAGGCCTTTTGCGATTGTGAAGTTCCAAGTTTGAATCCATTACAATACCGATGGGTACCCATTACTGGGCGAAGGCTTCACCCTAATCTTTCTACCTATATCTCCTTTCCCCTACATCCAAACTCCCGAACGCACAATTGAGTGTAGTAAACCCACGCTCAGTAGCAAGCTAGTGACGCGCTAGGGTTTCAAGGAACACATTTACCCCGAAATCGGATCCGAAGAGTGTACGTGACGACACCTCAATTCGGTTTAAAAGCCTTCATAGTTCCCTCATGGCTGAAAAACGTCTTTCGTTCGTATTTCGAGCAAGTTTAAAGTTTTGGATGTTTGGACAAGCTTTTAGTCTTCCAACTGACAGCACAAATTCTCCAGTGAGCTCTGGCTACCCTACTCACCGCTGGGAACACAACACGAAGTTATTATAGCCGCGGTATTCTGTAGGGCGGAGGTCCCCAGTCGGACTGCTCAATCGGGCGGAAATACCAAATATAGACCAAATAAACGCAATCCTTTAAGTACGATTGTAAAACAAACGCGCCCCGCACAAGGGAACTTATTAGGCCTTCTTCTCGGTCTTCTTGGGCAGGAGTACCGCTTGAATGTTAGGCAGAACGCCTCCCTGTGCGATGGTCACGCCGGATAGAAGTTTGTTCAACTCCTCGTCGTTGCGGATCGCCAATTGGAGATGACGAGGGATAATCCTTGTCTTCTTGTTGTCCCTCGCGGCAAAGCTTCGGATGCAACTGGAATTAACGCCTGGATGAAGAAGAGTCTTGTGATGAAAATAACCTTTTTGCTACCCAGGTATTTTGCGAAATAGCCAAACATGATGAGACCCAGTCCATATTAGAGATGTTCAAAAGTGTCCCACTGCGCTGGACGATGCTGTTCCTAATTCTAACGTTCAGATCAATATTGCGTTAGAGGTTATGTATCGATCTAGAGGATTACTATAAAATATACATCCGAACGAAAGATATAGAACTTAGCTACCACGTAGTTATTTCTGATTCAAGATGATTTAGTGGTAACCATATTGCAAGGTTAAGCAATACTAGCCAAGATTATAAATTACATTTATGAAATTAAAGTGTCACCATTGTCACACGGTATGTGTAAGTAATGGTGACCCTCTTTTCTGGGACTTTGCCTTCAGCTTACCATCAGGCAAGGCGAAGTCCAATTGACGTGTCCTATATAAAAAAAAAATAAAAAAAAAAAATGTTTTGTATTCATGAAGTACTTTTAATTCCATAAGGAGCTTAAACTAGTTTTCTGATTTGTTTCGACTCCCACGGGACGGTAAATGTTCAGAACAAAGGATTAGAGTTGTTCAACTGAAAAAAATAATAACTGCTTGGTTGGATGGTATTGTTTGAATGTGCTATATGTGGGTAATACCTACCAAAAACATGCACTTATTATTCTGGATAGCAAGGGAGACGAGGTGGGATTCCTTAAAGGAGCACATCAGAATACTCGCCATGATAGAGGCCAATTAATCTTATATTCATTGACTTCGGCAAATTGACACAGATTAGTACAATCCGCTTTATAGTTCAGTTTCAAAAGCTTGATACGAGACTCCTGTTTTATGGTTTTGGTTTATTTAACATGCCATTTACAGACTGTGAATTTCAATTGAACGTTGTCTTTCTTCATCTTAGCGTTTATCCCAGTTGCTTCATAAGCTTTCGCCTCGGGGGCTGGACGGACCCCAGTTACCAGTCTAACTGCGGATTTGGCTGAACGAAAGTCATACCCACTAAGGTAGTAAATAAATACTGATACAAAATATATTTCCAGACATACTACTTTGTTAATTGAGAAATTTCCTTTTATGATTATAAGATATTTAGATGTGAAATTGGACGTAAAATTGTGTTGCCGTAATATCCTCAAATTTAAACGACATGTTATCGGTGAAATCTTGTTAATGGCCTTCAATATGTTATTTTATTTTCAACAACGTATCAGTGGAAATGTATCTTAAGAACGTAAAACGCAAATTAATTCATATATTTTGTACGAAGGTTATACTCGTCATTGGGATAAGTTTAAGAAGCCACGAGAAGTTTATTAATTAATATTCCTATGGTCCCGGGTCCTTTAAACGGGCCGTGAAAAGCCCTTTGCTACCGAGATATATTATCAGACCTTGGGGAAGGGCATAGGCTATGTTTGGTCGCAATAACCGATATACACGCTGAGAGAGCCACGAGCGCTTGTATTTAAAAAAATACCTAGCCATTTGCGTATATAGCAAATACTACCCTCATACCTCCCACCCAGATGTGAAAACCCACGCTAGAATTTTATCCGTTATTATGCTAGCAGGTGCCAGCTAGCAGGTGAGGTTATCACGTACCGAAGATGGTATAGAATGCCATAAAAATTAGATTATGATATTCGGACCGCATTTTATCGTATTCGAGTAATATTATTCTAGAATATATCCTCATAATTAAGTAGAATCATATTTATTCGAAGTTATAAGCTTCGCTTAATATATCGCTTCCATAATTATGTGTTCTTAGTCGGTAAATTTCGTAACAACTACTTGATTAAAATTCATGAGGCGAGCCTGTCGAAGAATTCTACTACCTATAACTATTGCATATGAGTCCACAATTGAACTGATGATACACGATCATGGGGGTCTAGACAGGCCGGCAATATCTAAAGGATTATCGGGAAACCACGATGGATATGTGGGACTTATACCATTTTAATAAAAGTAAAGGGGTTTCTATATTCAACCTAGAGTAAGGGATGGAGAAGTGAACGATTTTGAATGAATAATTATTATTATAATCAGTTAGAGCTTGCCTAAATACAAATCACGCGCCCCACCACTTCATTTACGCACACAAGCAAATTATTGACCACAAGTGTTTATGGATTTGTTGTCCAACTAGTCATAATTTGACAGAACGCGGGAGGACCTCTCACCATTGTAACACAGCGCCATCTAGTAAAGAAATGTTAAACTAATTCTTATTAGCATATATATTATATTGCTTATCTCAAAGGTCGTATCACAAACAAATTGCCGATTTTAACTTTTTACATCATTAATTTTTTGGGAGAGCTGTTGAGTAATTGTCTCAGGTCGCAATGTGTGGGGATGAATTCCCTGCCTATGGCGAGAGGTGAGAGGTGATGATTTTTTTATTTGAAACCTGAACCTCTCAAATCATTGTTAAAATGCCTTTCAACGGACTTGAGTAAAATGTTGAGTGAAAATAGCTCGTAACCCCTCCTTCACCCCTTCATCTAAGTGTTGATCCCAGGTTTTACCATGGCACACACCAATGACTTTTCGATGCTTTTCGAAGTTATGTGTGTATTTATCGCAGGTTTATAAGTGCCCGGTTAATGGCAATAGACTCGCCACCTATTACATTGGGACCTAAACATAAACTGGCGAAATGTGGGTGCTCACGGGAATAATCTCGATCTTACATTAATCAACGTTATAATTATACTGACTGAAAGCACAGATTAACACACGAAACATAAAAGACTCGGGGCCAAGGCAACCTCATCTGCAAGCCGGGGTTTTCAATTTCCCAAATGTCAAAAACAATCACGATTTAAATGAAAAGAGGTGGTTCCGAAAGGCGGCGCGGGAGCGGGGTCACGATCCCGAGCCCGAAGAAATTCGGGCCGTGAGATCCCGGCTCCACAGGGAAATGGTGGCGGAATGGGAGATACGACTTGGGCGACCAGGCGCAGGGCACGCCGTAGTAACGGCGGTAAGACCCATCATGGGGGAGTGGCTAGAGAGATAATTGTGTGCTCAATTTTCTCAGAAAATGGTAAAAATAAATAACCCTATAAAAATATGTTAACGATAATAACTTTTAAACTTTCGCGTTCGATTTACAAATAATGTTTAACATTATTGTATAACGTTATTGTTTATGTTGCCGATATTTTTCTCCATCAATATATTTGTAACCTCTAGCCCCTCCAACTAAGCTAAATTGCTTGTGCTAGGAGTGGTTTCACGTTGGTAGTGTAATGGCCAGGCTTCGAACCCGGGACCTCTCGACCGCAAGGCCGTCTCCTTTACCACTAAGCTACAGACGATTATATTATTTTCTGCATTGTCAGTGGTATGAAAGTGGTTTTGTATGCAGTGGAGTGTTGTTATTCATTTGTATTTATTACTAACCTTAGTTCTTAAGTTAAATTGTTACTACCACTATGGATCGATGGTCTGACAATAAATGAATTTTAATTTAATATATTCATACATACAAATATTTGAACTGAGCGTGAATTAAACCCGCCCCCCCTGCGTAAAAATAAATTCTTGTTATACGATGGAAATACTGAACGGACCGGGTTGTAGTTTGTAGATGAATGTTATGGGGTTTATAGGGTATCGGTTTTCATAAGAGTTCAAATAAATGTAGGTGATTGCCGGCAGAGTAGAATTTTGACCACCCCATATTTTCCCATGCGGTGTCGTACTCAATTTTCAATCTTAGTCCTTTGTAATAAAAGTTTTCAATTATTTTACGAGATGAGTTTGTTACTAAAAGGATATTATCATTTTGTTGGGTATGTCAAGTATTCGGTCGTTAAAAGTACTGAATTATCGTTTCTATGCTGTTGGTATATAGCAATTAGTTGGAGGATAATTAGCATCGTAGTGCATTGACTGCTTTGGCAATGTGGAAATAATTATACATTTTCGTAGCTACCTACTCTGCGGTTATCGGGTTCATGGGGCACTACAAGTTGGTCCAATAGCGGCGGGTGTCTTGCAAATGTCCAAAAATCAAACTTCGACGTCCACACTATCAAAATATATTATATAGAGGTTTAAGTAGCATAAGTTCGTCCCTGAATCAAATTTTGTACGGAACCCTAGGAGCAAATAAAACTTGCACTTGCCAGTTTTTTTATCGTGTCTTTCAAATATTTTTTGTTATGTTGGACTATGGCATGAAAATAATAATATTGTTCACAATGTTAATATTTAGTCATGTTTATGTCAACTTTTAACTTCATTCTGGTCCAAAGTTTATCAATAAACAGTTCTGTATAGAATAAACCTCTTCTCGTAATAGGATACGTTAATATTGTTTGATTTCTACAGTTACTTTAATATTATTGTCTGGTATAACATTCCGGAAACAGGTTCCTATGGGCTGCGGAAACAGATAAAAGTTTAAAAATTCATTGAGCGTCATATTAAATGATGCGAAACCATATAACGGTTTTATAAAAAAAACTCAGAAATAAGAAGAAAAACCAAAGTTGCAGATATAATAACTCGCATAGAGCATTTAAAATGGAGTTGGACTGGACACATGCTACGCTGCAAAATAAACAAATGGAGTAAACAAGTAACCCTTTGGTACCCAAGAGAGGACACCAGAAGTAAGACAAAAAACGTTGTGTATCTACTGCCTAATAGATTTTCCTAACCCAAACGATTTTCATAAGAAACTCATAGTAGATTTTACAAAGTAATTTATTGAAGGTAACCTTCAGCACTATCTTTGTAATATGCCGAAGAAATGAATTTGATATAGGTATTGGAAAATTTAAAGCTAGCTACAAGACTATTCCATTTGGTCAAAGTCGTGAGTCAATCTTCATTACGAGCCTGCTGACCACAAGTCTTGGCCATTTTAAATCATCCTTAAAACCAGTGAAATAAGAAACTGTCTAGCAACCGGCTGAATAAAGCTGAATTGTCGCGGTAATCTGTAGGACGGAGGTACTTCTTCAGTTCGACTGCTCAATTAAGGTAGGAAATTCAGATAGAAAATTTTTTACCGGTTCAAGCGAGATTCAAACCCCCAATCTATCCTTTACAGAGGGAATGGTATGACCACAGAGCCACCAAACCACGCCTTCTTATTTCATTCAATTGTCATAACATAACATAAACTCACGCCTATATCCCCGAACCCTTATTTGTTGAAAACACGCAGTTCTGTCAACGTGCTCCTGGACACCATGTAAGTATTTGACCACATTGTTGTGCTATATGCCTATCTATAGATTTGTAGTGATGAATTTATCTAATTACATTTGTGTAACATAATCTTATTGTTTTTATGCTTAAACAAACCTGGTCTACAATCAATCTTTGGGTTACCCTGGGTACCTCTAGGACACTCACAACTTGGCAGATGACGTATAACAGTGCAGAGGGCATTCGGGGCACACGCTCCAAGACATGGGTTTGTACAAGTTTCACGGGAACACGCAAGCCATGAAGCGCAGTCTTGGTCTCTGACTGTAGGACTTGCGACGTTCTCTCACAAATGGATAAAAGTTCCTGGTAGTCGTCATGACCCGTACACAGATCATCAACAAAGAAATCCTGACAAATGACCCTAGCTATTACATCGTCATTAGACTCCAATGCCAACTGTCGTACATGAAGAAACCTTCCGATGCCCCTCTTGAAGAACCCCATATTGTAGGCGCTTGGGAAAACCGCAGCAGGGAGGTCATACCACAGCTTGAGTGTGCGTGGGATGAAGTCTCTTTCATACCGCACAGTGCGCAGTTTAGTGTGGGTTGGATTAATAATTATATTTACAAGGAACGATTATATTCGACATCAAGTAAGAATTAAGTACATTTTTTCATCTGTCTATACTCATTGTCTGATTTTTTTAATACACTCCCGTCTGTGAATATTTGAAGAGGTACTCAGAGGTATCTCCGTCCTTCAGAGTACCACGGCTTTAATCAGTTTTTGTGCTGTCAGTGGGAAGATCAAAAGCTTGTCCTGATTGTCTTCTGCACTGACAGCCCAGAAATCTCTGTTCTTACAGGGTTGGCAGTACGAGTGTGACTCTCCTGGTGTTGCACACGTCCATGGGTCACAGTAACCCGTGTACGACAACGCATGGGAAGACATGGGGTGGTCCAAATTCTACTCTGACGACTTTGCTTTTAGCTTACCATCAGGCGAGGTGAAGTCGAGTCGCCTGTGGGTCGTTTTGGTTGCTGAAGGTGAAGTTGACAGGCATATCCGTCGCGAAAGTAGGGTGTGGCCCCTGACGATTTGTTTTTATATATACTATCGCTTTCTAGAGACATAAAAAATTGAGATTAACTTGATTTTGTACCTACTTTCTTACCTTACATATAATTGTACTTACATACTAGCTGCTTGGATCCCTGCTTCACCCAAGAATATATACACTCGTATTCTCAATACATAGGACGGATTCCTAACGTTGACAAATACAAATAATTTATTGGTTCTATAAGTATACATTAATAACTACAGATAATAGCTACTGACATAGAATTTTCTATATCTTAATCGATTTGAATAGTTAGCATACTAAATGCTTTAAAATTTCATTCAATAGTTTGAGCGGAGTTATCATTTGCCATGAGTTTCATATTATGTTATCTGTGCCATGGAGTGACGGTGAATTTGATACAAGATATATTTCCGAACTCTGAAGCACGCAGCAGTGCTGTACAGAACTACCGGTCCCCATATCTTATACCTATATAAAATTCTCGTGTCACAATGTACGTTCCCGTACTCCTCCGAAACATTTTGCGCACGTAAAAAAAAAAAAAAACCTTGCCAGGTGGTTCTAGGGGTATGGTGATGCCGTCCTCGGAGTCGTCAGGGTCTGAGCGCGGGATGGCTTCGTCCGTGTCAGTTTCCATCGAAAGTCGGCGCATATCATCTTGATTCTCTGGTCCCGGCGACAAGGGCTCTTCGTCCGATACTATTGTATCGGTTCACCGGCCTTGGGTCCGCTTACTCTTTCCCGTCCTTTCAATTTGTTTTATCTTGCCTCGAAGCCTGCGACAGAGCCTGGCCGTACATCAGTAGATGTACCGTACTGGCTTGTAAGTGGTTTGACTTCCGGGGTCTTGATAGTGCCCATACACCCAAACCTCTTTTCCTTATTCAATATACACTGACGGACTCATAAACTGCATCAAAGTAATAGACGACTTTGAAATAAATATTTTAACCAAGTATGCATACTTTCTATGCAGATTTAAATTGAAACCTCTAGATTGGTTCGTGAACTTTAAAACAGCGTAGGGTCATATCTTTAAGTTTAAGTTTATGTACTGGAAAGGACCTTAAGACTTTTATTGAAGAAAAAACAGAAATTTAAGAAAAATTGGTTTAATTAAAAAATTGGTTTTAACAATAGACACAAACTTTATGCAAGGGTTTATTTGTGTTTTAATAAGGTGTATTACCCCCACGTGCCCTTATTACGGATTCTAATCGGTTCCGCATAGATTTTATAAGGGTTTTTAAAAGATCTTGCGGAATATTGTCCCATTCTTCTGAAAGTGCTGTTCTTAGTGCTGCCACTGTCGTGGGCGAAGGGTTTCTCGCATATACAGCTCTTTTTAAATTGTCCCAAACATGCTCGATGGGATTAAGATCCGGGCTGCGTGCTGGCCAATTCATTGTACGTATCCCAACCTCTTCGCAATAATGTTGAACTTGTGCAGCTGCATGCGGCCGGGCATTATCCTGCATTAAAGTAAAATTTTCGCCTATGAATCCCATGTAAGGCACCACGTGATCTTCTAATATCTCTGTTATGTAGCGATGTGCTGTCAAACCCCCTCTATTACCGTTTTGACGGACCATGTCTATGAACACAAGTTCGGTTCGCCCGTTCATCGATATGCCACCCCAGACCATACATGAACCGCCTCCAAAAGGAACACGCTCCTCAATGCAACTTTGAGCATATCGCTCCCCACGTCGACGATAGACTCTTCTGCGACCATCTGCACCATATAAACATGTCCTACACTCGTCCGTGAACAATACAGAGGCCCACTGCTCTTCTGTCCAATTCAGGTGATGACGCGCAAATCTTAAGCGAGCTTGTCTGTGAGCTGTAGACAACTTTGGACCATTTGCTGGTCTAAAAGGGGTGATATCCGCTTCCTTTAACCTTCTTCTTATTGTTCGTGCACACACGTTTACTCCACGCACTTCATTAAGCTCGGTTTTGATGTTAACTGACGTGAGGAAACGATTTCGCAGGGAAGTTATAACAATAAATCGGTCATCACGACCTGTGGTTGCTCGAGTTCTGCCTGTACCACGTCTCCTCCTGTAAGAACCTGTCTCTACAAACCTTCTGTATATTCTAGAAACCGTAGACTGGTTTAAATTTAAATTTCTACCAATCGTTCGTTGATCCAAGCCCTCCCGCACCAATGCTACAATTTGTGCCGCTTGTTCGGACGAAGTATCCATATTATGGTTCAAAAACTCTCGATGTGTTAAAAAACTAACCCAACAATTATGCTGGTAACAATAATTCAATTGACAAAACAAAAAAAATCAATGAGAATCAATTTAAAACTTTGCTATAAATAACACGCAAATCTGATACTACAAGTAAATTTTCTTTCCCGGCTATATTCATTTGTTTTACTGCAGTTCTATTTTTAAATTTAATTTTTTTTTAAGATTAAGAGCCAGTCTTTCCATATTTATATAATTTAATCTAAAAAGTTTGCATACTTATTATAAAAAATCCTTTTAGAGTAAACCTGAACTTTGATGCAGTTTATGAGTCCGTCAGTGTATATTACGATTTATGTAGTTTAAGTTACGGAACCATCGGTGCGCGAATTCAACTCGCATTCGACCGGCTCTTATTATTGTTTTAATGCGTTGTACCGAAGAGAACACCGATATTGTTAGTCGTATTTGTCACCCACAGAGATTGTTTAGTGCAAGCTCACAGTGTCTTTATTGTACACAAATAACAAGGAGATAGGACCCGGCGGTATTTCCGCCCAATTTTGCAGTCCGACTGGGGAAGTACCCTACGTTAGTAAGCCCTACAGAATACCGCGGCTATAATAACTTCGTGTAAAAATAATTCGACGTCAGTTGTTTTGTTTGAGTTCTTTTTTTGAATGTATTGGGCGGCAAGAATAGACTACAATATCCAGCCATTATTACCACACCAGTGCGGGTCCAGCACCCTTCTGTACTTGTATAAAATATTTTTTAATAACAAACCTTTTTAGTTGATTGTTGTATTTTTTAACTAGCAAACCCGCCCCGGTTTCGCCTGTGGCATATTTTTACTTGTAACAGACCAGTAAATCTGTAAATTCATTTATTTTTCGCTTTTCAGAGCCTCTACTTTGTTTCTTGAAGTCGGTTTAAGCTTTTTGTTGAAAATTAATTTATATACAATATAGTGAAACTACCGCTAAAATAATATATTATTATATAGATAGAATTAACACTGTATTCTCTCGTTATAAAGCGTGATACACAAATTACCTATAGGTACACAAATAAGTACGCGCACATGATTTATTAAACACCTACTCGAACTGTTTATTATTCTCTTTCTTTTTTTCTATTACTTCCTGCTTAAGGTTTTACTAAAAGGTAAAAGCATTCTAAGTCAAGGAAACTGGAAACCATAAACATTTTATAGGTATTTAAACTATCATGGTCACTCACATCAGTGTCAAAATAAACGGGATATTTACCTTGTTTCATTGTTTTGAGTTTCCGATATTTCGGCGCTGTTGCAAGTACCATGATCACGGAGGAACTGAAGCTGAAAGATAATCTTTATTCGGCAATTTATAACATATAAATGCCATCGTTTTTGGAGTGTAATGGATAAAATTCTACATAATATTTTTTATTTTAGCGGTTAATATATGTCATAACATTACATATATTAACCGCTCTTTCCAAATATTTGTTATATAGCGTACTGTGATTTAGATGTGATTGTCATTATATTGTTTACTGTTCTTATTCATTGCGGCTTCTCAATAGTGCTGTTTATCTGTGTCGGCGTTAAAGAAGCAATGATGAAGAGACACGTCATTCGACCGCACATAATGACACGCCGTATATGCTGCATGTGTCTACTACATCAGACAGATATAAACAGATTATCCTGCTTTGTCTTTTACACTTACGGCACGGCAACTCTTGTGCTTACAGGATTGGCAGCGCGAGTGTGACTCCCTTGGTGTTGCACTCGTGCATAGTCCATGGTAACCACTTTCCATCAGGTGGGCCGTGTGCTTGTTTGCCAACCAAGGGTTCAGCAGACCCACAGATTACCCCGTACAATATCTCAAATTTTACAAATTTCTAATTACAGTATACCTAGACATAGCAATGGTGTATAAAAACACCAAGTATATTCTCGTCAAAGTAACTTGGCAAATAAATTGCTGACACTGAGCCCCTATAATAGTCGGAGTTACAGGATCGCTGACACCTCACGGCTAAGGCACCGTTTCCCCAAGTACGCTAAACTTTACACCTGAACCTGCTAAAGTGCACATTGTTCCGCTAAATGTTGCCTTTGGTATTAAGTCCGCCTTTGTATTAAATTAATGTGCACAAAGTCAAATAAATAAATAAACATTATTTTTATCTAACAGCCACTGGGGAGCCAGTTACATGTTCTGCAGTAGGCGTAACTTTCGCGCTCAGGGAAGCTATTGCACATGCCCGCATGGAAACCGGTTAATGAAATATGAAATTAATGTACCATTTCTAAGTTGTACACGAAAATCAAGAATCACAATCAATAATCAAGAAGCAGTAGTTTAGTTACAGGATATTTTGTAATAAAGTCTTAGCCTCAGACTTTTAGTCTGAGGTCTTAGCTTATTCAAAACTGTCCCAAAGTGGTACAGTGGGCATAAGAGGCATGCGATGCAGAGGAATTCCACGACGCATTTTAACTTTTGTTTAATTTTTTTATTAACGTATATATTATAATAGATTTAATTAGTGAATATAGATAAATAGACACATAAAATAAATGTTGATGATTAAATAAAACTAGCAGAGACGAGTTGTACATAGACCTAAGGTAAACACTAGGGCTCCTAGCTAGGTCTAGTTAGTTTTCTGTTGCTACAGACATAGATTGTAGGAATTCTATAAGAATTATAGGTGTGCACTGTACATTTAGTTTGAAGTGAATCTGTTACGTTATCTTTGTGTTGATATAATAACTGTTGGGGACACGTTTTAGTACACAACTTGTATCGGAAGTATGGACGTCGGGTATGCTACGTAATATTCACAACTGCGGCTTGCGGATGAGTCCGCGCCTCGCTCTTCCCCCTAGCTCGTAAGGAAAGCGCCGCGGAGCGCTCTAGTTCTAAGTGGTAGATATTTTGTTACGATGTTGGTAGACAATATATTTTGTAAACAAATGGTACGATAAACAGATGTTTGGAGAATAACAAAAACGGCTATTGTATATAAAAAAAAGTTGAAGAAATGTTTTACATTTGTTATTACAAGCAAAATATACAAAGTGTCAATGTGCAGCTGATAAGGGTATAAAGACTTTTTTATTGAAATATAACAAGCTGATATATCTACTTTTTTTTTTCGTGCGCAAAATCTCCACGGAATTTTTATAAAACATATTGTTATGACATTTGGAAAGAATATTTCGATGAAAGGTCAAAGGAAAAAGGAATTTGGTTAATTATATGTATGTATGTACATAGCATAGATTATTCAAATTCTTTTTATCAACTCAAATACAACGATACTTGTGGCAAAAACGTACGTAATCAAAATTAGTTATAGAAGATTATAATTTTGATCTCAATAAATTGTTCTAGTAAAGATAAGACAAGGTGCCATTGTTTGATGAGAAGGCCCGACCCTGTAAGTTCAGAGAGTTTCTTCTCTCCAGTGAGCTCTGGCTACCCTCATCACCGCCGGGAACACAACACGAGGTTATTATGACCGCTGTACTCTGTAGGGCAGAGGTACTTCCCCAGTCGGAATGCTTAATTGGACGGAAATACCGTCGTGTCTACATTAATAATATCAATGGGATTTTAAATCATTTGAGCAGAAAACCTTGGAATGCAGCTTCCCAAATATCGCAGCTGCGGCATAGATCCTGCTGCCGATCTCATCATCAAGGTCACACTTGGATGTTATAGTACTCCCCAGATAGCAAAACTGGTCAACCTGCTTGAGCATGTCCTGACCTAGCTGTATAGACAGTGTCTCGTGACCATGTGTGTCGCGCGGTTTTGCTCAAAAGCTGTGTAAAAGCTACCGCACGGTCTCTCTACACTCGGGGTTGATCTTGGCTGGGATGCTCCCTCTGGACCTCAGAGTTCGCGAGGTGGCCTCGTTATACGAGGCCAAGAGAGGGGTACCCCAGTCATGGTTGAGAGATAGGGAGATCGAGCGGATGGCCCCAGCTATTGAGGCGCTTTTTCAAATAAAAGATATACAATTAAAATCTCTAATAATTATGATCAAGGAATGTAAGAAATGTGCATCCAATTCGTTTTCATGTGAATTAACACTTAACCGAATCCAAATCAGATTGTTGTCACTAATGTGTGATGTACAAAAGTGTTGTTCGGTATTACTCGTTGGTCTTTGAAGTGGTTGAAATACACAGGGAAATAAAATGAAAGTCTGTGACCACTTTTCTATATGCAAGTATGCATGTATACATACAGTTCTTTGATGTTTTCTCTCTCACTCACCGCCGGGAAGAAAATTTGGTAATGTTTGCTCTAGCTGATGATATCGTGGGACTACACAAAGATGTATGGTGGATTATTTTATTGTTGTTACATAATTATGGATTAAAGAAGTAGAGAAATGTTACATATAAAGCCGCGTGATTCCCGGCAGAATTTTTTAAATTCTAACCTTGCTTCAAGTTCTGGACACTCGAGATACTTTAGCAATGATATTGAGATATTGTTGTTGAACTCTTGAAATACATATACCAAAAGTAGTTAGTATAATTGAGAATCCATTGCTCTTCCTGAGTTAGCTAAAATATATTTGACTTAACAAAAACCTTATTAACCTAAGGCTTCGATGCACGAAGATAGCATAATGAGTAAAAATGTTAATTTGAAAACTGTTCTTAGAAAAATACTTGGAGTACCTGCAATTAATAACTAGTTTGCGTGCTACGTGCTAGGTGCTGCAGTAGATATATATTTTCTAAAGAAAAAGGGGTCAGGGAAAGTGACATTAGCGATGTAATTTGCAACACTAGAAATTGCTTATTAAGTCTGAAAGTTTATATTAAATTTTCACTGAATCGGAGTGAATATTTTGTAAATAATTTGGGTGATCGTTTTGGTGGATGACATTCAATGGGCATGGAAAACAAATGCCCTATTGATGCGAATGAAGTACTGCTGTCACCTTTTTGCTGGAGCGCCTGCTTACCAGCTTGACCCATTCGACTCGGTGCAAAGACGGGCGTTGAGGCTGGTTGACAATCCCATACTCGCAGGTAATGTGGAATCTCTCCGCTTTAGGAGGGACTTTTCTTCGCTGTGTGTGTTCTAGGAATTTGGGATTAGTTTTTGACAGGACATGGATTTGTTTTGCCGCCTTTCGTAATATAGGATAATTTAGGACAACGATGGGGTGTTATATAAATATTAGACAGACATATAAACAAATATCATCGATTTGGAAAAACACAAAATATTCTTGTTCTGCTCCTGTTGGTTTGGCAGGTCAGACGGCAGTCGCTCCGAGCAAAGTCGATATATATACCAGTGGACCTCAGAAAAATGCAAACTTTGGATGTACCTGTGGAAATATGAAATATGTTGGCAATCATGTGTTGAATATGTGAAAATATAACAATGTAACTCCTCGTGATCGAATTGTGTATTTAAATTTTACGGTTTAGGCATAGATGCGTAACGGGCAGACATACAGACCCACAGACAGAAAAAAAACGGGCAAAGTTACTTTTGCATTTATAATATTAGTAAGGATTCTTTACGAGGTAGGACACGACGGTATTTCCGTCCAATCGAGCAGTCCAACTGGGGAAGCTGCCTATCCCTCATGTAACTAGCAAACATCCGCAGCAGATGCGGGGTGAAACCGACGCTCGCCAACTTTTTAAGCAGAATATCATTATGGACCCGATCAAATGCCTTTTTAAAGTCGAAGTAAGCGGCGTCCACCTGTCTCCCACTAATAAAATCTATGCAAATATGAAAATGTGGAAATTAGGTGGTGTAAATTAACTCTATAACAAACAGGACCGAGAGAACCGACTAAAATCGCACGTTCTTTCATCACATAGGGCTGTGTATGTTAAGGTATTCATCATTTTCAATAAGATTAATATATGGCTTTGCATAAAAGTACATAGATACTATCTATTGCAAATTAGTATTTTAATGTGTTCTGCTTACGCCGTCACTAAATACGTATGTACCTAGCAATGAACAATCGTAACATTATCATTTTATAGGCACTGTAGGTTCCAGCGGAGTATTTAGTAGCAAGGTATAAAACACGGCAAGTAAAATACGTATGTAATTAAAGTTATATCTCTTGATAGTAGTTTTATAAGTTTAGTTTTATTGCTCTAGTTCAAATATATCGTGTTATTGTTCGAAGATATTTAATGGCATAACTAACAAATAAACAAACGCTATTGGAACCAACATTCGTCACGGATGCATACACGTTTCAAATTAAATTTCATTTTATTAATCTGCTAATTATAAAAAGCTATAAAACTTGTTTTAGATTCTGGCGTATTGATGTCATACTTCTCTATTTCAATTAGTATCCTTGACATTATTAGTTCGTTCAACCGGAATTTATTGGCATACCTACCTAGATCTTAATGATGGATAAGGATTTTTTTGGAGTTTTTGTGCATTTTACCTGACTGCACCAGCGAGGGTAATGTGTTACACGCGTATGTATGTAATGGACTGCTGAGACGATGTCTTGGATATGAACCCAGGTTTTACCATGGCATACACCAAGGACTTTACCGGCAATTCGTAGTGACAAAACGTTCGGTAGAAATGCCGGGCTCGGCAAAAATGCCGGACCCGGGATAATGTGAATAGCTTCATATAAATTGTACAGCCACTAGCTCTTCCGGCAGATTTACCGGCGCGGCAGATCTGCCGGTCCGGCGTAGTGACAGCGAATAATAGAATTTCCTATTGGACCATACTCACGGACTATCGCTAGGATTACCTTCCTATATTAATTTGAACAAACCGCCAATATGAACAATGTTTCATCTATGGAATATTCTGAACGTTCATAAAGTTTTTGAATTCTATTTTATTCTGTCAGTGGGAAGACTAGGTTTGTCCTGATTTGCCTTCTACACTGACGGCACAGAAAGTCTGTGCTTACAGGGTCGGCAGCGCGAGTGTGGCTCCTCTGGTGTTACATACGTCCATAGGCCACGGTAACCACTTCCAGGTAGGGCCATGTGCTTATCAGACTTGCCGACCGTCTATATTTCTATGGAGCGTTCCAGATTTATGTGGTAATAGCGTGGTACAGATACTGCATCGATCTTAGAAATAGAAATAAAATGTTTAAAAAAGGAATTGCAACTGCGTCCAATGTTTTTTTTACCAGCTATAATATTCAATAAACAAATATTTGCGATGGTAAGCCTAAGTGTAAATTAGCCGGACATTTTCCTATATTTTTTTCTACTAAGTTTCTATTTGGTTCAAAACCTAATTGAAGGGCTAATCTGGATGATAATGTTATGGATTTTATATTTTCATCTGATACTGTTTATTCATTCATGCTTAATCAACTTGCTAACCAGCACATAATTTCAGTATGCATTATTTCATAGGCCAATCTGTAGGCCTTGGTACCTACTCAGTTCAAAGGTTATCTATTTATAGGGGGTTAGGCAGTAATGAGGTTTTTGCTCAGGCTTTTCGATTTTCTAATGAAATTGACGTGTGGAATTCGACGTTACTATAAAGTGGATGAGTACCTTAATGATGTTAATGCGTGGTCAACATAAGTCTCTTGCTTGCTCGCACAAAATAAACTGTAAACTAAAGCAAATTTGAAAAAGAAAAATAATCTAGTTCTAATATGGTTCGCTGAGTTTCTTGCTGGTATCTTCTCAGTAGAACTACATTACACACATTTAATATACATCATATTAAAGTAATTAATTAAAGTAAGTACTTAATCTAATAAAAGCATGTTACGGGCTATTCTAGACAATACCCCAATAAACACTACATTAATAATATAATGATTTGGTGAAGATTTTCCTAGTATTTCAGACATAAAAGGTGGTCCCACGTAATAGGAAGTGAACCTATTCCCGTCTACTGGTCACTATTGTTGACTCAAGCCATGCATCTGAGGCTAAGTCTGGGCTGTATATATCTGTCTGATGTTGAACAGCCCTAGTCGCCTTGTACGACACCGCATGGGAAGACATGAGGTGGTCCAAATTCAGAGCTTCCTCTACTATCATTAAAGTTTTCATGTAAGCCCACCGGTTTCGAGTATTTCTACTCTGTCTTTTTTTAAAACTTTATTCATTTGATCTTTAAATGTGCCGCAATGTCGAGCCAGGCAAAACTGGCTATTCATTTGTGTTCAAGAATAAGAAAGGTCGCGTACAGATCGGCTATCGGTCTGTTACGTGGGCGATAAGCCCGGCGATAACATTGTGTACAGTGTACACCGAGCCTTATATGCGCGAGTGCGCGGAAGCTGTTGAACAAAAACAGTCTGCGTACCGCGCTTGGGTAAGGGCGCGCGCCACGCGCCATCCCAATCTGGGAGTTACGTTACACACATTCAAGCTTATGAGTTTTTATTAATAGTATTTTAGTTGAAATTTAAAATAGATAAAAGAAACATTATATCGCAATAAAAACTACAAAATTCATGATCGGTAATATATAAAAAAACGTGCTTCATCCATAGATAGTTTTAAGGACGTGCTCACAGATATTGCTAATTTGACCCCAAACTGCGGTATCATTAATTTTTGGGGTTAACCATGGAACATTTAGATGTTATTATAGGTGTGTTATCATCCCTTCTTTGTTTAGCAACCACAAAGTTATGGAAAAGTGGACAGGGTTGGTCTCCCCCGTCCAAGAGAGCTACGACCGCCCGCGCCCGTGTCGGCGCTGCCCGACTACGCGTCGGCGCTGTACCCGCCCTACGGCGCCTACGGGGGCGCCGCCTACGGGAACAACGGGTGAGTGGGGAGCTGGCTGCCTTCTTTTTTTATATATAATATACACTTTTATTACCTTCAAATGTAGGTATATATGTAATTAACAATTTTTTTTTAATGTTGGATGCTTCTTGCACACTGTTTTACCACAACATAGACGCGTTTTTTACTACAGAGCCATCTAGTAATCCACTCATGAAGCTTTTAAAACTCTATCAAGCTCGTTTTTCAATATAAAGTTTACGAGTCAGAGCAAAAAAAAAAGATCAAAATGGTTTTTTTTTTCATTCTATACATTGTTATAACATCCATATATTGAGAGAAGCCCCAGTAAGTTAAGAAATACTTCTGACGAGGTTTTCTTGTGATATTATCTATTTCTCCGTCTTATCCACAGAACAAGTTTATCATAATTTTCGTGCCTTAGTAGACTATCAAATACTCTAGACTAATTTTTAGGGCCTTTTTTTGAACTATCATGGTCTCCGATATTAGTATCAAAGTTATAGGGATATTTACCACGTTTTATTGTTCTAAAGCAATTCGTTAATTGAAAAGGAATTAGCATTCATTCAAATTTAAATTACGCATCGCTTATGCGTAATTTATCTAAGCCGTAATCTCGATCTTCGATGCCATTAGAATCCTATTTAATATTGATGAGATTCGATTTCTACTCCGTTCGACTATTTTCTCTGAGGTTACGTGAAGAAAAGGTGTACAGTACAGCATGTGACAGCAGAGAGAATATGGAAGCCCGAATATCAGAGATTTTCAGTAGCGTAACCCCAGATATGTTTCACAACGTATTTCACACAACTCGAGTGCTCTTAGACAACGGGAGTCAGCACTGTTTTATATCCGAATCACTATGCAAAAAACTTAACATTCCATTGATACAGTCCACTGTGCAAGTAAGAGGAGTAGGTAATACTATCTCACAATCCACACAATCACTTTGCACAGCTATACCATACCGGGCGAGAATGAGATGCGGTTCTCGTCGGGAGCTATCGGGGCTGCAAAGTATCGTTGAAGCTGTCATTATCAAATTCAGGTCGCCAGAATATCCCACAGACTTCACAGGATTCCTATGTTGAAAGATTACTTCGGCTGTTTTTTTACGTGATTTACGCGCTTACTCCAGGCAAACCAATGGTATGTCCTATACCATAATCGTGCTAATTCCCGTAAACATACCGTGGCTATAATAACCTCGTGTTGTTTTCGCAGCGGTGAGTAAGGTAGCCAGAGCTCACTGGAGAGTTTTTGTGCTGTCAGTGGGAAGACCAAAGGCTTGTCCTGCCACAGAGTCTTGTCGCAGCCATTACGTTAAATTAGATAATTAAATTGAGGCCTAGGCTGTTTGTTAAACCCTAACATCCAATCTGGATTATTTTCTATTAGACAATAAGTTTCGACCGAATTTGTCACATGAATAGCCTGTGGAGAATTTAATTTAATAATAATTTATTGCTCGAAACATGATGTGTTACATTGGTGTTACAAGAAAACAAATAAATATATTGGTTCCTTATTTTCTATGCCAATTATTTGTAGCATCTGCTGCTGAGCTAGGCTTATGCAGCTCCTCGGTCCAATAGTACACATGTAAATTAGGTTGAACACAAATTTCTGTCTTCTCTATAAGAATAAGAAATACGCTCCTGCATGGAATACTGCTCGCACTTCTGGATTGGCACCACGAAATACCTACTAGATGCTCTCGACAGGTTGTAGCCACGCGCGGTCCGCTTTTTTGGGAACCCTGAAGTCATGAACACCCTCGAGCCTTTGCAGATTCGTAGAGATGTTGCTTCCTTGACTGTATTTTACCGTCTCTACTATGGTGAGTGTTTTGATGAGCTCTTCCAACTCATCCCACCCTCCCCTTTCCTATACAGGACAACACGTACAGAGTTTAGATGTCACCCTCACACTATGCAGAATATACGAGCAAGAATCAAGCGGTTCGGAGGCTCTTTTTTTTGCCGCCCCACCATGACCTGGAATTAATTACCAGCTCACGTGTTTCCTTCTTCATACAGTCCCGAGTCCTTTAAGAGGGCATGAAAAAGTATCTAATGAGACCGCCAAGTTGAGTGCCTGAACAACTGCTACTGCAACTGCTTTTCTGCTCTTTATAGATTAGACAATGCTATAGATAGAGAACAACCTAAAGAAAAATTATCTAAAGCAAAAAAAAATACTGACTTTTTTTAATGCCATATTTTTTATTTTAAAATGATTTTCACGTCAAAGGATTATTTCTAAAACTTCGAGAGGAAAATCGATGAAATCGTGAGTAGATACATATCCTATTTATTTTATTACTCATTGAAAACATATTGCATGATATTAAATGATTTTTCTCTGCATCACCCATTTAAACATTGTCACTTTAACCTTGAATGTCCATGATAGGAGGTAGGACACGGCGTATATCCGCCCAATTGAGCAGTCCGACTGGGGAAGTACCTCCGCCCTACAGAATACCGCGGTTATAATAACTTCGTGTTGCAACATTTTTCAATAAACAAAAAAGGCAATGCGAAAGCATCTTGCATTGGGTATTGCAGAAATAATTATAAATTAAAGAATGGGAAAGCATTCATAAAAATCAAAGAATGTGAAAACACTCGAAAAGTAAAGAATTAAGTTGAAAAAGAATTTCCACCACTGGGGCCGGTGGGGGAGGTTATGTCGGACTTGAACCGACTAAAACGCACGCCGACTGTGTGGGCTGCAGGTTGCCGGAGGTGAGAATATCTGAGACACATCCCTCGAACTCCGGCCGGCCCAGGACCGTCTCTTATGAAACGGCCCTCTTCGGGTGTGGAGGCCACGGAGTCCCCATTATATCCCCGGGAATGGGAAGGCGCGCATCGCGCACGTACACAATCCTACCAGTCCAGTATATACCTATATGCATTATGCATTTTATCCCTAATTATGTGTGACGCCCCTGATATTGCAGACGTCTGTAAGCCGCGGTAACGACCCAATACGAGCAATTGTTTCTGCCGACCTTGATGTCAACCCCGTTTTCGTAATAACTATAAATTAGAAGGATATTTTGAAAACCCTTTTCTCGGTAATTGAGTACGTATTTGGAGCAATTTTGTGACCGTTTTGACGGAAAACTACTTTCATTATTTAGTCTATAACTTAGAGCTTCGACCAAGACTTCTGTGTCCAAACCAATCTCACCTGCAAACACCTGTTGATAGATAGATGAAGCTCAAGTTTTTCGCTTAAGGTTAGGAGGACTGATGCCAGTTTTTCTAAAACCCAATAAAATCAAACCATAGAAAGGGGAAGTATGAAAGTTATATAATGTATGTAATCAAAAAATGTACTGTAAACACATTCTAGAACCGCTGTTATTACAATTAATACAAAGTAACACTAAGTAACATACCTAACGCTGTACGCTGTAAAGAATATTCCGCCTTCATCTTGCTGTGTATACTGAACCCCTCCAGATCTGTTGGGATACTTTCCTTGAGGGTACAGTACAATACAGTAATGTATGATAAAATCTGACAATTTTAGGCTGGACACCAGCAGAAATTCATTTGACTAAACTTAGCTCTCACACTTTGCTTAGTGAAATTTATTGAGCTATGCCTTTTTAAAATGTCTTATGAGATATAGGACTCGTCAATTACACTTCGCCTCGCCTGATGGTAAGCTGAAGGCAAAATCTCAGAAAAGAAGGTCACCATTACTTACATATACCATGTTACAATGGTAACACTCAGCTTGACGGCCTCATCATGCTGTTTCACGCCCCGCTTAAAGGGCATCCAGTAAGTCCCAACCACCTTTTTCAGGTCGTCCGTCCATCTGGCTAGGGCGTCCTACCTTCCATTTACCTTCTCGCGGTCTCCATTCTAGGACTCGTTTGCTCCAATGGCCATTGGTCCTTCGACAATCGTGGCCCTATACCTAGTCATATTAACTTGTTGAGCACAATAAACATTTATGATTTTTTATACAACATAAGTGACAACAACTTAGTGGAGGTTTTACAACGTGAATTTCCGACTGTGTTTACCGCGGGATTAGGAACTTGCATAAAAATTGTCTCTGAAATTAATGGATAAAATCCAGTGTTTACCCGTCACCTCCAGGCTATCGCCATGGGGGGTGGAACTTCACAACTGCCCTGTGATTGTACCGTAGTAACTTGCCCCTAAGTATGTGCCCAACCCAGTTCTTAAACATAGTCACGTTAAATTATACCGGTAGATGATGACAACACTCCGCACATTCAATTTGGGGGCGAATTAAAGTTTTATATAGGTGGAGGAATGTAGAATGTTTCTTGAAGCCATTACAAGACCGCATGATGAATCCGTACATCCTAAAGGCTTTGTTAATGATGAAATCAATGTGAGTGTCAAGATTTAATTTAGAGTCAGATCGTGAGAGATGGCCCTGGGTCGGCCGGGGTGCGAGGGATATGCCTGTCAACCTCACCTTCGGCAACCAAAGCGACCCACAGGCGGCGTGCGTTTTAGTCGGTTCGAGTCCGACATAACCTCCTCCACCGGCTCCGGTGCTCTGCCTACCCCTTTGAGGATTTACAGGCGTGGATATATATGTAAGCAGTAAATGCCTATACTTTTTTTTTTTTTTTACGTGCGCAAAATCCCCACGGATACCTCCCCACCGGAGCCGGTGGAGGAGGTTATGTCGGACTCGAACCGACTAAAACGCACGCCGCCTGTGGGTCGTTTTGGTTGCCGAAGGTGAGGTTGACAGGCATATCCCTCGCACCCCGGCCGACCCAGGGCCATCTCTCACGATATGGCCCTCTTCTCGGGTGTGGGGACTACAGAGTCCCCAACTCGTCCCCGGAAACGGGGAGGCGCGCCACGCGCGCCACCACTGGACAAATAAGATATCGTTAGAAGCGTCTTAGTCGTCCGTTGGTTATAGGCTATATAATTGGTCACTGAATCTAATGTGGCGCCCTCTAGCGGTCATAAAGTACTGTGTTAAAAAATACATTTGAGATAAATATGTCGTTTAGTATCAACTAAAAGGGCTTAATTGAACTTGACTAATTAGAAATGGATTCGTATAGATCACCCACTAGAGCCTTACGCACTGTGGTGCTACTATGATGTGGTACAGGAGCCATGAAGCACGACACGTTTCAGAGAAAGAGGGTAAACACCTTATAATAGTATTTTTCTTAGGCAACTCCGACCACTGCCTGGTCTGCTCCACGGTGCCTATTATAGCGCCCCCACGACCCGTGCAGGGGAAGCGGCGTCTCTGGCACTACTCGTCAGCAGACTGGGATGGATTTCGTGACTATTTTGCGTCCATCCCGTGGGTTGAGCGCTGCTTTGAAGGTAAGAACCCATCGGATTGTGCTGGTAAATATCCCGGCGAGTGTTTTACTATTAATATAGATAGATCAGAAATAGCGAAGCGACTAATCGACGCTTCCCGTGACCATAAGGCTGGCCTTTACCTCGCTCAAAGAATTGCCATCGCCTTTCAGCGTGGTAATGCCAAAACAATAAAAAACTGACGTGAGAAGTTTTAATGACAGAACTGTTACACCTCTGCCTACTTCTCCGGCGTGAATATACATATACAGGTATGTATAAATTACTTACCGATACATTAGCGTACTTGAATGACAATTCCATACAGAACTCATCCAACTTCATATTCCAACTATTGAGACGGCTCTCTTCGGGTGTGGGGACTGCGGAGTCCCCATTTCGTCCCCGGATATGGGTAGGCGAGCATCGCGCGTCGTCACTGCGGCCTGCATCTGCTAGGGCAGTAATGGACATAGTACGGCCCTCGGGCCAGCTTCGACGCCGAAAAAGGCAATGACATCACGCCCAATATTTCTGCTAGAAGGTGACCTAAATCATAATTTGCTAACATTCACACTTATTACTGACTGCCTGTACGCTCGTATTTTTGAATGAATGCAAAATGTATGATGTTTTCACAGTATGTAGCGGTACATTTGAAATTCTCTACCCACGTCTTTATTTTGGTCGAGCCTCAAGGTCGTTTATATAGATCCATAGGATCTAGAATCTAGCTTCTTAACATCGGGCGAGGTGTACTGACACTTCACTACACCCCGCTTAATGTTAAGAAGCTCTATAAGAAGTCGATATTTTTTTCCATTGATACTTACCTATCATTTTATTATTTTGTACAAAGTCATTTTGTAGCTTGTGGAGTGGGCTGCTAGTTTGTTGATAATTGGTATCAAAGAAACTAATAAAGTTCCATAATATCACATAAGTAACGTGGTGTCTAAAAATTCTATACCAACCCCTTAGCCACTAAGCTACCGACGCTTTTATTGACAGAAGATCTTGACTACGAGAGAAAATAAAACATTTACAAATAATATGCGGTCTCTCTTAAAAAAAATCCCAAGGAATGTTCTTTAATACTGGAAAACGTAGACAAAGTTATACGCTCTAAATTATTAACTGTTATATTTTGTCCGTAATTATTACTAAAATAAAAATACCTATATCAATCGTTAATTTCAATTTTTATTTCTATAATTTACTTACATTCATGTCTATTGACTAGACTGAAGAAATGAGATTGCTGGGACAGACATCCATAGGTCACGGTAACCACTTTCCATCAGGAGGGCCGTGTGCTTGTCTGCCAACTAAGACCATCTAAAGACCACCAATTGTCTTCAATTACATCGATGGAAAATTTTAAGTGAAGATCTAAAATTATAAGTTGCTATAAAAATAATTCCGACTCGACAAAAACTAATATTGATACAGTATGCAGTTATTAATTACCTACCTGGCAATGTTTATTCATACAAAAATCGTTTGTGACATTCCTTTTTTTTACGTGCGAATAATGTCCATGGATACCTCCCCCGACGGAGCCGGTGGGAGAGGTCATGTCGGGTTCGAACCGACAAAAACGCACGGCGCCTGTGGGTCGTTTTTGGTTGGTTGACAAACATACCACTCGCACCCCAGCTAGGACAAGCCTTTAGTCATCCCACTGACAGCACAAATTCTCCAGTGAGCTCTGGCTACCCTACTCACCGCTGGGAACACAACATAAAGTTTTTATAACCGCGGTATTCTGTAGGGCGGTGGTACTTCCCCAGTCGGATTGCTCAATTGGGCGGAAATACCCTAGTGTTGCATACGTCCATAGGCCACGGTAACCGCGCCAGCGATGACAAAGGCTACCTGGCAACTGATGGCCTGACGC
Organism: Eilema griseolum; assembly: GCA_963662185.1. Classification (NCBI taxonomy): domain Eukaryota; kingdom Metazoa; phylum Arthropoda; class Insecta; order Lepidoptera; family Erebidae; genus Eilema; species Eilema griseolum. The sequence goes on from OY759251.1 coordinate 6,911,348, forward strand.
GGTCATGTGGGTTTGGTCGGTTCGAGTCCGACATAACAATCCTCACAAGGTCCGGCGGGGTGGTATCCGAAGGGACTTCCGCACGTTTAAAAAAAAGTATATTTTGAAAACTTTTGCCACATTTATATAATTGAAGTTTATGAACTTTTAATATGGTAAAGACATTAAGTTTTACTTACCCGATCACCCGCGAAATCGTACATCAGTAATTTAAATATTTGATTTATTTGTGTCATATGATTGAGTAAAAATAAGTGCCTATCCGTACTGATAACTGCCTCTTATTTGAGAAGCCTTTAGGTGTGGGATTGTCCTTTGCTTTTAACGTGACTATTTTGTCATGACGCAGCATTACCTTTTCCCCTGATAAACGCCTATTTTGAAGTTCTTCTTGAAGCTCTTTACGTTTTTGTAGTTAACACAAGTTAAACTTATAGTAAGCATAAAAAGCCTCATGTTTCGATATCACTATTTTCAGATCTGTTTATTATTGTATTATTCGTGTATTATTAATTATTTTTATTATTATCTTTCTTTTCCAAATTTACTACAGGAACTATTTTTCCGTTAGTCGCCTCTTACAACAACTGTCGGATGAGATGCGGTTTTGATAATTGTACTCTTTCTCCGTCACCACACGCATAACAATTTATCTGTGTACTTAAATACAATTGTATAAAAAACCAACTTCTAATATAATATAAATATAGTACATAGTGTTTGATTAAGTTAAGTGATAATAATCTTAGTAAAAGTGATATTAACACATGTATTTTATAACTAAATGCACTAGTCAAATGCTATTAAAATGAAATGATACAGTTCATATACGTGAAGTTAATATGTTATAAATATATTTATTATGAACGAATACTTCGTCGCTCCCGCTGCCGCTGCCGCTCCCGCCCCGCCTCCTCCTTCACGAGCATTACTTGCTCGCAGAAGGAGGCGCCGGCCGCCCACGCATCCGCGCAGCGAACCATCGCCGCGAGCAAGGTGGAGAGCGTGAGCGTGACCTCAGCTCACGTGTTTCCCTCTTCCTACAGTCCCGGGTCCTTTAAGCGGGGCGTGAAAAAGCATATGATGAGACCGTCAAGCTAAGTGTCACTATTGTCACACGGTATATGTAGGTAATGGTGACCCTCTTTTCTGAGACTTTGCCTTCAGCTTACCATCAGACAAGGCGGGTCACGTGTAAAGATCGCGTGAGGAACTCTCGCATCTGCGGCAGCCTTCATGTCTGTGACAACACTGATAAAATGCAAGAGAGCCGGCTTCAGTGCGGCCACGTCTTGAGGCAACCGCCGGGCTACGTAGGTAACAAACGCCTTACAACACCACCGGGTCCAGGTAGAAGGACATTAACGCAAAATTGGATTTACTTTATTCGATTTTCAATAGGAGTTATATTTTTTTGCAGTCTGGACTGAAACAGAATCTATGAAAAGATTTTATATACGCGAATGAACTAGGTATGTATGAAGAGCCGCGTGGGTCCCGGCAGGGTAGAACAGGGTTCGATGTAATTAATGAAGCGTTTATAATATTTGTTTGAAAAATGTACTGTATTTCTTTTGATATTTTACAATGATTTTGTAATATTTGGTAGACGCTATGCACAGTGTGAGTTCTGAAAGCTTGTGTCGTCGATGTCCGGCGGCCGTAGTCTCGAGCAATGCATCTGAGGCTGAATCTAGGCTGTATATATCTGTCTGATGTTAAACAGCCCTATCTCTTACTCGCCTTGTACGACACCGCATGGGAAGAGATAGGGTGGCCTTATTCTACTCTGCTGGAAACCATGCGGCAGAGTAGAATTGGCTAATAATAAGATATTAGAATATTCTGTGTTGGAGTTTGTGGCTGATGAGGGAAGAGTGTACTTACCACATTGGGTAATATTAGTCTCTTATAGTTATAATATAATAAATCTACTCTACAGACCTAAGCCTATGTAATTAAAAACCTTTGAGCATTTTTAATTAATAAAACTATTATTAATTTAAAGAACTATTATTATGGAACTGCTGTGCAATTACAAATATGGCTGTCTCAAACAGAAAAGTTTCTCTTTCTTTAATTTATTGTTTCATTTGTTACAGATGATGGCTAATTTAGTTCTAGAAGAAGGAACTTTACTTCAGATAGAAAGTGTCTCACATTTTCCTTATTTTTTCTAACTGTTCTCTTTCTTCACAGCTCTTCTTGTTGCTATGTAAATTATGAATGAACTAAATGTTTGTAAGTGAATGTCAATTCTGAAAATTAGTGACATTGCACATTGTTTTTTTTATACCACTTAGGTGGCAGACAATCACACGGCTCACCTGATGGGAAGTGGTTACCGTGGCCTATGGATGTGACTATATATAATAATAATAAATATAAAGTCATTGATTATCATGATTATCTCTTATTCTCTAAAATACAACAGTATTTATACAAGGTATCGGGACTTCTCTCGCGAATTATGTCTTGGAACTTGGAAATAACATACAACAGTTTGTCTATCCGTTTATGGGTTTATAAACCACGGCCAAAAAATCTCGCTCAGGAGACTTCTCGCGAATTATATCATGGAACTGTGACCTCCCTGCCAGAAACAATAATAAGTGCTCCTAGCATAAACATTTTTAAAAATAGACTGGACAAACATTTGGAATGTTAAACACAAGTGCAGTGATATACACGCATCAGCTTTTAGCTGCAAGTGTATCAAACAATAATAATAATAATAATAATATCAGTTATGAAAGCTTTTTATTGGTCTTTTGTTATCTGTATTTTACTTCCTATTTGTACTTGACTAAATGTTAATTACATACATACTTTTTTCGGGTCGGCAGCACGAGCGTAACGCTCCTAATCATGTTGCTTGCGTCCATAAGCCATGGTAACCACTTTCAATTAGGTAGACGGTAAAAAACATTGATTCTAAAAATCCATTAATGATGTCTTATACAGGGTGAAAGATTTCGATATTATCTGGAGGGAAAGTACTTTAATTACAGAAGATAGTGAATGTCACTCAAAGGAAACATTCCTTTATTTTTAAAAAGAAACAAAATTGAATTCAAAGATTTTCAATTTATTTCATAAACCAATTTCTTAAATGTTTAAATGATTTTTTTTATTTAAAAAAGTTCAAAATTTTACCTGACCTATGAGTTTCGAGTTGATTTATCATATTTCCGTACGAAATGTATGGGAAACGTTTTTGGCGATTTCATCTGCATACCTTAAATTGCAAAGCGTAAAAAATGCTAGCTCAACGAAATTTCGGACCACTCAGCATAAATCTGAAATAAAAAAACCACGAAAATATAAGTGTAGTCCCACGTAATAAGGGGTGAGCCTATTGCCGTATTCCTGGCACAATTGTTGACTCGAGCCATGCATCTGATCCTGAGTCTGGGTTGTATATACCTGTCTGATGGTAAAATTAAAAGTATATAATAAAAAAACTTATAATAAAATAATTAACCTAAGTCTATTTCGCAACTCCAAAACTCAGGCTTATATTTTGCTGGTGCGCTGCAAGTGCCAGATACATAGTTTTCGTCGAACCAGTTTGCTATATTTTTACTATCGCCTGAAAATAATAATTGCCAGTCAGTAAATTTATTGTATTAGTTGCCTATTACAGATAGGTTTAAGTGTCAAATTCATGCGTCTGTTGCGTCGTACCAAACGAGAAGCAACATTTTATAAGCTTATTTTTTGTACATGATTCTTGAAATATCTATTTATGATCTCTGAACTGTGTGTGCAATAAAGAAGTATAATTAAGAAGTACAGTTTCTAGATACTTATTCAGAACAGTTAGGTTTGAAAACAACATCAGGCAGAGTGGTACTTACTGCTGTTGGAATGTAAGTACAAGCGTGCCCCACTTGGTGTGTAACCCAACTAACCAATAGAAACAGTACTGTAAGTAAATAATACTGCTCAAATCATGAATGGACATCATAAGATATTTACTCAAAAGTTACGATTATTACCCTAATGTTACTAATTGCTTAATTAAATTATTTATTTGATTTTTTTTTGTAAAATCATCACTGAGATTATGTAAGAAGACTTGAAATCAGATACACTGAGTTTTCAATAAACTGCAGCCGCGTGGCCAATAAATAAATAAAACTATAGCACCTATATGTAAAGAGCTTGTAATCTGCCAATTAAATTGAAAATAACAATTATTAAGTACAGTGCCACTTTAGAAATTAAATAAAAAAATGATGAAGTGTATTTGGTACTTTAGGAGAAAGGAAACTTTATATAAAGTATTGTGTTCCCAGCGGTGAGTAGGGTAGCCAGAGCTCACTGGAGAATTTGTGCTGTCAGTGGGAAGACTAAAGGCTTGTCCTGCTTTGTCTTCTACTGACGAAACTCTGTACTTACAGGGTTGGCAGCGCGACTGTGACTCCTCTGGGAACTGTAAGCGAGCGTTTGTTTGTTGTTTTATTTTTGTTTGTTTCACATAAATACCTATTAATAATTATGTATTTTATTATGTATGTTTAGTATTTAATTTTATGGGTTTTATTTCGTATTTTGTGTTTTTGTGCGTGTGTGGGTGTGTTTAATTAATACACACAAACAGTACAGAGATCATAAATAAAAACATTCCAAAGAAAATGTACAAAGGCGAGCTTAACTCTAGGCTTCTTGAAACCTTAGTATTAATTTTATCTATACCACTACTTGAGTTTGGGTCGAGGTTTTTAATTATAGCAGTGATTTCCTTACTGCTACACGGAGACAATATGGAAAGTTCATTCTTTGTAAATGTTTTTGTTTTATGATATGAATTTTGTGGATCATGATATTGTTTTGTGGGATGCAACATGTGCTGACACCCTTGCGCCTTCACACCTTCCAGGGACTGCAAACTGCGCCTGCGCTGCTGCTGCGTCGGCAGAGACCCTCAAACGGTGCAAGTACAGTAATATAAGTGGTAATTACATATTTGAGCCGTTTGGGGTCGAGACGCTGGGATCATGGGGTCCAAGTGCCCGTCTTTTGTTTAATCTGATGATGGCAACCGTCAACTACCTCTTTTGCGGAAAGCTGGCTGCTACTGACAAGTATACAACAGGAAACCTTACAATACATTACCTGACCTAAAATAGATTCTGTGCCGGGCTTTCATTCTCAGCTGTCGAATTTGCTGCCATTGGATAAATAAAACACTTATATTTGCTGCTAATTAACTTTTATGTACGTAATAACCATCGTAGCGACGCGCGCTGGCAAACAGAGTTGAGTGTAAAGATTGACCTCATCAAAAACTGAGCACTCCATTACTTTCATTAGATGACTCAGACACGCGTATATCCGTTGTTGGAATACTTTAGGCGTTTTTAACCACTGGAATGTATCAAGTAATCGTGAAAAGCCCTGTCCCTAGACGAGCAGGCGCAAGGCCACGTCACATCCGGCCTTATCTACCAGGAGAAAGCGGATGCTGTACGTTGTCGGTGAATTCAAAGGCCACAAAATATCGAAGCTGTGCGAAAACCGAGCCTATTGCTATCAACCGGGCACTTATTAACTTAATATTTATCGATCATTTACATTCAACATTTATTTAATTACACCACTCAATAACTAAAGGATCAAAGAATTCATAATGGCTAATGAAGACGGTAGATATGAAGCAAGGTGAGACTATTACTATCAACTAGGTACAAATTATTTTACAAACTTATGCAGTTGTTACGCTGGAAGAAAATTATTACACAAAAGGTAAATACCCATATACATCGCGATACTCACAGTACGTACCTACATTTGAACAGTGTTCATCCTAACTTTCCCTCAGTTCGTTAAATTTATCTCGCTATGAAGGAAGGAGAAGCCTAGCTCTGGAAGATTCAGGTATACCAATAAAATATGCAAACAACAATACACTAGATGTAGATTCTATTCTAAAAGAACGCTTAAAAATACCAGTTGTTTGGAATGATTTAATAAATAAAACCGCTACACCTTACCAAGGTGTCTCTGCTTCTAAAACTACAAATACTGAAAATATCTTAATCTAAAGACATCATGGATTTTGATTTCTCAGTTTTATACTACTTGAGACCTTACATTCCTTTTGTACATTATCCTATTTACCATCAACCTCTGTAAGTACAACGTGCTAACGAAACCTTTATTGTTGCAAGCGTTTTTTTACATGCGAAAAATCTCCCGTATACTCCTTATCATCATGGTAGGTCTTATTTGATTCAATCTATCAACCAAATAGCCTATAGGAAAGGTCTCTCTCAATGTGCACCATAGCACTCGGTCCTCCACCATACACAGTACATCTATCTGGAAGCGTTCTACCTTCAGTTTACCTATTAGCAGTCCCCATACTAGGTAGGACTCGCTTAATTTCCTTCGATAATTCGAAGTTAAGGTCTCCAACGCTCTTACCACTGTCAGGGCGTGGCCTGATAATGTCACCCCTAGTCATCCACGATGATATATGATGTATTTGGGGTCCCAAGCGGTGATCAAGTGCCACTTTCCACACGTCACACCAATCTGCCCTTGTCTCCCCGAAACAATTAAATTTACAAAAAGTCCCAGGACTCCAAGAGACACGACTTGCCTGGCATCAAGTTAGTGACGTACGCTTCTAGCTTCTGTTCCACTAACACTATTGTGTCGTTCGCAGTGCTCATGTCTTGGTCGATTTCCCATACTCTTACCTGGAAAGAAATAGGATTTTTAGCAGGTTTTTTTTATACCACTCCGGTGGCAGACAAGCACACGGTCCACCTGATGAAAAGTGGTTACCGTGGCCTATGGACGTGTAACACCAGAGGAGTCACACTCGCGCTGCCAACCCTGTAAGTATAGTTTCTGTGTAGAAGACAAAGCAGGACAAGCCGTTAGTCTTACAAAAGTTTGACACCTATATTTTGCCAAGTATAGTTATCGGTCCCATAGCGAGGTCGAGACTATTGCCGTCAAGCGGCAAACTCATAATATTTTAGTCATTATTGTCGTGGTTCCCGGCAGAGTAAAATTTGGACCACACCATGTCATCCCATGCGATGTCGTACATGGCGATTAAGGGATAGGGCTGTTTAACATCAGACAGATATATACAGCCCAGACTCAGCCTCAGATGTATGAAAAGGTATGTTGAAATGTGTCACGGGCGAACCCGGAACCGGTTGACTAGTTACCAAACAAATCGTTCTATTTTATTAATACAGTTTCAATCTCAATTCATAAAACCGCTCTAAGTCGTAAACTATTGACGATTACGTTCACATTTTAGTTAAGAATTTAAAAAATCGTTTGCATGTTAGGATGAAGAAATAAAATATTAATAGCGTAGAATATTACACATAAATTAATATTATTATTATTGTAAGTTAGCAGGCAGGCAGTCGTAGACAACTGATAATGCCTGTATTCAGTTTCCATTTTCTTTCCTTCAATTTCTCTAGTCTGAGGTAAAATGTATCAAGTCTGTTTTTGAACTGTCAGCTGAGACTAAGTGTTCTATGATACGTACAACGCAATAACCCAAAACCAGCATAATATTACTAACCCCCAACAACATACAGCATAATGTGTCCACCGCGTACAAATTAAAGCGCACTTACAACTTTTATATACTATAAAGATGCGCATTACTTTATAACAGAGATGTTCGGGTCGCCGATAAACATACATAGGTAAAGGCAAGGAGCAGCTTCTTTTTTTGTAATTGTTTGGCTTTTATCATCGGAATTCGTAAGTCGGCGTTAATCGTTCGTAAATAGTTATAGTAGAAATAGCCCGTGGTGTTCTCTAAGAACTAGGCTTACTAGCTTTTAAAAATGCACGAAACAACTAAATTCTTTACCTTGTTAGTTAATATAGATTGAACTAGACATTTATCATTCAATACAATAATTACAATTCAAATTACTGACCACACTATACACACATATAAAAACAAGAAAAATAAAATATTTAAATCTTGGAGATGATGGGTAATACCGATATTGGTCGGTAGTTATTGACACAGTCTCTGTCCCCGTTCTTAAAGATTGGAGGGATGATAGCAATTTTGGTGTTTTTTTTTTTTATATGGGACACGTCAATTGGACTTCGCCTTGCCCCTTGATGGTAAGCTGAAGGCAAAGTCCCAGAAAAGAGGGTCACCATTACTTACACATATAATCACGGTTACCAATAACATACATATATACATATAATCACGCCTTTATCCCCGTAATGTTAGGCAGAGGTGAACACCCACATTTCACTATCAATGTTGGGTTTTGGTTTTCGCCCCCAGGCCGGCGCTCATGGGGGGCGGATCCTGACATGCCCCTTTTCTAAACCTTCCCCGATTTGGTCCAGGTATGTGCGCCTAGGTCTTTCCCTTCCGACAGTACCATCCACACTCGCCTCATACACCTGTTTCGTTAGTTATTATTGCCATATTAAGTAGTGCAAATCGGGCAATCAAACTGCATCATTGCGCTCGTATTTACTGTCAAATTTTCGCATCCACATTTCGCCAATTTATGTTTAGGTCCCAATGTAATAGGTGGCGAGTCTATTGTCATTATCCGGGCACTTATAAACCTGCGATAAATACACACATAACTTCGAAAAGTATCGAAAAGTCATTGGTGTATGCCATGGTAAAACCTGGGATCGAACCCGAGATCTTTCCCTTACAGGGGAAACGCTCTGACCACTAAGCCACCGAACCTTCGCCCGATACCACCCAAATTATTCTATCCAAATGTCTGTCTTACGGCGACATGGTACTCGTAGATACGAGTGTATGGTGTTGTAACGCACATAAGCCGTGGTAGCCGCTTCTCTTGGCTTAGCTGGCAAACATAAACTTAAAGAACAAAATAGTACGCCACAAGACTTGTCGAGTAAGTACACTAGATATACAATAATATTTATTTTTAATATTAACGGGAATCAACGCGATCATGGTATAACCTCGATGGCGGCATGTCTGGCACTACAAATCGGCAGACTGGAAGGGACTGCGAGAATTCTTCGCGTCGTACCCGTGGAGGCGGCTTTGCTTCACTTCAAATGATCCCAGCTCCTGTGCAACAGCAGTAGCTGATGCGGAACCCCACCACGTACAAGGTCTGCATTTTTCCTGGGCTCCAGGTGGTCAGACGGCAGCCGCTTCCATTAAAGTCCAACCAAGAGAAAGAGTAGGATACCGTAGGTGCCTGTAACTAAAAAAAATCACTTGAATGGTACATTGCCGGCATATTACGCAGAACTCATAAGTAGGATTACATATTTTTCAAAATTTTGTCAATTATCGAAACTGAACCTCGATCTAATGTTAAAAACGATTAGGATATCAATGTTTTTCTTATTTTTATTGAGATTGAAACTGAATTTTGTTTAGACTGTTATTAGGAGAATCACGTACAGCTATTGTAATTGACCTGCCCCTTTTTAAAAACTTCCCCGATTTGGTCCAGGTATGTGCGCCTAGGTCTTCCCCTTCCGACGGTACACACTCGCCTCATACACCTGTTTCGTTAGTCTTCTTTCATTCATTCTCTCAACAAGACCAAACCATCTCAACATTCCTCTCTCAATTCTCATACTTTGTAAAGGTAACGCCAGGGAATTGCCTATGTGCAAATTAATAAAAAGAACCGCATTATAGTTAATAGAGCAGGCCAATTGAAAAAGCAAAATCTTAGACAAGGAGGCACAACGCCCTTGCGGGTAGCCGTATCTGCAAATGGATCCGGACCAGGCCTTGGTAAACAAACAGAAAAAAATATTACAGCTATATGTAGAACTTCTTGAAAAGGGGATTTTTATGACCACCTAGACCTAGACCTTCAGAGCCATGGCTCTGAAGGTCTAGGTGGTCTAATCGAGGCATGCAAATGCACAAACAGAAAAATAAAGTGTTTTTTATTATTTCAGGTGCACCAGCTACAGCCAGGTCACCTTTGCTGAGTGAAATGCCAAGGTTTTTAGACATAACTGCTTTGAAACAACAACCAAAATTTTTATGATTAATAATGTTATAAATTTGGTACTTACTATATTAGACCTTGGGAAAGGACATAGGCTGTGTTCGGTTGCGATAACCGACGCGACGTCCACGCGGGTAGAACATCGACCAACAGCTAGTAAAAGCTGATCAAAAGCAAATGCCATTTTGTATTTACTTCACCAGGACTACGTTGGGTTGTTTGTTTAATTTTGGTGAATGATATGTCAGATTGTATATTTTTGCTCAAGATTTTTCGGATAAAAATGCTTGTATTGTATGTAAATAATTGCTTTAGATTCATAATTTTGGTTTCTTCGTAGATTTTATTTGTTGGTGTAAGGCGTGGATAGTTAAAAATTAGTTTAACGAGTTTATTTTGCATGTTTTGTATCTCACCTAATTTAGTCTTAGCTGTATTTCCCCAGATTTCTATGAGGTATTGTAAGTGTGGTTTAACTAAAGCATTATAAATATTATAGCGCAGATTATTTGGTAAGCATTTGACAATACTCCGAAAGTTCTTAATGTATTTCGCTAACTACCAACACTCCAAAGGTTGTGTTTAAAATTGATTCTTAAAATGTTTCACTGTCTGCATTTTCTTTGACCAGATTCTGTTAACACAACGTCCGGTTTAATAAAATACAATTAGAATAAATAAAAAATCGTTATTTCTTACGTAACATAGTAGCTATAAGTTATGACACCAAGACAGCATGTCTTGGGGCTCTCGCCCGTACTGGGCAATATGGGTAGATATAACATAACATAAACTCACGCCTATATCCCTGAAGGGGTAGGCAGAGGTGCTAGCACCCACATTTTACCGTTTATGTTTAGGTCCCAATGTGATAGGTGGTGAGCCTATTGTCATTAACCGGGCACTTATAAACCTGCGATAAATTCATATGTTTCGATTGGAGACGTGGGTAACAAATATTGATGTGGCGGATGTCATACTGCCCAACATGGACATATTAACCAAACCTAAAGATCATTACAATAGTCATGTCTTGAAAGGTTTATGTGACGGTTTTATTAATGACGCTTTTGCTGGATACCATAAAATATTTACGGATGGTTCAAAAAATAACAAATCGGGGAAGTTTTAGAAAAGGGGCAGGTCAGGAGTACTCTAAACCGACGAGCGTGCATGAAGAATGTAATGAGAGTGAATGAAGCGAGAGTAGTATGTCAGGATCGTAGCAAATGGAGATCCGTGATCTCTGCCTACCCCTATGGGAGACAGGCGTGATTTTATGTATGTATGTATGTATGTATCGATTTTATTCTATTATTGGTTTAGTGTAAAGCCGCGTATGTGTGTCAGATACACGCAGAGAAAGAATACAAATTTATCAGACCAACGGAAAAATACGCAGATAATTTGACTGCGAGAGGAGGAAATCTCGAAATAAAACCCTGTACCAACCCGTTTGGCCAGCGTGGAAACAGTAGGCCAAAGCCTCCCAACATTGAGAGACTGTCGTTGACAGTGCAGCAAAATACATTAGAGCTATTATGGTTTCTCCTACCATTATATTGGTACTATGCTGTTGTTTTAGAGCGATGTACGATAAACACACCTAAATTGTACGAACTATATTCCAGTACCGTCAATTAGAAATGTACGACAGTACTATAACACGGTGGGGGTCATTCATTTGCGGAGGATCTTAACACCGACTTCTAATAATTAGGATCAGCGCCATCTACCGATTATTTATGAACTAATGTTTACATCAATCCTCTATACAGTTTTCTACACACAATCGAATGGTAAACAAGTATCAACAAATGCTCTATGTGTTTGCCTATGTACTCTCGGATGGAGAACAGCCATAGTACATAACAGAGAAAACCATAAAACTGGGATAGCCCTAAGCTGCTTTCTACGACGAGGAAGAGATGGGGTTATACTATTCCACCGAGGAAAAAAGCGGCAATGGGAGCGTAAGGTGGCCAAATAAGGTGTTGCTTCTCGGACAACTGATTATTACATTACAATGAACTACTAAACTCATAAGTATACATATAAAAGTGTCTATTTATACTGTTGATTGATTGCACTTGGAGGAATTTGATGTTACACATAATGAAATACACTAATACTTTTTGGGGAAAAAATTTGTACGAATTAGCAAAAATGTCGTATGGTAGAGTTTCGAGACCACTTCTCTGAACATATATCAGTTTCAAATTTGGCAAATCACCAAAAACATTCTTAGGTAGACTTTTCATTTTCACATCATTGTTTAAAATTACAACGGTTTCCAGTTGTTTGTTATTTTTAAATAAGCTCTGTGGATTCATCACGCGACTAGTTGACCACAAGGTTCACATACTCATGAAAGTGAACGTGATGGGGTGCATTTATTTGCTATCTGTGTGCTAGTTTAGACAAGTTAAGCAATTACTGTTTATTTAGGCGTCGATAAAAAATAAACTATTTAAACTGGTGTAAAAATCTCTATAAAAATTACCCTTCAATTTAATTCCCTTTTACGATCACGCTGCGATCGATTTGTCCCACAATTATTTCGGTAGGTACATTAAGCGAATAGGTGATAAGATAGGGCACGGACGTGACCAAACATCTAGATCTTTTGTAAAGTTGTCACTATATCAAATTCTCTGAAGTCTACGGTTTTGTATTTCATAATCTCTATCTACAGTGAAGAGTGTACTTAGCCCCAAAATATTTATGCCATTATTTAATTGAATGAAATAAATGTTTTGTAAAAATATTGATTGAAATTCTGTTTACAAGAGCACGGATTCAATTGTGTACTCAATTCATATGCTCGGGAGTTAAGATCTATGGGTGAGACAGACGAGGCCGCTATCGTTAACATAATAAGAACTACAACAAAAAATGAGAAGAAAAAAATACTTAAATACGCAACGGAAATCCCCGAAGACCAGTTACACCAACTCATTCCCAATTTCCATTATTCCACTTGATTCCACTCTACAAAGATCACCTGAAACCTTTTAATATTACAAACAGACACTAAATTAAATTAAGAAATATAAAACTTTAACTAAAATAAACCTGAAACTAAACTGTGCCAATACTTATGCCATTTCGCATTAATTTTAGTAATGTAAATTAAATTCTATGTAATTAAAACATGAATGGTCGTAGCACTCTGCGCTCCTAGCTTACTAGCCATAATAATTGTCACTAATACAAAAAAGTAACAGCTACTATTTCCCCCTATTACGTGGAACCGATTACAATTATTGGTGAAAGGTGGGTGTTAATTCGCCTCTGCCTAACCCTCCACGGATAAAGGCGTGATTATATGTGTGTGTGTGTGTATATGTGAAATAACACTTTCATTTATAGACAAGATTCACAAGACAATTAATGTAAATGGACAATGTATGCATAAACTTGCAATAAATACATCTCTGAGTACTAAAGGTGATGAACCGAAAACCTTATAGATACCCGACTGCTAGTCTGTACGCGGAATGTAAAATGCTAACCGTCCGACAACTGTATGTCTTAAAATCTGTACTCAGGAAACATCAGAATGTACCTCCCCCTGATCCTAAAAAGCGCAGCTTGTCATCGGTGGGCGAGCCTATTGCCATTAACCGTGCTAATCTCTCTAAAATAATTCAAATCAGGCATCCAATTCTATTTTTCAATATGCCAAACGATACCAATACCGAATATCCTGCCAATGTCAAACGTGTATTATATAATATATGTGGGCTTCGAATTCTGTCATATAAATGTGATAAAATTCACACATACGCATTCAGAGACACACAATATCAACGATACAGTACAGCTGTTTGCATATTGACTACTGTTATGTATTATTTCTATTATTTTTCTCAATTGATTTTGGAAAGATAGTTATTGCTTTCATTACAAACCGATTTCGGTGAAAGAGTTGTTTTCGTGAATTGTTTTCAAAGTAGAACAGAATCCGTAGCATATACATATATGATGAACACCAAACTTGACACACATTAAATCAAAGTAGATTTAAAACACAACTTTTTTTCGAAATCTTTTTTGCTAGCGAGGAAAATGGTGGAAAGGGGTGAAGTTTGTTTATTTATGAACAACAGAAATAATCACGTTATAGATTTGGTTAAATCAAAGCCGAGTTCAACTGAGACTTGTATTTGTCAAAAATCTAGCGGGAGACAACAGTAAGAACGTCATCAATAAGAATAAATATATACAGAACGAAACACATACTCCTAATGTAAGTAGATATTTAATATTTTTCCACATATCAACAGAAAGATATAGAAGTTTTCAGAACTAATTTAGTATTCAGTAAAACATCTAAATATAAGTAAAACACTATTCAAATCTGTATAATGTAACACTCGGTTGGATAAAAAATATTAATTAAGGAAAGAGTTTAAATAAAAGTTAAGATTGTCAATTAAAGCTACAACTGTAAACAAAATGTCAGGCAGCCGATGTAGCGGTCAGTGAGACCCGGTGAAACGGTTATCCGCTGGCCGCCCGCAGGCTGTACGGTTCCCGAACCTGGGGATTACTTAATCTCCGCCCCAGGAGGCTGAACCAGCAGCCTGTGTAAAGTTCCCGGTGCTGTAGCCGTGCCGGAGGAGGAGACCGGAGTGGACTCGGCTTCTAACCTCTCTCTGTCTCCGGCGGGAAGGGTATAATTTTTTTTGTGGTAGGTAGTGGTTATTAGATAAGTTGCTCATAGTGGATGGTGGTAGTTCAGAGGTTAAAGAGTCGGCCTTTTTTATATAGGATGTAGGATAGGCATTATTACCGAGAGATCTTGGGTTCGAAACCTCGCCGTTACACAACACTATCGTGATACTGACATGAGTAATATTTTGGGCTTGAAATGTGTTGAGAGGGCACGGAGTGCTACGGTAAAGCTCAAATTCACTCTCCAGGGCCTCGTTTGTCTCGCGACATAGGTCCAAGATACATGATTCAAGGTATATCTACCGTTGTAGACTAATATAGCAGTGTAATGTAATACTAATCTGGGACTCCAAAATTCAAACCAATCGTACCTGTAAGTCAGTACACCTGCTGATTGACTGATATGGTTCTGAAGCAGACTTTCTTCGCGGAGCTGGAGAGTCAGACGGTAAATGCCTCAAAATACTGTAAGTATTATTTGATAACAGGCTAAAAGCAAAGAAGAACGGTACGACGCGCATCCCTTCTCCCCTTCGGGGTAGGTAGGGACCATCTAAAAACCGTAGATGGAGTTTCTGGAGGGCAAGGGACATAACTTATTGGGTATTATAAGCTAGGCTAGGCTATTATACTACACACTTGTTCATAAAGACAGTCTAAGCTACCTGCGCCACAGACAATTAGGTGAGTGTCTCCCAAAAACCAGTACGAATCTTTGACGTGTCTCTGCAATCTTTGTATCTTTGAACATGAGAGAATATTTTAATAACATTTTTATATGTATATAAGAACCAACAAAAAGGTCTAACAATTGGTCAAACTGCTAAGCTTGGATATCGCCAATGGGTTATGGAGGTAAGATCGAGACAAGCTTGGTTCCAAATGTCTTGTTGGGGACACGTTCATTCCCTAATAGTAGATTAAAATAAAAGAAAAATGAGTAGCACATATAAAAATCATTTACCGTAAGACGGATTTAATGGAAATTTTGGCCAAAAATGAAGCTGACGGAAGATGGCACTTTCCATCAGGTGGGCCGTGTGCTTGCCTGCCACCTAAGTTGTATAAAAAAAGAAATTATCGCTGGTATTGTGTTGCTAAATTCATACAAGTTGTTAGTAAATATAGTAGAGAGTCTTCAGTGGAATAAACAATGACGCTGTGAATCATGCGATAAGTTGGTTGAGGTGCTGGTACAATTTCTGTTCCATATGTTTAAGTTATATATATGTTGCAGTCAATATTTTCTTGAGACTTTGCCTTTAGCTTACTATCAGGTGAGGTGAAGTCAAGTTGGCGTGTCCTAGATAAAAAAAAAAACGACGGGTATATCATTACTTGAATACATTCACAATATTTCTGAGCGTACAATTGCTGCCGTGTTATCGCGACAGAATGTGCTGACGCCGAGAGTCGCGCGCAGTAGGTTAGCTGCTTACATTGTTGCTACTTAACTTAAGGCCTTGTTCACATTGCCTTGCAACAAAAGCACCCCTTAAAAAGATTTGCAATAATGGCACAAGTGTGTAATGTCGGTGATACTTTATACGGATTCCATCGCAATTTCGATTTCGGCATTTCGGCTGTTTTTCAGTAGCTATGGGGGTAGCGGAGTGCTTTATTCGAATGCTTATCTCTATTGTATCCAAAACTTGCACTTTGGATCTAGGGATCCCTTAACTACAAAGTTATCAATGATTCGAAATTTAACTAACAATAGCTATAGGTGAACACACAGAATATATAATCTAGTGGTGAACTCTCACATAATAGAATCAGGGCACACAAAACAATGATATGATTGACCATAATTTTCGATAACTGGCCTCAACGTTTAAAGGACTGTGTTGCAGCCAATGGAGACCACTTCGAATAAGCTTTTTATATTTCAAATTGTTTTATATTTCTGTATTAAACTAACACACTGTAAAAGTAATAAATATTATTTGCAATAAAAAAAATGTTTTTTCTTCGTAACAATATTTATGGCTAGCTCCAGGTATGGATAACATTCAAAATATTGTACTAAAAAACTCTCGGACGATTTTATGCACCATGATTGCTCATCTGTGTAATCTTAGCCTTACCACTGGGATTTTCCCAGCAATTTTCAAAGAAGCAGCTGTGGTGCCTGTGTTTAAGAGTGGTGACGCAGAGACAATTGCTAACTACAGGCCCATATCGCTACTGAGTGGGGTCACCTCTGCCTAACCCTCCGGGTATAAAGGCGTGATTATATGTATATATTTATGTATCTTCCTTTCGCAGCATTGTGGCAAGTGCTTCGGAAACAAGTTCCGTCTGAAGGAGCACTACAGAGCGAAGCACGGCTACGAGAAGTTTCCTCGATGAACCAGAGGATGATTCTCAAGTCGTCAAGCGGTTAAAAAACGAAGAAGACGATTCTGAACAGATTTTCTGTGGCGAAGACAAAACAGGACAAGGTTTTGGTCTTCCACTGACAGCACAAAAACTCTCCAGTGAGCTCTGCCTACCCTACTCACCGCCGGGAACACAACAAGAAGTTATTATTCCGTCACGGTAATCTGTAAGGCGGACATAATTATTTACATGTAATGTCGTGTCCATATTTATTTATAACCATATTAACTATTTATTCTAAGCAATTCGTGACGCACGCATTGATTACGGCAACTTACTATAACACTTTTCTAGATGCTAATACGTATATATATAATATGCTTAAAGTTAGTAGTTTAAACCTCACCTAATCACTCGGAGACCACAGACTGAACCCGACCCAAATCCATCCCATTCAGGTTCAAGTCACTCATCAGTAAGACCCTCTCAGATCCATTCCGCACACACTCCATAAGCAAATGCTGCACATCTTCAATATTATCCTCAGTGCTGTGCAAAGTGTTCGAGCACATAATTAACAAACAGCTCATGCGGCACCTAGAGGATCACTCCTTAATTAATGACCGGCAATATGGCTTCAGACCGAAACGGTCAACGGGTGATCTTCTAGCATACGTTACCCATCTTTGGGGTGAGGCTATGGACAAGTACGGCGAGTCACTGGCAATTAGTCTTGACATCGCTAAAGCTTTCGATAGAGTCTGGCACAAATCGCTTCTTTCCAAGCTACCTGCCTTTGGTCTGCCTTCTAGGCTGTGCAACTGGGTTGCTAGCTTCCTGCAGGGGCGCCGTATTCACGTCCTTTGTGACGGACGAGCTTCGGAGTTTCTGCAGGTAAATAAATTAGGCCGGAAAAAATATGAAATCCTTGATTACGTTGAGGAACATGAAAAGGTTTTTTTTTAATTATTAGGTTTATACTTTTTATGTATAAATCTCATTGGTACTACTCCGTCACGGTCAAGGTCACGACAAAATATTTCTTAAATTGGATTCAGAAGAAGCGATGTAAATGAAGAATGGAATACCCACCAAATCTTGAAAGGTTTTAGCCCTAACCCAGAGATGGAAGTCTGTGCCAAAGGATCATCCATTAATCAACAAGTATGCAGATACTCTTGTTGTCCGCTGATGAGGTTGGTTTGGGTTCCGAAGATGTTTCCTTATTAACTAAAGCACTATTTACGCAAATTCGATTAAACAAATCCACAACACAGCCTCAACCACTCGAATAAACCACGAGAATAATTGGCATTAATTAAAAATAAGAATCACAAGGCAAATTAGATTCGCAGCGTAATGAAGAAAAACTGAACAAAGCTGTCGTCTTTGCTTTAATTACTTGGTTTCCAAACATCCATAGGCCACGGTAACCACTTTCCATCAGGTGGGCCGTGTGCTTGTCTGCCAACTAAGTGGTATAAAAAAAAGTGATTTATTTTTAGTTTATTAATTTATTGCTTAAAGGCAACCCTCCGATAGGTAATAAATATGAGAACCGAAAAGAACCATAATTATGCATACTACATGTATTCACCGCTAAGAAAACCCCATTCATTGTAGCGCCGCAATTCTTGGGCACACCGCTTACCATCTCCTCGAGTATTGGGATCCTTGGTGTCGATATCTCCAGTGACGTCCAATACCGAAGACATTTATATCAAATTACAGTGTATTCAGTTGATGACACCGTTCTATTAACTTTTATAAACATACTGACTTCGTATCGTGATTTTATTTACTGTTTATTTTCTTAACAGTACATTACAACTTTCACCATAACATTTATTAAAAATACACGTTTGTTACAGCACCCACATTTCGCCAGTTTATGTTTAGGTCCCAATGTAATAGGTGGCGAGCCTATTGCTATTAACCGGGCACTTATAAACCTGCGATAAATACACACATAACTTCGAAAAGCATCGAAAAGTCATTGGTGTGTGCCATGGTTAACCTGGGATCGAACCCGAGATCTCGTCTCAGCAGTCCTCTGCCTAACTCTCCGGGGATCCCCTATTCGCAGTAGTTCGGTGATTTGTCCGGTATACCGAACTAATGCTACTTTTTAGTCGCAGTAGTCCGGTAAGCACAACGCACCGTACTATTGCTACATTTTTAGTAGCAATAGTTCGCGAACGCCAAATTTGAAATTCACAATAATTTAATCTCACCTCACACAGGAACTGCAACGTTGTTTTTTGCGCTAAAGCTTATTACATACATACATAAAATCACGCGTGTTTCCCATAGGGGTGAGCAGAGATCTCCATTTGCTACGATCCTGACATGGAATAAAAATGTCCAACCAGTTACATTAATGTAACTACAATGTAACTATTTGGTATAAAAATATCCAACTAGTTACATTAATGTAACTATAATGTAACAATCTGGTTTGGAATAAACCAAACATACAGCTTCTAAATGAAATATAACGTCCATCAAAGTTTTTCGAGCAGAGTATTTGGACTGCCAATAATTATTCAGTTATCGCTGTAATAGATCGAAGTATTGTGTATTTACATGATATTTACTCGTTAACTAATACATAAAACAATTACCAGCTATCAATATGTTAGAATTTATCTTTTAATTATAAAAGTAATTAAAATTGGACTTCCATAACCGGACAATGTTTAGATTTAGATCCTATATTTTGGTTATCCCAAATCAACGCTTTAGTGAACCATGAATTTTCTGAACATCTGTTGACAAAACAAGACTCCATGTACAGAATGACGCCGCACCAATAGCATAGCAGACATATGTACACGCAATACTTGACTACCTGGAATTTTATAAATACGCAATTCATGTGTAAATTTTGGTACGAAAAGACAATGCCGAATAATGGTGAAAGCTGAATGTATATTAATTTGGTACAATCGCTCCGAAACATCACAAAAATAATTTATTTTCTCTTCCACAAAAGACTCGTAAGCATCTTCAAGAATTGGCAACCCAAGGAGGCGGAGAGAACTTTTTTGTAAAACTTTTAAATTTGGAGCCAAAGCATTGAATTTTGAGGGTACCGAAAGATTGTCAATTTGATCACTGAGAAAAATTTCACATTTGGTGGGATTTAGTTCTAGGCCGATTGAACTAAATTCTTCTTTTAGAAACGCCAAATCTTTTTATACTGTTTCTACATCGCCTCCGAGAGCAATATATTAATGAGGAGACACACTACTTATTTATCCCGATAGGTGGCGCGTTATCGCTGGTGTTGTATTGCTGTCAAATTTCATACAAATTCTTAGTAAATAAAGAAAAAATTCTCCTAAGGAATAAAAAAATGATACTGTGTACGCAGCTCTCTTTATGGAGATGGATTTGCCCCAAAAAATTCATGGTGAGACCACCTGCGTCATGACTAGTGATCAAAGTCTACCAGGGTTCCTGGAGAGTTCCTTCCTGGTGTTTACACGATCATCATCGTGTTTGCACATTGGAATCTCATCTCCGCTTTTTGCTTTTTATTGGTATGGCTGCTTTCCTGGGACCTCCTGACCTCCCTAACCTTGAAAGTTTTGGGCCTCAAGGATATTGGTAAAGCCCTCCACATCTAGGGTCCCTGTAAAAAAATCTCACGTGGGTGGAACCTTTTTTTCTTCAAAATTATTAGTTAATAGAATCGATTTCTTCTTCATTAATAAATGATCTCGATAAGATATATTATCGATTTTATTTCATGCGATTTTATCTTGACTACATCTCTAGTAACTTCAAATCCCAAACGTCACCGTACCCATGCTAGGTGAAAAATATTGTAGGTTGGCTGCCTTCAGTTATTAATTATTTAAGACTATAAGCTGTACACTAGCTGTAAGTTTTCCAAATATAATAAAATAAAAATAAAATAAAATAAAATAAAAAAAAATATGTCAAATTCCATACGTTCGTCATTCTATTCTCCTCCGCCCTACAGAATACCACGGCCATAATAACTTCGTGTTGTGTTCCCAGCGGTAAGTAGGGTAGCCAGAGCACACTGGAGAGCTGGTGCTGTCAGTGGGAAGACAAAGCAAGAGAAGCCTTTACTTCTCCTGCTTTGTATTATACACTGACGGCACAGAAATACTTTTACAGGGTCCTGCATCCAGCCAGCCAGCAACAAATATAAACATAGGGTACGCGTATGAAGCGCAGGCGTATCATGATTCATGCGCTCTCATTATTGACAGCCGCGGCGTAATGGTCCGATTGATATACGATACCGCTCGATTTAATCGTTGCGTAATCGGAAACTGAATTCTGCCATGTATAATAAAGTCATTTTACACCATCTTGAAAACGAGATGGACGAATGGCCCCTGTCGGAATTGCGAAAAGTTCATTTTCAACAAGATGGTGCTCCGCCACATAACAGTCACCTTTCACGTTCCAATTTGAGCCGCCGATTCCCATTAAAAAAATCTTCTAAAATATTGATAGCTATTAAAAACCTAAAAGAAATTTTCTAAAAGAAGTATTCATAAACGAGTGGTCTACATTTATATTCATTAGAATTTACCGAGGATTACTGAAAAGAATGAATTGTTCATTAATGTTTAATGGATGGTATAAACAACCGGGCGAACGTCCGATCGGGAGTTCAAAATAGACGCGGACACGACTCCACCACGCTCCCCGTCGAACAACGTCGAAAAATGTCGCGCGGATATCACGCTAATATCTACCAATTTAGTAGACAAAAGTATTTTTTACACATATTCTATACAATTGCAACAAGCAAATGGAGATCCGTGATCTCTGCCTATCCCTTGGGGAAACAGGCGTGATTTTATATATGTATGTATGTATGTATCTATAGATTGCGGTCTTGTTTGCTTTACTGATTACAATTTTTTCAATTATTTTACACGTTTACGTAGATGGCCAATTAAATCACGCTTTCATCTTCAATCTATTTCCCAAAACTTGCGGATGGTAGACTCCAGTGGCGGCTCGACGGTGCAACAGAACGAATCAGTCGAGTGACTAAAACTATCTATAGAAGCGGGTGCGGAACCAATTATAACAAAACCAAGAACTGTTTCCAGTGCGTGCGGAGCGGGGTACGTCGAATTTTCCTACCTATTAAAAATGTAATATACCTACACTCAAACACTTTTATTCCATGAAAAAAATGCAAATTGTTCATCATTTCTTTCAGAATGTGCAACACAAGATAATAATATAAAAATGAAAATTATAGAATTGATGAAAATTCAGACAGTAGTATGAAAAGAAAATAGTGGTTTATTTATAAGAGGGACAAAAGTATTCATTAAACTAATCGTCATCATTAGATATTACTGCACCACAAAAACTGATAACATTGTTTGCAAGCATAAATGTTTTGATTCATTATCATATTTCATATCTATAGATGTCTTATTTTATTTTGTGATAACAAATTATCTAAAGTACTATTTTCATTTTGTGACAGGGCCTTGAAAATTCTTACTCACCATTATTATAACAAATATAAGTTTATATTAATTGAAAATCACAAGACACCCTCTGTGGCTTGACAGTAGGACTACACTGGTCATAGACCACCATCATCTGACTACTATGGCAGCACTTCTAGCACAACTATCAACAATAACAATGCTGCATTCAGTCAATCTGTTGACGATACAGTAGACATTGTTCGGAAAAGGCTAATGAACCGTAATGAACCACCAACAGATATACGACCATCCTATCTTGCCGCAGCTATAGTTAGTAATCATATTTTAAGGTTATGTAGCTCTGACATAAAATTAGAATTAAAATATTATTTAATAATTATTTCACAATTTAATGTATACATTATACAATTGACAATAAATACCTGCTAGTCTAGTGTTAATTCCGCAAACCACACACTATGCAAACCAGACACATGCAAAGCTATTTTGAAGCACGGATGACAAGGTTTGAGGCGAAATATATATTAAAAAATATCAAGAAGTTGACATGATGTCAATGGAAATAACTGAAGAACGAGAATATATACTACAAAATTTGCATTGACATCAAAATCATTATTGATAATTGCAAAATTGAGATCTATTAATTTTGAACAGACTTAGCTCCAGTTCCTCCGTGATCATGGTGCTTGCAACAGCGCCGAAATATCGGAAACTCAAAATAATGAAACATGGTAAATATCCCGTTTATTCTGATACTGAAATAATGCTTTGTTGAAATATCTCGTCACTAATTTATTACCATCTTTGTAGGTTCTGGATGCCTCGGAAAAGTCAGAATCTTTATTTTGAAAATATACTGGTCCCATACGAATTAAAATTTCGCGATTTATTTCAACAAACTTTTCGTGAAAATAATCGGCGGGATCGTGCGATATTAATTCTTCTGTGTTGGAAAACTGCTGTTCAATTGACACAGTTGGAGTTGTCGACAATACTTTTTTTAACTCATACAAACCATAATAAATTAAAACACTTGTCCTCAACAGTTAAACCACGTGAGTTACGGCTTATCTACTCATGTGGTTAAACAACGATGTGGATCACATATATAATATTTATTTATTCAGTTTTTCTATTGGAAAATGTCAGAGACGTCAGACAGTAAGAGATTAAGAAGAGTAAATAGATATATTTTATCTATTGGTGTACAATAAAAATATATCTATCTATTGTAGAAACGTCCATCACTTACAAGTAGGATCTCTTTTCAATCTTAGTTTAACTTTATCGAAAATTTTTCACATGCATCAATGTTTGTGATAGCCTGTAAATGAATGTAATATGATTTAATATTTTTATTTAAATAAAGAGAGCAGGTGGCATTTATTCCTACTAAGAGGAATCAAAATCTCCAAAGAACCTGGCTCAGTTGTCTTTAATTGACAGTTGACAGCGACCACAAGTAAAGACGGCGATAATTGCAACTAAAAAAATAAAATGTAATTATTTGGATCCCTTATGTGAAAGATGGGCTAAACATTACTATGACTTGCGTGAAATATCAATCTCTCAGCTACATGGATTAAAAAAGGGAAATAGGCAACTAAAAAGTAGCACATGTGCTACTTTGATCAGACCATAATCTATCGGCGTGCGTTTTAGTCGGTTCGAGTCTGACATAACCTCCTCCACCGGCTACGGTGGGGAGGTATCCGTGGGGATTTTGCGCACATAAAAAAAAAAAAAAAAACCTGTTCCACATGATGGACGTACTATTACTGGAAATTAAATTAGTAGGCTTTCTTTCTTTTTGTACCATGAAGCATTCGAAACTTCAGACCCCGACGACATCGCGTCGGATGTTTAATGTTAGGGTTTTTTTTTATACTACTGAAGTGACAGACAAAATAAATAATTAGCAACAAGTTTCCTAGCAGGCGGTACTCATTTACAAATCGTAAAACGGACGAAAATCAATAATTCGTTGACTGAGCGAGCAGAATATGAATTATTCCATTTAAATAGGTACGTAAGGCAACTACCTTCTGTGACTTTTGTAATTTTTAGTTAAAATTGTGTCCAGAGTAACTTTATCTCTAACCTACTACCTACCTACCGTGATTTTTGTATTTTTTAGTTAAAATTATGTCCAGAGTAACTTTATCTCTAACCTTTAGAGGCAATGTATATAATCTTATTAAATCATACCTTAGTAATAGGAAACAGTTCACTGAAGTCAAAAGAGTGTCAATGGAAAACAAAACGGAAGAAACATATACCTAAGTTAAATATGAGTGATGTACAATCTGGTGTTCCCCAGGGAAAAAATCTCACAAAAAATGATGGAGAGTGAGTAAAAAGGAAAGTTAAACAAAGTATCCGGAACTATCGAGATAAGATAACGTGCGAGTAACATTCTGGTATCTAAAGCGCTGCCCACGGCGTGCTTTTATTAAGTCAATAGCTCGTGTCACCTGCTTGGCAAAATGAAACCTAATGAAGGTAAAGATAAGAGCACGTCTCGGCTGTATGAAATAAAACGAGAGGATGGTATGAATCCTGTCGAGACGTCATGTATCCTGTCCAGTGGCGTCAAGCCTTATATTATCGCAATTAAATCAGCTGAGTTTTGCGAACGGGTCACATAAACAAACTTTCTCTCCGAACAATCGGCGCCAAAATATTTACTTCCACTTTTCGGCCGACTTAGCCCAAACGTTATGGGTTGCAAAAATATAGTTGGGTCTGTCTTAATTATCAACGAGTAGTCTGGATTGTTTATGTTTGTTGAATTAACAAGAGATAAGAAGTAATCGTTGAACTTATTCGCAATCTGTGTTGCATCTCGCACTTCCTCTCCATTGCACTCAACCATTTCAATATCATGCCTCGTTATACCAGGTATTTTAGTGTGTGAGAGTCACATATAACGAAAGAGGACTCTCCGCACCTTCGATTCTGCTAAAGCAAAAAGAAAACAGTGGTTTTCACTGTCCTACCACAGATACTGCATAAAAGTGCATTAAATTTTGGACTGTATTTCTATAGTCTTAAAGTCCAAAATTAAATGGTCTCACGAAATAAGGGGTTAACCTATTGCCGTATTCTGGCAACTATTGTTGACTCGAGCCATGCATCTGAGGCTGGGTCTGGGTTGTATATATCTGTCTGATGTTAAACAGCCTAATCCCTAAGTCACCTTGTAGGACACCCCATTACCAATATATTAAGCAGATTATAGAACACGATGTGTTCTAAATAAAAGAATGAAGGTAGCGAACTAGCTGGCGACCACCTGATGATAAGCGTGCACTCGTTCAATTGCATCACAAAGGGAAAGGGAAAAGGTAAGAAGTTAAAAGAAAGACGGCAATACCTCTGGTACTCTGTTAAGATGTGCGGAATTCAGCTCTTGTAGGAAATCTCTAGTAATGATTTTTGTTACTCTTGTAGGAAACAAGAAAAACTTCTTCCCATTACAATACTATATCTACTAGGTACTAATGTGAAGATGTTTTGATGGGGATTTTTTTAATACCAATTAGGTGGCAGACACCCACACGGCCCACTTAATGGAAATAACTTTCCAACTTTCCCATAACTTTTCTCTTAACCCCTCGTTTACACTTCAGTATAAAACATGTATGTGACAAGTTTCAATATGTCACAGGCTACACTGTGAATGCAAATGAGTTTTATACTTGTTTACAACTT
This sequence comes from Eilema griseolum, assembly GCA_963662185.1. Taxonomy (NCBI): domain Eukaryota; kingdom Metazoa; phylum Arthropoda; class Insecta; order Lepidoptera; family Erebidae; genus Eilema; species Eilema griseolum. The sequence goes on from OY759251.1 coordinate 6,937,515, forward strand.
GTTGGCTATACTTACATCCTATGTGACTGAAAAGTATTTGATATGTATGTATAAAACAAGTTTCATGTTTAAAGAAAGACTAAATAATAACTTATCTGAATCGAACCTCATACCCAGTAGTCACACTCGCTACTACTCCACCTCCTACATCGGTAACATCAATAATATAGCACGTGCCTATATTACTCATAACACATAACATTATAATATTTAATACAATGAATCTTAACCTTAAAATTTGCCTTAATTAATATAACAGGTAATACCGGTGGTTCATTTGCTAAACTAGTCTTTCATATTTTTTTTTCTATTGACGTTTAGTAATAAATAAATAAATAATGAAAAGGTTCCTCTGAAATATGTACAAAACAATCATATTTATCATTTTAACTTCAAAAAAATGTTTGTAAAATATCATTGAGGATTTCCTCACGTCTTCAACAGCCCTGATAAAAGCCACGGATATGTACCACTACGCCATGGCCAGCGGTGATGTGAGTATTGCCAGACCTGGTGAAGTGGTACCCGTGGGGGTTTCCACAAATAAAAAGGGTAGCCCTAGCAAGTTCTCATTTTTTGTTCAGTAAATCATGCTTCAATATACAAATGACAGCTATGAAATTATAATCCGAATCCGAATAGAATTTATTTATTATAATTTATTTATATTAGGGTTTGTCTGACCTCTGAGGTGTCGAGTGGAATGAACTTCTTTTTGTCCGGGGCAAGGTCGCTTTCTAACTAGCTACTAGATGGTTCGATTAGTCTTTCGCCCCTATACCCAGTTCCGACGATCGATTTGCACGTCAGAAATAGTATAGAGAAGATATTTCTATAAAGGTATGTTACTTTACTTACATCGGCGCTGCTTGCTCGCGTCTGAGGCTAGAGATTCAGGCGATAGGTTGGTCTGTAGCTCGTCCACGTCCGGAGAACCTAGTTAGTGTAGTGATAAAGCAAAGTAAAAACTATGTTGACAGAGCGCATGCGATGTTCTTCTGCATTACCTAATGTGTTATAGTTATTTCTATCTCCGATTATTGATTCCGTATAAAGATGCGACCACAAACACTGCAAAAATGATGATAATGATCTAAATCCATACAGATCTAAAAATAATTCCATACAGATCCTAAAAACTGTTCACCAATCAATAGACGTATAAAAATCCAATATAAAACTTTTCACACTAAAAATACAATTTTGTATTCATATTAAGATTAAACTGATAGATTCAATTACTATAATTTAGTTTACTCAATTGTAAACGGTTCATGAAAATGAAGGGATTTGTTAGTTTGAAGATTGAAACGGTGGTTATCTTTCAGGAAATAGTGAGAAACCACATGATTCTGTCTGTTGAAGCTATTACTTTAAGCTATCATCTTATTTTGCCGTCAGGTATACCTGCGTACACATATCTTGGACTTGAGTCGTGAGACAAATAAAGCCTAGGCGCGTGCTGATAGTATTATAATAATCTATACTCGAGTTGTTTGGTGAATTTGAGCAAGTCCACCGTCGTAGCACGCCGTTCTTTTCTCAGAAGACGCCTAAGTATGAAACAAGTGATGCGTGTATAGAACACATTTTAGGTCCAAAATATATGTCTCGAAGTATACCTAACCCACGAGTCGCTTTATAACCGCTCGAATGGACATGTTGCGGGCGATGTGTATGGTGTATGGTGTGTGGTGTGAGTTGTGCGAGTGGTGAGTACGTACTTGTCGAGCAGGTGGTGTATCTGGATGGGCTCGCCCACGTTGAGGAAGACGCGCTTGCGGAACTTGAGCAGGTAGGGCTCCTGGTTGGGCAGCACGCGGTCCATGCCCTCGTGCCACACCGGCACGATGAGCGGCGGCGCGGCGCAGTCCGCCACCAGCCGCCCCACGCCCCACTTGAAGCGGATGTGCTCCTGCGGCCAACGGGGTTATCCGACGGAACTTCCGCACTATGAATGAAAAGGTACTGAGAATCAGAATTGTCTGTACCTGGTGATAAGTTGGTAACATAACTAATCGATATTCCATTGTCATGATTAGTTACTACGTGGGTTGCAAAATCCAATAAGACGTCAAAGATTGCAATAATAAAACAGCACAATGCACACACACAGCATCACCTTGTTGCGAGTTAACCCGGGTGTCGCCACAGTCTGTGAAGCCTGACCGGCCTTTGACCACGACCTTTTTCGCACGTTCTTGTCGTACGTGATCCACTTTTCATCACCAGTTATCAGCTTCTTCAAAAATGGTTCGGTTAGAATAGGTTGAGGTCGTTTCGGCCCCAATGCCTCTAATCATTCGCTTTACCGGATGAGACTGTTCAAGGTTTTTCAGCGACGATCGCGCGAACGATCTCCCCACCCAAGCGAATCGGTAGAGTCGCTTGTAGTAAAGCTCGGTCATCCAAGGCCACATTTAAAATTTTGGTGAGGGTATTTTCTATAATTTCGTCCATTTTTTTCAAAATTGTAATATGTTTAAAAAATGGCGTCGATCGTAAGGCATGGGTGAATTTTGGAACGAAGTTTCTTTCATACCGCACAATGCGCACCGTCTCAGGTCGCAAAGTGGTACAGTCAAAGTCAATAATCGGCGGTGAGTAGGGTAGCCAGAGCTCACTGGAGAGTTTTTGTGCTGTCAGTGAGTAGAACAAAAGTTTGTCCTGCTTTGTCTTTTACACTGACGACACAGAAACTCTATGCTTACAGGGTTCACACGTAAGAAGTCTAAAAATAGTTACCTACTTTATGAATGCATAAATTAAATAGTTATAAATATCGTATTCAATTCAAGTACCTAGATATAAATTGTCACTGACATATATATATGCCTATAGCTAGGCATATACACATGATATATGCACATCGTAAATAAGTGTCAACAATATATTATTTAAAACGCGACGCGGACGACAACACAGAGTATTCTGATCCCAGTAGGTGTTGGAGTTTGTATCGTAGACCACCGCTTTGCCCATCAGAGACAATGATAACTCTCCTCTTCGATTGTATCAAGTTTACGATTTCTGTTTGCTTTGTACTTGATGTCTGTGATACTATAGTCTCGAACCGTTTTTTGAGTGTTATAGCTCACTGGATGCACGCTGAGAAAACATGTAAGATTACTGCTGTTTATTAAATAGTTTAACACAGGAGGAGGGCCAGATCGAGAGATGATTCTCCCTGCAATGTCCAAGGTGCTTGAGAAGATTATTAACCACAGGCTTACCAAGTACTTGGAATCTAGTAATCTCCTATCTGCGAATCAATATGGGTTTAGGAAGGATTTATCCACCGCCGATGCTGTTCACAACTTGGTAGGACACATAGTTGGGAAGTTGGACAACAAGCAGAAATGTGTGGCACTCTTCCTGGATCTTGCAAAGGCATTCGATACGGTTTCAGTTCCGCTTTTACTATCTAAGCTTGAGGTCATGGGTGTGAGGGGGAGACAACTGTCATTGTTCCAGAGTTACCTAACTGGTAGAACTCAGTACGTAAAGATTGGCGCGTACGTCAGCTCTGAAATTCCCATTGAGCATGGTGTCCCGCAAGGGAGTATTCTGGGTCCAAGCCTCTTCTTAATTTATGTGAACGATCTCTGCAAACTTGGACTGGACAACGGCCAAATATTTGCTTATGCAGACGATACGGCTCTTGTTTTCTCTTCTGATTCCTGGACTGACACGTATGGTCTAGCTCAAAATGGATTTAATACCGTTAACCAGTGGTTGAGGGAAAACCTTTTAACCCTAAACGCGACCAAAACTAAGGTTATCAATTTCTCAATCCGAAAAGCTGACATACCCTCGGATAACCTTTTACAGATCACAGTTCGGCCGATTGACAGTCTGTCCTTGGCTGTACCCTACTGTCGCATTGAGAGGGTGTCTTCCATCAAATACCTGGGGATTGTTCTTGACCAAAGCTTAACCTTTAAACCGCACGTGGACTGCTTGGCGAGTCGAGTTCGTAAACTCATTTATATCTTTCGACAATTGCGCTACTCTGCTGACTCCAATGTTATGAGGTTGGTTTATACTGCGATCTGCCAATCTATCTTATGTTACTGCATCACGACTTGGGGTGGCACCAATAAAACTCATTTTCTTGTATTGGAACGTGCTCAGAGGGCTGTTTTAAAGGTTTGCTGTTTTAAGCCTCGCCTGTGTCCTACAGCTGAGCTTTATGAATTCTGCCAGGTGCTGACTGTCAGACAGCTCTTTGTACTGGCTACTGTTGTGAAGCAGCACTCATTGACAGAGTTTAGGGTAGACTATTCCCGTCGTAATCATCTCGTGGCGGTATCCGCTAGGGTCAGGACATGTTTCAGCCAAAGATTTTTCAATTCCTGGGACCATACCTTTATAACAAACTTCATAAGCTATTATGTCTCTATCCTCTAAATATTTATAGGTGTAAAGCTGCTCTTCATGAATGGCTTCTCTATCAAACATACCATGACACAGAAGAATTGCTAAAAGTCTTGAGATGAATGTCCACTCCTGTTTCCATGCGACCATCCTCACCCACACAACACACACACACACACACACACACACACACACTCACCCACTCACACTCACACACACACACACACACTCACACACACACACAACACAACACAACACACTCAACTCACTCACTTTTTATATTGTTATTTCTTAGATTTTAGTTTTGTGTAAGAACGTAAACCGATTACCTGTACTTTTGCTTTTTGAGCACTGTTATGTACAGTCATTTGTGTTATTCGTGGAATCCTGGTGTCCAGTAATTCAGGTAATTTATTTACCTACCACAGGCACCAGCAATCCACAGCCATATTTTGCCTATCACCTGTACTGTGATTTCTCTAAATTTGTCAATATTTGGTTGTTGGTTGAAAATAAATCATTATTATTATTAAAAAAAAAAAAAAAAAAAAAAAAAAAAAAAAAAAAAAAAGGGTGTGAGAGATATGCATGTCAACCTCACCTCCGGCAACCAACAACAACCAACCCCCAGACGTCGCACGTTTTAGTCGGTTCGAGGAAACTCACTGTTCGTACACCACTGTCCATTAGATAGGCTGTGTGCTTTCAGCCTCCTAAGTGGTATAAAAAAATCCTTGCTGCAAGCTTTCAACTTAGAGACCGGGGTCCGCTTTTTCATGGATTTCAGTCAAATTTTCCATGAAGTTCCACAATCTGATCTCCACAATCCATTAACGATTTCGAAGTATTGCAGTTGCCACCTAAGTTGTATAAAAAAAAATGTACACTTCCGACAATATTACAGTATTGTGGCACCAGAGCTTGTGGTGACAGAGAAAGAATACAAGTATCACCACCCCATCTCATCCGAAGGGTGTCGTAAGAGGCGCGCCTGGCGCGCCTCCCCGTTTCCGGGGACGAGTTGGGGACTCTGTAGTCCCCACACCTGAGAAGAGGGCCAGATCGTAAGAGATGGCCCTGGGTCGGCCGGGGTGCGAGGGATATGCCTGTCAACCTCACCTTCGGCAACCAAAACGACCCATAGGCGGCGTGCGTTTTAGTCGGTTCGAGTCCTTCACGATATGAGGACCATAAAGTTGAACAAACGAGAGAGGCGGGATACTTTTTACCGCGTAAGCTCCCATAAAAACGCAAGCCCTGAATTAGCTCGATTCTTTGTCACCCCTTTTGAACAACCCTAATTTTTTACTACTACCGTCTTACAATAGAGAATTGAACGAGGATTGAAAAGAGTAAGCTCATTCATGTATATCTTAAATATCTGTATCTCGTCTTCCCTACACACTTTTTACTAAGTTCTCTATTTCTCTCTCTCTCTCTCTCCTCTCACAGGTCTTTTTTTTATATACCACTAAGGTGGCAGACAAGCACACGGCCCACCTGATGGAAAGTGGTTACCGTGGTCTATGGACGTTTGTAACACCAGAGGAGTCACAGTCTCGCTACCAACCCTGTAAGTACAGAGTTTCTGTGCCGTCAGTGTAGCAGAAAAAGCGCTTTTTAATAATACTCTCCTGCTCAGTAGATAATTTTTTCAAAGAAGTATTTTCCAAAATCAAGTTTTCAATTTCTGTGTGTGCCGTTTGTAATTGTTCACGTAACACATCATTTGCCTTCCTAAGTTCTTCGACCTCCTCGTTATTTAGGCATCCCGACGATAAATCTGGTAGACTCTTCGATAAATAATCGGAATGGCTCGATATAAATGACAAGTTTAGTGTGTCATTCATAGCAGTCTTATGTCATCAAAATCTGTTCAGTAGTATTTGCGTCCATCACGAACAAACATCTCTAATGTTCAGTTCGTTGAGCCGTTTCTTCTCCACTTGCGACTAGGAAGCAGTGGTATACTCAGTTTTAAGCAGAATTTGACGTCAAAAAGATATAATAATATGAATTTGAATCTGAACAATTATACTCGTATAATTCATTCGCGTAAGAGGGAAAGAAAGCTGGTTACTGGTATTAGGTCAATGGTATATTCATACCGGTAATGTGAGGCTGGCTGCTGACGTCGGCATCGCACGAGACGCGCCGATCGCGGCGCGCGGTGATCATCATTTAGTCAGTTTGCGCCGGTTACACTGCAAAACTTTAAGTGATAACCTCATAACTATACACTAATCAAACCTCTTTGTAAGTCCCCTGCCTAAAATATATGAAATAAAGTTCTGAATCTATGGATTATAAGTGCTGACTTAATTTTAAATAAGTACATGTACCCTTTTTTATAAGTTTCCTTTTATTACACTGGCATACGACCACGGCTATCCTGAATACTTTTTAAAGCGTGATTTTAATTATAAAAGCTCTTCATCATTTCTTTAGATGAAGTCAGAACAAAATAAAAAAGGTAAACACACTATAAATGCTTCAACTGTTAGAGTATTTACAGTTCATAGAACCAAAAAGGCGTATAATTTTAATTGATATCAACTATTATCTCTTCTGTGTTGCTACACAAGTTGTATCACATGTGAGACGCTAGTCGAGTAGTTCCTGATGGACTTCTAGTATTTTTCCCATCATATCCTATTATGAGTAAATGTCAAGAAATGTGGCAAAGTGAGGGTATTTGGTCAAGTATCAATAATATCAAGCCAATATTTGTTGAACCACAAAGAAAAGATACTTTCAATGCTATCATTAATGATTTTCCGTCAATAACATTTTTATATTAATGTTAAAGGGAATTAACGCGATCATGGTATATGTACATTTTATTACCTTTAATTTGCCTGACGTTTCGAAGTACTATGATTTAACAATTTTATAAACAGGATCACGACAAAAATCTCTATGCAAATATCCTCTCAATTAACCACTGGTTGCGAAAAAGGAATTAAAATTACTTGAATCGCAACAAGTTACGAACCATAGTTACGAATACGGAGGGCAATTAAATGCAAAAAAAACACAATCAAATATAGAGAATTACATGAAATTGGAGTAACTATTTGTAAAAATATTTTAATTCTGTACAGAACACAAAATCTGGACAAGCCTTCCCAGTGACAGCACAAAAACTCTCCAGTGAGCTCTGGCTACCCTACCAGTTTATTGTCGTATTCCGGGCACTATTGTTGACTCGAGCTATGCATCTGAGGCTGAGTTTGGGCTGTATGTATCTGTCTGATGTTAAACAGCCCTATCCCTTAGTCGCCTTGTACAACACCGCATGGTAAGAGATGGGGTGGCCCTAATTCTACTCTGCCGGAAACCACGCATCCATTACATCATCCATTACATAAAAACTTTAAAGTATTATAATATTAATACGATCCTGTTAACTTATTCGTCCCACGTGAACCTATTGCCGTTTTCTGGACACTCTTGTTGCCTCGAGTCATGCATCTGAGGCTAAGTCTGGGCTGTATAGTCTGATGTTGAACAGCCCTAAATTTGGTAATAAATATCAATATCGTCCCTGGTGCAAAGGTTAGCTATTGCGATCCCTAAATACAAACAGAACATACATACATACATACATAAAATCACGCCTGTCTCCCATAGGGGTAGGCAGAGATCACGGATCTCCATTTGCTACGATCCTGACATATTACTCTCGCTTCATTCACTCTCATTACATTCTTCATGCATGCTCGTCGGTTTAGAGAAAACTAATGAAATGGATGACAGTATATTAACAAAATTTTCGAAATTTAACAGATTGGTGAGAGTAATAGCATACTGTAGAAGAATCATAAAGAGAAGGAAATCAGAAGATGAAGAACACAAAACTACTTGGCTAACTACTAGAGAACTAAATGACTCTATACTTACCTGCGTGAAACTCTGCCGATACTTAAAAGTTCATCGAGCACAAGTCTCCTAGAAGAAGACTGGATTCCACAGATGATTCATTCCGAGGATAGCCTGTGGAATTCATTCTCCAGTATTCTCGAGGAGCCACGTTGAGAATTGAAAAGTCCCAGAGATCGTCTAATGACTTGGGTGGATCACCTGTGTCCTTTATGAATACCGAGAGCTTCACCGACGCGATCCCGAACTTGTGTAACTGGCAGTAGAAGTCCACCATTTTGAGATTCACGCTCAAAATACTCGTGTAATTTCACCACCAATTCACGAGCCTGGCTGTTCAAAGTACGTCCTCTTTTCACACAATTATACAATACAAACAAACAAATATGTGTAAGATTTTTACTTATGACCTAATGAATAAAAACTACATAAATCCTTATATAAGATTAATTTTATTACCTTATTTATTTCAATAAATTACTCCCAAGATCGATTCATTTGATTTGTTTGACATTCTCTCTGGCGCATGATCGTTTATACTGGGAAACAAGAAGGGCATAATTTTAGTGAGGCTGAACCTGAGGGTGCGACATCAAGGATTGTTCATAGTTTAGTTCATCCATTACTAAACAAAGGCCACACTTTAGTAATGGACCTCAACCTCAAGGCCCAAAAAACTGAAACACAATTTACATGAGCTAGGTGGGCAGAGCATTACCATTGGAATAAATTTACATTTTTAAACCAATAAAAGGTTTTTTGTAATCCAACCCCGAAGTTTATATTTAGAAAAGGTCCAATGATTTGTCATGTCTACGAGCACAGCATATAAAAATTTTTATTCAAGTTTATAGTCATACTAGCAGTGAGTAAAGCAGCCACATGATTGACATATCGTCTACTGAACCATGTTATTAAGCCCTCCGATAATGGGAACCCCCGTGGCGTCGGTCTTTGCGTGATGAATATTTAAATCAAGAATTAACTTAGTGAATTCGGAACCAGGTCGTTTGAGTTATGGCGGTTTAATAACCACATATGATGTTAGATTTAATAGTACTTAATGGTGGTAAGTATTAGTGGGCATTATTTGTTATAGAGATTTTTAAAGTCTACGATTAGTGTCTAGGAAGTAACTGATTGAAGCTACTGAACAGGTAAACAAATGTGATGGTACGGTTGCTTACATTAAGAACGCGCGTGTGGCTAGTGTAAGAGAAATAGTACTGACCCATGCATCATGCCTACAAATAAGGATGCAAGACATTGTTATTCTAGGTATTTATAGATCCCCCTCTAACACACATGCGAACATGTTCATACGATCCCTCCTCTATTGTCCTTACGCTAAACTTTGTGTCTGTAAATGTATTTGCCTTTACTGCTCTTATTTGTGATAGTTGTTCGTTCAAATGGTCATATTTTACTGTGACACTTCTGTCTGAGTTTAATACTTCTATCAATGGCTTGGTAAGCAAAGAATCAGCATTTTTTCCATATTGTTTTAAAATGCAACAAATATTATTCATTTCTGAGAGACGCGCGCGCGGTCCGCCTTTACGCTGGCTGATATTATGTATAATGTCGGACAATAATACAATTTCAATCAATAAAACAGTTTGATTTGCTCTTAATATTAATGTTATAAATGTACCAATTTTTTTTATGTACAGTTAACAGCAAAAGTTTATTAACACTAGAACATTTACAAACAGCTTTAACGAAGAAATACTTTTATCAAAAATTAAAAAATGAAAAAGGTTAAGATTGTTATTTTTAAACTATCGCGGTGTTAATACATAATTATACGACGGTTTGGGACTTTTCGCGAAGAAGATAATAGGTATAAACTTACTATTTCTGCGGACGTTTCGGATGCGTTGCGAATAGTTTCTCTACTACATCGTACTGGCTAAATAATATTATGATAGTTATACAATATTTTAATGAAAACATGACGATGAAGGGTGTAAGACGAGGCTCACAGGGTTGTGAAACACAAAACGTGGTAACATGATTTACTTAAAACGATATGCCTGTCAACCTCACCTTCGGCAACCAAAACGACCCACAGGCGGCGTGCGTTTTAGTCGGTTCGAGTCCGACATAACCTCCTCCACCGGCTCCGGTGGGGAGGTATCCGTGGGGATTTTGCGCACGTAAAAAAAAAAAAAAAAGAGGTTAAAGGGATTTTTTAAATTATATTTGTTATTCAAGTACAAACAAACTCAGTCCTGGAGGTGACAGGTGGAGCCGCCTGTCACCCTGGCAGAAGCAGGCCGCGGCGGTGGCGCGCCCGGCGAGCCTCCCCGTTTCCGGGGACGAGTTGGGGACTCTGTAGTCCCCACACCCGAGAAGAGGGCCGAGCCGAATGTAATTTTTAAAACTCTCCATACGCTTGGTATTAGTCAAATGTTTGTGTACCGGGCTATTAGTAGGTACAATGCGACCTCCTCTGTTTGTGACAGAAAAAGATCTGGCCGTCCACGTAGTGTTCGTACGAAAAAGGTGGTCACAATTTTGGATATTTCAAACAAGTAATATAGGAAACATAAAAATGATTTTGATAAAAGCTATTGCCGTTATGTCGCGACATTATGAAATATGGCTACCGCGAATAATAAATTTAAAATGTGTGCAATGTTTGATGAAGGTAGAGCCATCCATCATGGCGGCGGCTTGGATTACCAAGGATTTGTCTTAACAAAGCGTAAATAGAAACTGTATAACAAACACTAAAAAAATCTTTTCCAAAATCGGGCGTTAATCTTTAGTCTATTGGTAATTGGGTCAAAATATTACAAAAATATTTTGTTGCCAGACGCTGCGGACATCAAGAATGACTCCATATTGGTACACGACGTGCACAAGAACTACACTTCGTGGTTCAGCAGGTGCAACGCGGTAGATCATTGATATTGCGATTCAGACGTACTTTTTACTCGTGTTTAATTAATTATCGTCAAACAATATTTTTTTGCTACTGAGATGTTTACGGTTATATCAAATTTACTATCCACTATTCAGGAAGCTGTTTCCGGTGCCTAAGTATTTTTTTTATACCACTTAAATGGCGGACAAGCACACGGCCCACCTGATGGGAAGTGGTTACCGTGGCCTATTATACCAGCAACACCATAATTTTAAGCAACAGAACTTTATGGATCAAGAACTGCGTTTTATGAACTTTCCCAATTTTAAGACTGTATTTTATGTATTAAAGAAAGACTTCATCTATAGACGTGAATTTATTCTACAGAAAAAGATCTAACTCCTGACGATGAAATCAAAACTACGGAAAATGATTCATATGGAAATGGTGACTCCACTACTATCACAGACTCCAAAACAACGACAACAAGCACAGACGCATCTGCATTAACAACTGTAGTATCTACAGAATCAACAGTAGTGACGTATATTAAGTAGATCCCGGTATTTTTTTTTCTAGCACCTTTCACAGTGTGAAAGTCTACTGTACGCTATCTGATAGATCACTTGGTTAATCTAGTCTGCCTATCTTTCTAAAATAACCCACTCAGGGTTCATTACTCACGTATTTTAACTAAAGTTATTTCAATATTTAAATCTGTTTAATTATTGGGTATGATGACTGTATTAGGCTGTGGCTGCGAACTCATGGGCAGCTTGATGGTGCAAGCAGTAAGGCAAACCAATGAAAGCGAAAGAGCTCTATCACTATCATTGGTTTACCTTACCGCTTGAGCTGCTGCGCCGCTGATTTCGCAGCCATGGCCTTCTCCTGGTGTTGCATACGTCCATAGGCCACGCTTCCCATCAGGTGGGCCGTGTGCTTGTCTGCCAACTTAGGGGTATAAAAAAAAAAAAAATTGATTGAGTCCATTTCAAATGTGTTAATTGAGCTCTTTCAGTTGATACCAAGTTACTTGGAGTAAGTTCCATGATGGAGTCTCCATATGGCAGAACTGGAAGTAGGTGGACTAATGCAGAGTCCAGGCCAACCAATCCTTTCACCATATTAACACAAGAATCAATTTACCCTCATTCTAGAATCCGTAATATAAAGTAGTCAATTGATGCTTACTAGAACAATGTTAAAGAATTAAACTAAGTTTATCTCGTGACAGGTGGTAATAACTAGTTGTATCTACCGATTTAATACAATTATTATTATTAAATCTTACCGATTTATCATGATACAAATGAACAACTACAATAAAAAAGTGAGATTCAGTAGACCATGTACAACGTAAAACACGAGTTGTCGTGCCGTAGCAAATAACATTTAAACAATGGATGATGGTTCATTTTAAATAAGATATTTATCTACCTTTGTTAGCTTCCGGGCATGCACCGTGTGAGTTGCCACGAATTGTGCAGTAATAACACAAATAATTATTATTTTCTCACTTATTATGTCATTAAAACACTTTATAAGTGCTTTTTTTTCGTAAATACATACAAATTATACATAGAAAACACTCAGACGAAACCGTTGGGCACACTTTGATAACGGAGCTAGTCAATTAATAGATAATAGTATATAGACAATTAATAGTAATATAATAATAGAATAATAGAATAAGTATGATAGTATGATAGAAATTCAGCGCAAACATCTGTTAATTTTAAGTATCATCATCGTCATCATCATCTCGTATTCGGTGGTAGGTACACAGCACTGATGGTATGACGTTTACTGACTTTTGACGCGGGAAGTTGTGATAAAATGCTCCAACCGCTTGTTTGGCCGGAAGGTGTGATAGGGTGGCGCACGAGTTAGAGAGACGTATATATTATACGCCTGTAACAACAAAGGACTCAGGTGAATAAACCCCAGAGTACAATTTGGACCACCCCATCTCTTCCCATGTGGTGTCGTACAAGGCGACTAAGGGATAGGGCTATTTGACATCGGACAGATATGTACAGCCCAGACTCAGCCTCAGATGCATGCCTCGAGTCAACAATAGTGCCCGAAATACGGCAATAGGCTCACCCCCTATTACGTGGCACTCCATTTCTAGCGGTATTTCAAAATAGAACGGAAAATATCTAAAGATTCGGTTTCTGCTGAATGGAAAACGCAAGTGTTCTGAATACAAATAGGTCAAAGCAAGAGTTATTTTTAGAAAAGGACGATGAAAATAGAGGAGCGACATTAAAATCGTGTGCTTTGTCTTTAGCTTACAGCTGGCGTGTCCTAGATAAAAAAAAGTATTTCATGGCTTTTTTTTTTACGTGCGCAATATCCCCTCGGATACCTCTCCACCTGGGCCCGTGGGAGAGGTTATGTCGGACTCGAACCGACTAAAACGCACGCCGCCTGTGGGTCGTTTTGGTTGAGGAAAGTGAGATTGACAGGCATATCCCTCGCACCCCGGCCGACCCAGGGCCATCTCTCACGATCTGGCCCTCTTCTCGGGTGTGGGGACTACAGAGTCCCCAACTCGTCCCCGGAAACGGAGATGCACGCCAGGCGCGCAACCCCACTTGCCAAATTTTTACTTTGTCAAGAGTGGTATCGATCCCACTCTTGCCAAATTTTTACTTTGTCAAGAGTGGTATCGATCCCACTCTTGCCAAATTTTTACTTTGTCATAAAAAGGTCAATGCCATCAAATCCGCACATTGCCTAGCAAGTAGCTTAACTGTAAAATGTATACTAAACACCCTGAATATGATAATTTTAGCGTCAAGCTTTACCATCCAATAAAAGAAAAGAATGAAACGAAATTGCTCCTAAAGATGCTCAAGAGAATGAAAATCACAATATAAATAATAAACCAGACATTTTTGTACAATTTAGATTAAGAGTTTGGATATATTAAATACCTAAAACATTTATGGCTAAAGTTAAGATGTTTACTTAGAACTAAAAATATGAACGAGTGAGATGACAGGTTTACAATAGAAAACGCACAAACATAAATCGTCGAAGTTATCTGAAAAAAAATTTGCAGAATTTTCCTCTGTTGTCGCCGCTCGAGCTCGTTCGCGCGTAGCCTCGCGCAGCACCAGAACATACACTGGGCCTACAGAAACATCGCGCCACATTCACAAATCTATCCAGGGGCCGCTGATGAGTTACTCAGGTTAGTGCTTTTTAATAGATAGCTTTTGTACTGACGCTAGCGAAATTGTATAGTTAATATATACATACATGCCTTTACCCCGGAGGGTTATACAGAGGTGAATTAACACCCACGTTTCACCAATCGTTGTATTCGGTCCCACGTAATATGGGGAGCCTATTGCCGTATTTCAGGCACTATTGTTGACTCGAACCATGCATCTGAGGCTGATGTAAAAGTTAGGTAAAATTACGCATGCAATATTAGGATAGAAAGAAAATCTGGTAGGATAAAAGATACTGAAGAAAAAATCTAGTAGGATAAAAGATACTGAAGAAAAAATCTAGTAGGAAAAAAGATACTGAAGAAAAAATCTAGTAGGATAAAAGATGCTGAAGAAAAAATCTAGTAGGATAAAAGATACTGGGATCCGAGGTAATCTATACAGGTGGTTTTCTTCTTATGTTGAGAACAGGTGTCAAACAGTAGTTCTTAATGGATATTCCTCTCGTGCCAGGAGTATTCCCTCGGGAATTCCTCAGGGTTCCTTACTGGGACCTTTATTATTTAATATTTTTGTTAACGACATATCTTCATGTTTCAGGTTATGTCGAACTTGAACCGACTAAAACGCACGCTGACTGTGTAGGCCGCAGGTTGCCGGAGGTGGTAGAAACTTGGTGGCACAAATTTGTCTCAAGTTTCGACCGGGTAGGTACCACCGTGCACTATTGCGAAAAACCCTCCATAGCAATTCAATCTCACCTGAAAAACTTTCACTGTATTTTTTTATTATAAAATTAATAATAAATGTACATAATATACTGCTACTGACGTTGGATAGGCCGTCTCATTGTGATGCATCAGAGAAAAGAAATCACATGGATGCAACGTAACTAAAAAAAAGAAAATAAAAAGTAAACGAGATGCGCCCGCGTACGCCAAGATCTCGGTCAGGCGGGAGCCGACTTCTTTTGTTTCCAGCCTCGAATCAGCCAGTGTCTCGAATCTAGATGCTGTTTTCAGAGGTAGTGCGGGAGGGAGATGGGTATAGGGAGCGTGTGCTCAGCGTCAACCAATTGAGACGATTTGAATTTACTACTACTGGCGCCACCAGTATCTAAATGTATGATAAACCCAATGAGGCTTTTTTATTTAAAGAAATAGCGAGATTCCCGGGACTGTAGACAGATGTCGTGTAGGACAGCAGTCCGACTGTGGAAGTACCTCCGCCCTACAGAACACCGCGGTTATAATAACTTCGTGTTGTGTTCCCAGCGGTGAGTAGGGTAGCCAGAGCTCACTGGAGAATTTGTGCTGTCAGTGGGAAGACTAAAGGCTTGTCCTATCATAAATTGTTATTTTAAATGCTATATCAAATTATTATTCAATGATCACTAATCATAGGTAACGTCCGTAATTGTTTTTCGTAATCATATTAAAATATGTATCCAATGATAAGTCGATGTTACATTTAAAGATAAAAAGCCTTTAGTGAACGCATTGTAACTTTTTTGGACTTGGCGAACCACGGACAAAGCAAAGAATATTACGGAATTTAAAACATTAGGTTCGACATCAGCGCCCTCTGTTATCTCACACAGCAAGTTCTTACCTAGGCAGTCTACTTTATGGTCGTCGTCGTACGTACCTAACTAAATCTATTGGTGTGCAATAAATTATCATCTGCTCGTATCTATCTACTTTGGGCAACAGCAGTAGTAACTTTTCTTCTTTTGAGAGACATTTGCTTTTTCTTGCCAACGCATGTAATTGAAATACTCGGTTTTTTGACGTGTCCTAGGACGAAACCTAGCGAGAGGACGGGTTTATCATCTCTATAGTCTTGCAATGATCTGAGCCTTCAATGGGAAAGGGGTCCTCCGGGCGCGCCTGCGTCAAGTACATCTGAGCAACGAAGATCACCAATACTGCTGTAATATAAACAAATATAGTTTAGTCTAACAAGTATGGTTTAGGGGTATACCCAACAGAGGAGAGAGCCTATAACCCAATTCCTGCCGGCTTCCCTTTGCATAGATAGTAAAGGTGTTTTAAACTAGATCGAGAACTTTTTTCCTTCCATTTTGAAAATTTTCTCCCATGGTGATACGTGTTTAAGGTTTAGAACTACTCTTACCGCCCCCGCCTCTCTTCGCGAAACATCATGTAATTTTTTAAAAATTTTCTTTTCGTTTGTCACATTACGTCTCCCACACCCGAGAGGGTCTTCTATGGCCCTGGGTCAGTCGAGGTGCGCGAGGGATATGCCAAAGGCTACCTCACTTCCGGCAACTAATGGCCTTAGGCGGCCATGCGGTTTTAGTCGGTCCGAGTTCGACATAACCGGCTGTGGCGCTGGCGCGTACATCAGGTTCGCGTGATGAGGAGTGTGCGGCGTATGGGGAGTATGAGCGTGATGGGCATAGAGAAGGGGTGGTGGACGCTCTCCCACCACTCCCACCACTCCTGAAGTAGGCATGGCATAGTACGTAGACGTGACCTGCTGCCCTCCAACGTTTGACCCGTATTGCGGTGGTTCTGTTAACATTTAAATAAAAGTAACATCTGAACACGTTAATTGGTTAGTAACAATTAACATACAAAACAAGTACTTATTGTTTTAATTCCATATTTCCTCCAATCGCAGATGCGACTTTGGGGGTGGAGATTATTATTTCGCAGCATTTGTAGCGCTAGCTCCTGAGCATATCTATTGGTTTCTGCAGCAATGTACTCCATAAATTGTCGATCCCATATGGCAGTAAAAGTGTCAAGGGGATCATAAATGTATTTGCTCAGGAGTGCGCTTACTTCTTCTTCTCTTGGTTTGGCACATATAGTTTTTATAAATACGACTACTGACTGACCTTCCAACTCTGCCTCAGTCAGAGCCTCGTCTATCAATCAGTAGTGTGCTAGCTTCTAACTGGTTGTTTCGAGCCCTTTTTAGTGGAGTCCTTTTTTACACAGGACACGTCAATATCCTCTTTATTGGAATCGTTTTAGGATAATATTTTGTCTTGTGGTGATATTTACACAAAATAAGAATCTGTTTAGTAACGGAATTGCTTTAATTTTGCCCAAATGAGATCTACTGGAAATTCATAAAGATATGTACTAGTTTTAAGCAGAATCGCTCAATGCAAATTGATATAATGAAGATGCAATATTACATTACGAATTTTAAAATATTCATGCTTCAGTCAGTCTCGATCTTACAAAGAAAATTAAATCCTGTCCATACATACATACATGAAATACATTGCAAGTTCCTATGAAGCTTGTAAAAAAAGATTCTGACAAAATGAAAGCCTTCCTCCTTTTTGAAGTTGGTTCAAAAAGTTCTGTGAGTTTGCGCTCACCGACCCTACTGCTCGCTTCCCCTGTACCCCTCATAGTTGCCCCGCCCAAGTACTGAAAACGTAAGTATTTGACGACAATGAATGCATCTGTGTTCTTAATTTCCAATATTAATTCAATTGCTGATCTCAATGTATAATTATATTTTTTATGTTATTGCATTACTTTAAACTTAAATTCTTTGCGGTAATCTGTTGTAAATACTTTTTTCCTCGCGGTCACGAGAGCGTCAGACGTCCCGCCTCATATCGCAGTCTTTTTATAGCAATTCATTATAATTTTAAGATTTTCTTTTTTAATTCCACTGAAAGTTATGTAGCAATATTAAAGTGGCTATGTTTTTTTAAATCACACCTATATAATAAATGAACAACTAGATCTTACAGTGTTATTATTCAATTGAAATATTTTGCATAGGTGCACAAAACCTAAATTATGTAGTAACCCAAGTATGTATCAAAACCACTATCTAAGTAAACCAAGTGGTAATGCAGTTATTTTCAAACTGAAATATGTATATCTCTAGTTGTTCATTTTTTACTGAACTATAGGTAGGTACGTCGACGTACGTGGACTGAAGACAGGAACGCTGGTAAGCTGACATCTGAAATTTTGCGAATACCGAGCCCACCCAAGCGAATCGGTAGAGTCGCTTGTAGTAAAGCTCGGTCATCCAAGGCCACATTTAAAATTTTGGTGAGGGTATTTTCTATAATTTCGTCCATTTTTTTCAAAATCGTTAACGAAGATCAGTTTGACACTACTAATTCAGTGCGTCTTAACTGGTACGTGGATAACATACCGCCCTTATTTGCGTGTAATTTGGTTTCTATTATATAAAAAATCTCTATTCCCATTTATCAATAACAATATCAGCAGTGATTTGATGGGGTTTTTTATTTTAAAAAAAGTACTGGCTCAACTGGGTGACTGACAATACACTCAGCAAGAGAATGGATTCTGAAGAGGAAATTATACTAATGTTGGCTTTGTTAATGCGAAAGACGCTTGGGACGGACACGAGAGCATCAACGAATTTGGGAAGATCCAGTATCAATTAATTGAATGGAAGAGAGAGATTACTTTGGGTTATTTTTTTTTAAATTTTAATAATGTATATTTATGTAATGTGTGTCGTGTCGTGTTTTGCAATAAATGTATTTTCTTTCTTTCTTTCTTCCTTTCTATCTTTCTTTCTTATTTTGCAAACGAATATACAAATTCATTTTGTTACTGGGTGTATTGTCAGTATATCGTAAACTCTCCTGAAGTTTCTTCATGGTCGGCAGCGCTAGTGTGACACCCCTGGTGTTGCATACCTCCATAGGCCACGGTAACCGCTTCCCATCAGGTGGGCCGTGTGCTTGTCTGCCAACTAAGTGGTATAAAAAAAAAATTACCAGCACACGTATTTCCTTCTTCCTACAGTCCCGGAGCCTTTAAGCGGGGTGTGCCCTCGCGCTGCCAACCCTGCAAGCATTGAGAGTTTATGTGCCGCTAGTGTAAAAGACAAAGCAGTACAAGCTTTTGGTCTTTCCACTTCAGTTACAGATAACACCTTACTTTGGCACAAACAATATATTTGTATTTTATCTTTTTTATAATATAATTTTAATCGCATCCGCATCTTAGAGGCTGTTCAAGTATTTAATCCCCCTCCTCTTTGTCAGCAAAAGTAAGCAAATCTCTTACCTCTTACCCTACCCCTTACTAACAAAAACATTGGGACCTATATGCATAACTCTTTAAAAAAAAGCTGGAGGTTGCCCATTTCTCGCAAATCAACAGTACACCGATCGACATAATAACATAGCCAAACAAATACATTCACTGTTAGCTCAAAAATATAAGTTAGTAGATAAAGTAGACCGTATTACAAATATAAACCAAAGGATGTCTTGAATAATGAAACCCTTTGTCCTCTAAACTGACGGCACAGAAACTCTGTGCTTACAGGGTCGGCAGTGCGAGTGTGGCTTCTCTGGTGTTACACACTTTCCATAAGGTGGGCCGTGCGCTTATCTGCCTTCTAAGTGGTATATAAAAAAAAATAATGTGAGTGGTAACTATGTGATATCGCGAGTCACGACACTAGAAAAGACTGCTAGTACTCGTTTTAATGACCGTAACCGAAATTATCGGTATTAGTTCGTGCATATATCGTGCCTCGTAGAGCACGTTAAACCGTCGTACCATAAAGATGGCTATTTGCATTGCTCGGGACATGTCTTGTCGTCAAGGTGACGCGTCATAGGTAGAGGTTACACAAATAAAGTGACACTATTTTAGAAATTAGCTTTATTTGGTTTACCAAGATATCGCTAAAATTTTATAATGTTGTATCGAGCGCGTAATTCGACAAGAATGTATTGTTCAGTTCCGCGTTCAATTCTTCTTCGATGGCCACCTCGTAATAGTACGCCAGCCCGCCAGCTCCCACCTCCAGGATGAAGGTTATTAGCAGGAAGTATGTGTACTGGAAACCAAGACAAGTGTGCTTAAGATATATAATCTTAGGGTCGCCACATACGTGTCACAGGTCTTAACTACAAAACGCTGCTGAAGACAATTTGTGGCGTTTGGCGGCAATTGGCGCCAACAGTGCTACGGGAAATATGCCGGTAGAGAAGTTTTGTGGTTGTGTGCTGTGGGTCATTATTTTTTGCCTCAGGTGAGGTTGTCAGGCACATCCTTCCTACCCCGGCCGACCCAGGGCCATCTCTTACGATCTGGCCCTCTTAGCAGCGATCTTGACGAACAAATTACAAAAAATGATCTTAACGCCTTCATTTAAAACACTATAATGTAATAGTCAAAATATAATTCAATATTTTAAAACAATATTTTCACAAATGCATTTTACTTCAGCAAAATGTAAAAACTACGTTGTAAGAATACCGCGCATATAAGATTTGCTGTCAGTACGTGATCTCATATTCACCTACTGCTTCCAATATCGAATGATTTATTCTGGACTTTGATATCTTTGGAATAACTATTGTTTTAATTAATTGTAAACTTTGATATATATCCGTGATTAGTGATAGATAAATTATTTTGGAGGCGTGATGTTAATATATGAGGTTAGCCTGTACCTATATATTTTAGTTCGGCTTGCCCTGGGTCGGCCGGGGTGCGAGGGATATGCCTGTCAACCTCACCTTCGGCAACCAAAGCGACCCACAGGCGGCGTGCGTTTTCCACGTCTAATGACCATCCCCGACACTTGCAATCCGTTTTGATATCACTCCGGAATAGAGCTTATGATCTCTGTGGTCCTGAACATCTGGAACGAGAGCTGGATCATGTTCAGGAGGTTCTCAAAAACAAAGTATTTGAAGTGAACAGACGACGGTATAAACAAAATTGTCAGAAAGGTAATAAAATGGTCAGAGTCGTGTCTATAAAAACCTGTGGAAATTATTGTTTCGTGCTTCTAAAGGGTGATTAAAATATCACATGAAACTCCACATAGCTGTGAATTTCGTTGTTTAGTTTGCGATCAATTTTTTCAATCAGGAAGTCCGTCTGTTTTGTAATGAAATACAATAGATCTGTTCCGCTGTACTGTACTATATTGTAGTTTATTCAAATTGAGATAAATTAAGAATTGAGAGAAGCAATAGGAAGTTAAGGACTGGAATTTCTATTTTATATTAAAAACCACAAACACTTTTCAATTTCAAATGATTTGTTTGAAACGTTTGAATCAATTGAAATAATATTGAGGTAAAAATCATATTACGTACTGAACGTTTAATTAAACCTGAATATTTTGTCGTTAGCTATAAATAAACATCTCTGTACATATGTATTCAAAATTGCTTTATTAAAGAGGTTAGGGCCCAACTAATCCGTGCCCACAGGGTGCGCGAAATGAAAATGTAAATTGCTCAGTATTCAATTTTCTACGTGTCGTTCTTGTTACGATTGAAAGTCGAATTACTCGCTAAAATAGTGTTCTTTAGACATCAATGAAAACAAAGTATAACCGCACAAGAGATTAACTCAGTTTAATCGATTAGTTCTACCATTTTTATTGTAACATTTCATGAAAAATATATTATTTTCTAACGAATAATATATTCAGTATCAGAATAAACGGAATATAATGTATATATACATATACTTATAACATATATAAGATAGACAATTTAAATTAAGTACTTACTAGATGCTCTCGACAGGTTGCAGCGACGTGCGGTCCGCATCATTGGGAATCGCTGTACCAGTTCGTGCCAATAGCGGTGGAGACTCTGGGGAGTTGGGGCAAGGAAGCTAAAAGCCTTATTAAAGAAATCGGACAGAGGCTCATCGAGGCGACCGGCGACACTCGTTCCGGGTCGTTCCTGGTCCAAAGGCTGTCCATTGCCATCCAACAATATTCCCTGCAACCCCTCCAGCTAAACTAAATTGCTTGTGGTAGGAGTGGGTTCACGACTCCTTAACCACTAAGCTTCCGACGCTTGCGAGTGGTATTTCGCTGATATATATATATATATATATATATATATATATATATATATATATATATATATATTATATATAGAAGACTAGCTTTTTCCCGCGGCTCCGTCCGCGTGGATAAGTAATCCGCGAATAAAAAATCTTCATAAACATTCGGTATAATTACGTCTTTTATACGAGAAAAACATATTCGTTTCGCCTGCAAAGCTTTATTCCGATGTTTGTGAATAGTTTTTTATACTATGATACTTAAGTGAAGCCTGTAATAAATGTAACCCTTACAAAATATAGGTATCCTCACAAAATATAGGTGCTTCAGGCGAGGTTCAGTGCCTCAATGGTCCTAGCATTCCCCTTGAAAGGGAAAGATCGCGGGTTCGAATCCACCTGAACGATCTAATGACAAATAGTTTTAAAGATATTTGATTTTAAAAATTCAATTTCTCGAGCCGCCCGAGGAGCACCTGCATACCAGCTTGACCCCTTCGACTCAGTGCAAAGCCGGGCATTGAGGCTGGTTGACAATCCCATACTCACAGATAGTGTGAAACCTCTTAGCCTTAGGAGGGATTTTGCCTCACTGTGTGTGTTCTACCGCCTATACAATGGTTTGTGCTCAGATGAATTGTTTGACATGATGCCCGTAGCAATGGTATACATTCATTTCTACAACCTGTAACAGAACAAACTCAATACCAAACAGCAGTTTGCTCAGAATTGGTTACTGAATTTAGTGTTCAAGAATATTTTAGTTCAGTTACATTAGATGGTTCTGGTGATCCATATCCTGACAAGCTTTTCTGGTAGAAATAAGTCTGCATTATTGTATATTGATCCTTTCAATAAAATATATTCATACAAAGTATTTCTTTGTTTTATTAACAATGTGTTTGTATATATTATGTTACCGTGAATGTTCGAAATGCAGTGTATGTTAAGATACTCTGTCATAGATATAATTTCATAATAAAAGACTAAGCATTTCATTTTGCGACAAAACAGTTGTCCGGTCTCCTTTCAAATATGTGCAGTAGAGTCAACGCCACAAAATAAGATACGCGATCAACTTGAATCTAAAAATGACATCGCCGCCAAACTCATCATAGCACGCAATTAATCTTTCCTTGATTTTAAGGTACTTGTCTGCGTTTGGCGGTGACGTCAGGATGTCGCTGACTTGATGTATGACCTCTTTTGGTAATTTTGCGATGACGCTGTTATATTTATATTCGTCACCTTGTTTTTGGGAGGCAGTCCGACATAACCTCTTCCACCGGCTCCAGCAGAATAAGCTTTTGGTCTCCCACTGACAGCACAAAAGCTCTCCAGTGAATGGGTCTGACTGAAATTTAGTACAGAAATAGATTATGTCCCAAATAACATAGGTCTAGGTATTATTCCTGGAACTGGTTTGCATGGGTTGCGAGAACGAGATCAAAGTTCTATAGCGTATACAAGGCGTGGGCACTCAAAAACGATGGCGTCCGCTTGTTCGCTGCAGGCGAAAGCAGTAGGTATTGCAAGACTAAAAAAATACGAATTTGTTGTGAAAAAATTATTAGATATAATCATTTATACAATTTATATTAATGAAATTGAGAACGACGGTTAGACTCAACCGTCTTCTTTAGACTAGGTACTGCTTATTTAGAATGGAGGTCGTACCGCGATCTCCACCGCTTGAAGCGCCTTCTATGGCACGGGTGAGTCACCACTCTGGTACTGTAGGCAGTGTTCATGCATAGAAATATTTGTACTGAGTGGGTATTGACCCGCGATCTCCTGCTACTACTACTGCTAAGGTAGTCTTGGTTATTCTCTATAATATTGCCATCTTTCATAATATACATATATATAATATAGATATATATATACATATATATAGTATGTAATATATTTCATCATCCTCCTGCCCTTATCCTATTCTGAGATGATAGAGAGCGCTCGCTGAACGGGTTTTATCATGATTGATACATACCTCTCTATCCCGTGTATCATCTCCAGTCTTAAGCTGGCACTCACCCACACCAAACTCTGCTAGTTCAGAGAGAATAATTTCTATGTCACCCCTTCACTATGACTCGAACGGGGCCAGGGAGTGTTAGCATAGATGTATAAGCGCTATATTACAAAATAAATGAAAAATTAAAATATCATTTATTTTTAATTTTTAACGAGTATAGTTACCGATACTGATCAACGTCCCAAAGATCCGAGAGTTAATATTGTTATAAAAAGAAATAATTTAAAAAGTGAAGTTTTGTGTTTTCATGTTGGTGAAAATATTCTTAAAATTGACGATTTCTGCCGTGAATATCCATTTCTTAAATTGCTGTTGTTTATTTTTGAGAATCAACTGAGATATTGACTCTTTTGTTCTTGTGGACTTGTTTTTAATTTTGTGAGAGTTTGTTAATTTATTTTTAATCAATTTTGCGAAATTCACGGAGCTTTTAAACGTATATATCTACTACGTATGTAGGTAGAGGGAGTGACTTGGGTGAAATACTGACAGAGAACCTACGAAACTAACCCAGTAGGGTCATTGCTTTATCCCCTTCCCAATTGAGCAGTCCGAGTGAAAAAGGACCTCCACCTCATGCGTTAAATACCTTTCAAAGTATGTTTGGACTTCGATGCAACTAACCGTATGTATAGTCCGTATCCATAGAGTTCGAAAGCTTTTTTCAAACTACTTTGGTGGCAGGCAAGCACGCAGCCCACCTGATGGGAAGTGGCATACATCTCCAACTAAAGTCGGGATAGTGGAGAAGAATTTGCTCAAGTACACTATACGGGCCAAACATACATATATATAATACCGTTTTTATACCTGAAAGGTTAGGAAGAGGTGAATTAACACCCACATTTCACTACTAGATATCAGAGTTGATGGCAAGCTATTGAATATATGCGGAATCATGTAGCTTCTATTTCTTTCCCCAAAATAATTCTGACAGCTTGGTTTTTCGAAAATGTTAGTGTTTGTTCGCCCCGGGCGAGTGACACAACAGCATTCGAAAATTCCTGAGATTGAGAGCGTAGCTACGTCAGGTAGTTCTATGTATTGAACTCCTGCTCTCACAAGAATACATGCACCTCCTCGTTTTTTATTATTTCTAGAAAAGAAAGCCGCTGGACAAAAATGTTGTATATGTAGTAGGTTTTCATGTCCCCTTTCTATAAAATGTTCTGTAAAAAAAGTTGTTCTTCAGTGTTCAGATTTTCCAAAGAATCACTGAAAGCTCTTCTCCCAAGCAAATCCCAGGCATGCTCTATGGGATTGAGGTCGGCAGACTGAGCAGGCCATTCCAACGTCGTCATATTGTGCTCGCTTAACGCATAGACTACTACAGTAAATATACAGCCCTTGACTAAGTGCCCAATTGACGGCAATAGGCTGGCCCTCTGTTACGTGGGACCGAAAATCATAATTGGCGAATTGTGGGTGTTAATACATCTCTGCCTACCCCTGCAGGGATTTCCAGGCGTGAGTCTATATATGGTAAATGAGATTGTTGTCACTTCATACACTTCTTAACTTATTGATATTTGCTATGTAGTTAGCTGACAACCCGGATCACAGAGGTTGCCTTATGCTAGTGGTTGTGTCCAATGATTTTATAGTAAAGGTAAGATTAGTATGCCAAACATAAAATCTTCACATATTATGGCTGGAGGATGATCACGAGGTTTAGTTTTTTCAGCTTTAATAGCTTTAACCACTTCATCTTCATCATCCTCTTCAACTTTACTTCCACTTGCTTCATTCTGTGCTTCATCTGCACTCATATCATTTGCATCTTCACCTGCAAAATAAACAACCACAGCTGATTGATAAAAGAAAAACATGACTGTGATTAATAATAGCAATAATACCTAACACAAATATAATGTAACTATATGTCAAGTAGCAGGATCAGAATACACATCTTCTTTGTATATATTACATGTCTATTTGACTTTGAGCGCACGCACCAACTTGCTGCAGCAGGCGCCACTCACGCGCGCCCTTCATGCGCTCAACGCAGGCCTAGATCTAGTGGAGGGCAAGCCAGTGCACGTGTCTCGGGCGGCAGCATCAGGGGGCGGCAAATTACTCCCAGATCCCGGTCTTATACGCTTGGTACATAACGGTATATTGTTCGTACCGAATGTGAGTGACACTGTTATTGTCATAGATTGTGCCGTTCAATCCAGCAAAATATGACAATAATAAATGTGACGTCATTACTTGATATTCAACTGTGTATAGCACATGGGGATTCCCAAGACATAGACAAGACTGTTAAAATAGAGTTGACCAAAAAGAATACCAGAAAATATACAGCAGAGGTTAAGGTGACTACATACAAAACTCTCTGTTATGTGTCATAGATTAGCCGAACACTGCCTCTTGAGATACAGGGGTAACCCTAGTTTAAGAGGTAGGGTTAACAATAATTGTAACTATGTACCTTCGTTGGGTGCGGCAAAGAAAAGAGTCTCCGAACCGCTTGGTTCTTGCTCGTATATTCTGCACAGTGAGAGGGTGACATCTAAGCCCTGCACGTGTTGTTAGTGTAAAAGACAAAGCAGAACAAGCTTTTGGTCTTCCACTGACAGCACATAAACCCTCCTGTGAGATCTAGTTATTAAATTACCGCTTAGGCATTAATGGGTCTTGTATATTTCGGAGTACCTACCATTACAATAAAAATGCGATAATCTTCGTAATGAAACTGAAATAAAAACTATTTTTTTACCATTTTTAACGTAAACGCTTAAGTTTCATAATTGGTAACCCCACGATAAGGAATTTCAGTCAGTACTATTGCTGTTTTGTTTGTGATGTTCTTTCATTGAATACTTGGAATACCCTGTATTCTTATTATCTTGAATTACGCAACTATATACGCACTAATAGGATTATGTTAGGCAATAACAAATGGAGATAAATAGTGGCGGTCACAGAAAGAAATTGTAAAGGGAAACTACAGCCTTAAACTAAAAAAGATAGTGTTAGACACTTGCATTCTACCGTGTCTCACATATGGATGCCAAACCTGGACATTTACTAAGAGAATAGCAAATAAAATAAACTCATGCAGTTACGGAAGACAAATGTTTTATTGTTAATTTATAAACTGACAATTATTGCACTTTATGAGAGATTGAATGTTAAACTAAATTAAATGTTAATTATGAGATGTTAGTGTTAGGATGTCACTGTTCAATTGTTAATGTTAGGTGAGTGCACCCGGTCGCGACGGTTACCGAAAATCTCACTGGGCGACAAGTCCGCAGTTACGGTGAGTAATGTAAGCGCGTAGGTTGTCGCTACGAGCAAGTAATGCTCGAGAAGAAGATGGTGGAGGAGGTCCGGGAGAAAGTTAAGACAATTTCAATTCCGTTTGTCGAGCCCGCTAAATGGGTGTGGTCCGGCGGAGGCAGGATAAGTCTAATAAATCTCATTGTAATTCTAGATTCGGAAACAAGCCATTAAGGACCTGCCCACACTAAGTAAAGATCATAAAGAGCATACTCAGAGAATTGCTGATATATTAGCACAGCTTTTACAATCTGATGACACTACTGAAACAAATGCTACTTAATTAAAACAAGTGTGGTACAACTGCATCTGAGGGCCTTTCCCGAATTGTTGTAATTTAGAACACGTCAATTTAACTCCATCTCGTCTGGATGGTAAGCTGAAGGCAAAGCCTCTGGAAAGATGGTCATCATTGCAGATACGTATTAAATATGTTAGGCCGTCTACAACCCTCGCGATCATAGTCATTAAAACCATTTTGTTTAATTATAATAGTCTCTCACAACAACATATAAACAAATGTATATTTTCGAGTCAGATTTTCACATGACTTTTATAATTTTTTCCTTCTCATTATTAGCAAATTCGAAAACAAAATGTGAGCTGGCTTTACACATTTGATCAACGTATATTGGTGCAGTCGAATTTCAGTTCAACCAATCAAGTCATAAAGTTTAAATTATATTTATCAGTGCCATTAAGACCTGGAATTCATTATCAGCTCATGTTTTACCTTTTTCCAACAGTCTCGGATCCTTTAGCGGGGCGTGCGTTGGCTATTGTCACGCTAAGTCGAGACTCATTATAAAAGTAAGCAATTGTGGTCACGGCATGAACTGTCACGAAACGATCGGTCAATAAGTGTGTACATACTTACATAGCCATATTTATTAACAATATCATTATTTAACCTAGTGGTATGCTACGTTCGGATTTTTAGGATGATATATTATATTAGCAGTTATTGGAGGCCCTTATTAGCTTTATTCGTACTTTGTTTACATATGGCCCTCAAAAAAGGAGACGTTGTAATGACTTCATCCCTCTGTATAAATTGAAGTTTATAGAATTAAGGTCAATGTTAGGCAATGTCTTACAGGCAATCAATGAATTGCTGCGGCTGCTGCCGGCTCCTCCGGTGCAACTGGAGGGGCCGCAGCAAACACGGCGGGGTCTACAGCAACCACAACAAACACTACAGGCACATCTAAGGTTCTCTTAGCAAAGCTCAGGTACGTTTTATGAAAGAATTCTTAACATGTTGGCTACCCTTTTTCGCGGGACTTGAAAAAACATCTTATGAGGCGGTCAAGCAGAGGGCTACCATTGTTACATCTTTACGCTGACTCTCTCATCTTGTGACTTTGCCTTCAGCTTATGTGAATCCAAATTTACGTGTATTATATATAAAAAAGTAAAAATTTATATTTATATAATTAAATATAAAGTATAGTTATATATATAGTATAGGTATTAATATTTATATAATTTTTCAATAAGCAGTCTAATTCAAAAAGAACTGTTCAAAACACGCCGGCAGTGGCGGCAGTTCCTGAAATGGCGCGTTGAAACTTACAAATTCTTTTAGCTTTGTAATATTAGTTTAGATAAACTTTGTTACATAAAACGAAACTCAAACAAACCACTCTAACATGTGTCCCACTTGGTTGCAGGTATCAGTTCAGCAGAGGAGAGACATGTGAGTATAGAATAACTTTTTCCAATTTCGCTGGGGTTGTTAAAATTCCGACGGCAAAATTTTGCTTTGAAAAATTCCCCAACAAGCGTACGTACTGCCTTTTCCATTTGGGAATGCGAACGTAGAGAGAAGTTTTGCGCTCGAACACGTTGATTTCATAACACGGCCCTGACTGAAACAAGTGGGTGGTGCAAGTGGCACACCCCACGCCTCAGGGGTGCCAACATACTTACTCGAACATCAAAATTCAAACGTGCAAATTGTCTATGTTCCAATATAGAATATTATAAAATTACATACAAGATACGTGCGAAAAACATAACCCTTCTTGAATGTCGGGTAAAAAGTATGATATAAATTAGGCGTATCAATCATGATACTACTTTGAAAATTCAACACAGTTATGTTTAATCAATATATAATAGTGTTGAATTTTGAAAGTAACTCAGTTTGAGCATATAAAAGGGACGTTGGTTGATATCTACTAGTTAAGAGTCTTCAAACTGTAGTGTTTTGAATAATTTTAAATTATTATGACTTTTTGAATGAGTTAATTAGCCGAAAGGCCCGATTAAAATAAAAACAAGTAACAAGTAAAAAATAAAGGTTTCAACAAAGTAGATACAAAATTAAATTTATGTAGGTATACATACAAATTTATGCATAGATTTTCAATAGAAGTGACAAAATTAAAGTATGGATAAAATGTTTAAATTTAAACGAATGCTTTTAAATTTCAGAAATTTTGAATTTCAAGACCAGAAGACGAACTTTTCTTTAATATAAATACACAGCACAAAGTTATGGCAGGGAATAGACAATCGATCTTGTAGATATTATTGATGTGAGCTATAAAGAGAACAAAATATTGTAGAGGGGACAAATATATTTATTAAAATTGATATTTTTATTTCAGGTTTGGATCCCAACCCTGGTAAAGGATGGGGTAGCTACTTACCGTGGCCAGGAGGGAAATAATATAACATCATTTTACACGCAATGTATCACTTCTATGAGATAAAAATGTCTGTGAAATCATTTTCAAAAAGTGGATAAATTCATCTGTGATTCCTGTTCAAAATTCTTTTATTTCATAATTATTGTTAATGCATTTAAGGCTATCAGTTATTTTTCGTATAGATTTTAATAAGATTTGAGGATATTTATGAATATATCAATAGTATGCTAAAGAAACTTTAGACATGTTAAAAACAAAATTCTAAATTTTAAACTTAGAAATCCTCCGTAATAAAGAAATAAAGTCAGTATTAAATATTTCGAAATACATTTTTTGTTAAAGTTCGATCCGCATTGCAAAAGCTACCGTTGAGAAGTCGGAGTGTATAAAACTATAAACGCTTTATTGCAGTCAAGACTGAAGAATAAATAAATAAAACCATTATGTATTAATAGTCCATGTTACAATTTCTAATACATATTTTCGCATTCCGTAAATAATATTACTTTTTTTTTATCAAATCCATCACCTAATTCATAAAAGTCTTTGATTAAGTTGATTACAATTTTATTTTGCCTGTTATGAAATCTATGAATTACTTGTTGATCAAGATATATTAGATGTGTAATAATAATTTTACGATTTATATAATCATTTAAAAATGTATTTTGCATAAATTATTTTATTTATTAGTAGTAACTAGGTATTTTCGAATTTATTTGTAAGAAATACTTATTTGAATAAATCTAGTAGGTTATAATATGCATAGATACTGTTTTATTCCTTACTCGCTTTCGCCCGCAGCTCGGCACCCGTGGATCTCGGTTATCGTGACATCAGATCCACCAGTAATGCCTTCTTTCGAGTCAACGATTCATTCATATATAACAGTAAAAAAGTATGGATATGGTCAAAAAATATGGACATAAAACTGCAATCTTGACCGCGCTGTCAGTGGCTTCGTGCAAAAGTTAATCATATAGGGTAGGTACATGAAAATAAGTCATACACAAAATAACATACATACATATAATCACGCCTTTATCCCGGAGGGTTAGGCAGAGGTGAATAAACACCAACATTTCACTAATCATTGAATTCGGTTCCACGTAATAGGGGGTGAGCCTATTGCTGTGTTCCGGGCACATTAGATAAAATATTTTTAAAAATCGAACATCACTATTCCATTATTTTTTAAAACAATGTCGGGAATAGTGACAGCTGTCAGGTGGGTTTATTCCCGCGCAACACAGTACCTGCATAAGTCAATGAAAATTAATAAATTAGGTATTGTGAACGGCACAGGCCGAGGCCGCATACAATTACTCTTTATGTGCCTAAACTGAATAAATGAAATTGATTCTTTCATTCTTTGATAAAAAAAAAATATTTAACCCGACATTTCGGCTACTTTTCCGCAGGCACAGGTCACGGGTCATCCAGGTTTTATTTCAACAATATAACCTCTGTAGCGTAGCGGTAGACTGCTATGCAGGGGGCGCGGGTTCGATTCCCGCTCAGTGTAAATATTTGTATGCATGAATATGTATATAAGTATTTACATTGGTTTGGGTGTCTCTATATATAATATGTGTATTTACAAAAAAAAGTATCTAAAAAATTTCCAAATTATCCTTCATAGCTGTATTAAACTGACTTTCAACTATATGTTCTGAAATAATATCAACAGTTTCACTATCAATTTTACCGGCGTCATTTAACATTTTTAACAAACCGGTCATAGTGTACAGCGATTTCAATAGATCTTTAAGACAGCAGTCGGGTTAATTGCATGTTTAATCAATCATCAATCTGAGAATACAGGCTGTATTCTGAGATTACAATTAAAATTTGCCCATTCCCAGTGTTTCTCCTCATCGATGTCACTGTGGTGAGGCAGTCGACAGCCTTGGGCATCACGGCCTATCATGCGGCACCATAATGTAGTCGGTTGGGAAAACGAATCAGACAAAAACTCGATGCCATCAGCAGCCGCGAATAATGTATTTTTTTGAAATTAACAGTTATCAATATCTTGATGGATTAAACAACTTAAATTGATAAGCGCGGTATCGAAACCTGTATAATGTCAAATACAAACAGTCCCCATCAGGGTTTCCCCTGACTTCGACCTGACCAGGCATAGTTCACCATCTTTCGGGTCCCAGCATTTATGCTCAGAGCGCGCCTACATTCACGGATTGGAAACGAGATTCCAGAAGGAAATTGATGGTAATTTTTTCGTCCCTTTTGAAATAAAAGAAATAAAATGAAATGAAATAAAATGAAATGAAATGAAAAGAAATAAAATGAAATGAAATAACATTTTACGGAAAACAAATATTTTTTTATTTCTGATATACTTAGGTGTGTGTTATGTAGGTAGTTGTTTGTTGGATTTCTTTTTAAAGTTAAGTAAGATATTTGTTTCTTTTTTCATTTTATCGTTAAGTAAGAAAACGTACATACAGACCAATATCTTATTAGATAGGTATCGAAGTAGAAATTCATATTAGTTAGATAATCAACGTCCTAGTTCTTATTTCGTATGATAAAATAGAGAGGCGCAAAGAGTTTACCAGCGCAATTTTTGTGGCAATCGGCAGTAGATATTTCAGCCTCCGAATTGATTCTGCAGAAACAAACACCCTTCTGCTTATCTCCTGCAGCTGTGGGCCCCAGGACAGGTGGGGATTGATTACGAATATCTTGAACCTAAAATATGCTCAAAATGATTTACGTTCGTGCGAGACCGGCGAGCCGTTCACTGCGGAGACCTGCTTGGTAGCTTTTGGTGTGCTCTTGACTTTCTGTGAATGTAAGTCAGAGGAGATCTCACATTTATCCAAGACTGGCTCATGGAACGCCTCAGCCCTAGCACGTGCAAGTTCTAAACGCTTACCTAACCTTTTTTTTATACATCCCCTGAACGGCACATTTTATCACTTGTTTTTATATAAGACATGTCAATTAGACTCCGCCTCGTCTGATGGTAAGCTAAAGGCAAAGTATCAAAAAAGAGAACGTTAAGACCGCTTGGTTTTAACATTATTCAAACGCCAATACAGTGGTATCAAAACTTTACACTTTGGAGCATGTTGTCCATTTTTTTTACTGCTCCATTATTCGTTTATTTTGGCTTTTATGCGAGCGGAATGCTTGTACCAGAGCCATGTTCTGTCAATCAGAAAGTTTACTGTGCTGCAGATTAGGGTGGCTTTGACCCCAAAGATATGTCTGGGGCGTATTCACTATAACTTGTGTTATTATAGTAGTTTTTATTCTTCAAGGTACTCAATCACGGGAAGTGGAGAAATATATTAGGCCACTTTACACCCCGGCATCGGAAACCTAAGACAGCATGCTGTTTTAGTCGATTTAAGTCCGACATGACCGCCCAGGACGGCATGCACATCAATAGCTATGGATCATTTTCTAAATTTAATTACTTTATATTTTAAAAGTGTAATCCTAACTTAAACAAATCATAACACTCCGTTTGCTTCGCCGTAATCGGGTAATAAAGTTTTGTAGCCGGTTCGGCTCGCCTCGTGTTCGGTATGTTTGAATACCGTCGTTAGTGATTTTAGTTACTAAATGTGATAGTTAATTGCAGTTAAATAAATTCGTATTGTGTTTACTACGATATTGTAAGCATATATAAGTGCTTCATTAATTTATTTGATTGATATTGCAGTTGGTAGTCTTAATTATTAATCACTTAACTTTGAGTTATGGTAATTATTTTATCGTTTATATTTATTTTCAATCATCCACCCAACCTAAAATATATATATTTTTTATACCACTTAGGTGGCAGGCAAGCGCACGGTCCACCTGATGGAAAGTGGTTACCGTGGCCTATGGATGTATGTAACAACAGAGAAGCCACACTCGTGCTGACGACCCTGTAAGCACAGAGTTTCTGTGCCGTCAGTATAGAGGACAAAGCAGAACAAACCTTCAGTCATCCCACTGACAGCACAAATTCTCCAGCGAGCTCTGGCTACCATACTCACCGCCGACAACACGAAGTTATTATAATCGCGGTATTCTGTAAGGCGGAGGCCCAATTGAGCAGTCCCCAGTCGGACTGCTCAATTGGGCGGAAATAATGATTTCACTATTAAATATTACGAAGTCACAATTAATAATTTATCGTGACTTCGTAATATTTAATAGTAAAATCATTTATACAAGTTTCCTTGTACCTTACCGTTTTGACATTTAGTAAAAAGTAGCTTATTTGACTAATCAGTCAAATACCCAATTGAACTGCTTCACTTTTACATTGATGATAGGGAAGCATCAAAAGTAGTTTTTTTTTATACCACTTAGTTGGCAGACAAACACACGGCCCACCTGATGAGAAGCGGTTACCGTGGCCTATGGATGTATGCAACACCAGGGGTATTTTTTGTTTCGTGTTAAGATAGTTAAAAGTATATAATAAACCTTAGAATAAAAATATAACCCAAGTTAAACGCTAAAATAATAAAAAAAAAATATGGTTACTATAATAATGTCTATATATAGGATGAGGTGGACTGATTAACTGATTTGTCAAGATGACCGCAGTACATTTATATTATCTCTTCTTATTAGTTGCATAGTGTTGTACATGTATGTATGTATGTGGTCTGCAGGTAACACCACAGCGGAGGACGCGTCGGGCCTCAGCGCAGCGCAGGCGGCGGCGTTAGGGCTGTCGCACGCGGCGGCGCCCGGCGCGGCGAGCGCGGCCGCGGGCTCCATAACCGAGGGAATTTCTGCACGAAAAAAAAGTTGGGCAACAGCTAGTTCAATATATACTTATACCTACCGGTTAGTATAACGTCGTTTAAAAAGTTATACCTAATTGAAGTGCCACCGACAAATCCGTCAATATAATATAAATAAATACATAGATACATACATAGGTACACAAGACAAAAACGTTAGCCTATCCATCTAATAAAATCTATTTATCATCTGGGTCAAGTGGAAACACCCGTAAGTTTTACATATGTGTGTGAACAGTCAAAAACAATAACTCCATTGCTTTGAAGTCACATGTGTGCGTCATCGTTACAGGCGTATTAGTGTATTATGTTTATGTGTGCCAGTGTGCACGATCATGAATCGTGAACGATTGAATATGTGTTAGTGAGTGATTTGCCTGCCATCGAATGAGAAGGTAAATTTCATTAAACTAGCACAGGCTCACGCAGTTGAGTGGTATTATAGGCGTAATGGCATTATAAAGGTAGCGTCCTAGCGATCTTAGGACCTTGCCACTTCCACCCACCCTATATCTCCATCCATACAAGTGAGGTTGTTATTAAAAAAAGCCCAGAACAATCAGAGTGCGGCCCAGCTCGCTCATTTCATCCACATATCCAATTACTCGGCGCGAACTCGTCACAACGCAATGCAAAGCAATGTCTCAAAATGATACCAATGTATTCAGAGCATATCAAACAGTTTTATTAATTTGATTTGTATTATTGACCGAATTAAATATCAAACAATCAGGCAACAGGAAGGGGGAAACCAAAGTTTATGCCTTAAACCATTTTTAATACCTTGTTTGTCTTAGTCTACGAAAATTCTTGATACTCATGTACTTAATGTTGTTATTTGCAGATAATTTTGAAAGTGAATTGATGATTTTTTTATCTAACACTA
Organism: Eilema griseolum; assembly: GCA_963662185.1. Lineage (NCBI taxonomy): Eukaryota > Metazoa > Arthropoda > Insecta > Lepidoptera > Erebidae > Eilema > Eilema griseolum. The sequence continues at coordinate 6,973,295 of OY759251.1, forward strand.
AACTGATTTTTAAATTATTAATTTTAAATAATTATCGAATATGTTATAGTATTTGGTCAATGTTTTCTCACCTATGGTTAGTGCGGGAGGGGAGATGGGTATAGAAGGAGTGTGTTTGCGCGTCAAAAAATACAGTTTCTACATCGGCGCAACCACAAGCAATTCATTTATTTGTATTACTAAACATGATATTTTTTAACTTTTTTAAGAGCATAGCAATTCAACCGTGACCAAAAAAATTCATTAGTTGGGTTAACGACTCATTTGACTATTGCTGATAAGTAGGTAGTTGTGAAAATGGGACTTTAGAAAAATCTTCAAATTTTTACCCGACTGCCAAGAAGGGTATTTAGTTATGTGTCATTGTTTATAGTTCTGTGTCTTCAAGATAAAACGGAGTTAATCGACGGATCTGCAAAACTGTATTTTGTAGGTTATATCATGAAACGCGAAAGTTTAAAAGTGAGAAATGTAAACCTCTTTTTATAGTAAGTAAAAAATATTACAAGACCAAACCTTCAGCAATAGACACTTAAACCTCATAATTAAAAAAAAAACACAATCTGTCAGTGACTTCAAAAATGTCAGATCGATCGTTTGAGTTACATACACTCGCCATATAGAAATATTCAATTGACTTGATACAATATTTATAATATTTTATTATGGAGGATGAACACGAGGAACATCCACCACCACCCCAACCACAAAAGGTGTGATATTATATCTATGTTCTTCTCCGAGCCTTCTCCCAACTTAAAACTTAAAAAGGACGAAAGGGACCCAGAAATTATTTGTTTATCTGAAACAGTAGGGAGGTAGGACACGGCGGTATTTCGTACCTCCGCCCTACAGAATACCGCGGCTATAGTAACTTCGTGTTGTGTTCCCAGCGGTGAGTAGGATAGCCAGAGCTCACTGGAGAATTTGTGCTGTCAGTGGGAAGACTAAAGACTTGTCCTGCTTTGTCGTCTACTGACGGCACAGAAACTCTGTACTTAAAGGGTGGGCAGCGCCCCACCGGCGGTCGAGCACGAGCCCCAGATATTTCATCTGGGGCTTGATGCCGATGAGAGTGCCTCCCACTGTGAGACTGGAACCAGGTGGTGGCGTGCGCCGAGGTCCATGAAAGAACATGGCCTCCGATTTATGCAGAGCCATAATGAATTTCTGTTTCAAAAGCCCAAAAGAAACATTCTTTACAAAGAGCATCGCCTGTTTTGGGGCGCTGAAATATAATAGAACATTATTTAATAATGTGATAGAACTGCTAAAGCAATGGACTAATACATAACAACAGTATTGGTTCATTAAGATTGAAGTTTTAGGAAATAAAAACTTAGGTACCTTTAACACAGCATTTTTTCCACAACCTCTTCTGCAAGCTACAGGCATTGTGCTCGATATAAGTAAACACCAATATGTAATTGATATTATGAAGTTATTGCACAATGAAATAAATTTATCAACAATATTTAGATGATCTACATAAAGTTGACTTGTTATTTGAATAACCAGAAAATAAAATGAAATATCTTGACGTAAAAAGACCTTAGATTAGAAATGTTGACTTTATGCAACACCACAATAATTGTTATTTAAATACAAAGTGTACAAAATACAAATTAAATATTTACATTTCACATTCATGAGTTTATAACCTAAATTCTGACCCTTCAACAGAGGGTATGTTTGGGGAGCAAGCTGCAATAGTCTCAACTGGGCAGTGGGTCGGGCCTGTTTGCTTACTCCACAAACCTACCCAATGTGATAATATTCTCAAAGTTTTTTTATTTAGACGAAAAACGACGGGGTGATATAAGTTTGACGTGTATGTGTGTGTGTGTGTGTCTGTGTGTTGTGGCATCTTAACTCCTGAACGGATGAATCGATTTGAGTTTGAAAGGTATATTAGTCGGGAGTATTCTCATAACTTTTGACCAATCTTCAATACTCCAATTTACGTGGCTCTGGGCATAACTTAGTCTCGAAATACGATGCCCACGCTCCAGTTTAGGGCCGTTTGCAGGTCTAAGGGGTTTTAAGTTAGATTCAGCAAGCCGACGTCTTACTGTCCATGCACTTGGGTTTAATTCAACTCTGCCTAACCTTCCGGGGAAAAAGGCCTGATTATATGTATGTATATATGTTACAGCCGGGTAAAAATAGATTTAAAAAACACTTTAAAAGAAATCACAAAAATAATTAAAATCTACATTGTTCTTAAAGGCTTGTCCTGCTTTGTCCTCTACACTGACGGCACAGAAACTCTGTGCTTACAGGGTCGGCAGCGCGAGTGTGGCTTCTCTGGTGTTAGGTACACACGTCCATAGGCCACGGTAACCACTTTCCATCAGGTAGGCCGTGCGCTTGTCTGCCACCTAAGTCTATTCCAATCCAATACTACATTTCTAATACCACTGGTATTTGTTTATAAATATATTAGGAATACGATACTAACGGATACCACAAAACAAACACGTCAAGAATATTTCTTCATAAGTGTTTTGAAGATGTTAATTTTGTAACTTCATTAATGTTTCACTGAATTTGACCCAAGAATGTCTCACCGCCAATTAGTAAACCCACCGACGAAGGGTCTGATCAACCTAGAGTCGTGGAGTTACTGAGGAAGCCGAGTGATGTCGTGGAGATGATGTTAATAGAGAAGGATAAAGTGGAAACATATAGAAGAGATAATATGATAAGTGCCGAAGACGAATGTCTCAACTATTCATTAACCTTATCAACATTGCAAGTTCTATTGTTAAAATAAATATAACGTAATTTTACGTTTTCGTTAATATCTTATTTTACGGAATTTTCAACTTATGTGACTCTTGTTTTATTTATTCTTTCAGTTTTTGTACGTCATAATGAAAATTACATAAAATTAAGATTCGTCAAAATAAAGCTGTTCATAACGTTTTTCCTAAATCCAAATGGGCACCTTAAACTGATTTTATTTAATAATGTAAACGGAGATTGCGTTTACATTATTATACAAAATCAGTTTTTAGCATTCCAAGCGCCATCAATCAACTGTATAAATAATATACTGAAGTACATACATACATATAATCACGCCTTTATCCGTGGAGGGTTAGGGAGAGATGAATTAACACCTACATTTCACCAATAATTGTATTCGGCACAACGTAAAAGGGGGTGAGCCTATTGCCGTATTTCGGGCACGGCACGACGCCGTGATGTGTCCAGTACCCCAAGCACGAAAACTATCGTAATCGTATAGTAGCCGTAACGAGAGAACGGAGTACTGCGATTGGCCGCCTGCCTACTGTGAATCTGTGTGTGCGTGAAGCCGGCCAATCGCAATTGTCCATTCTCTCCATTCAAATTTTATAGACTATTAAAAAAGTTATGACAAAACTGGTGGAATCGTGTTAGAGTTCATAATAGACTGAATGCAACTGCACTGGCTCTGTTAAGTCCTGACACTTATTTTCGGTGTTTTGCTCAAATAATTTTACTTTAATGAAATGGTACAGATTCCTAGTTAAGTATGATACGTTAAGAACCAGTCATACATGTAATGTGTGTTGGATAATCGCGTAATGGATAGAATTGCCCCAAATTTCGGCAATTCAGAACGGTACAGACGGAGTGTTCTAGAAAACGCTACTTCAACAGAACCTTCTAGAACTGCTTCTGGAGACCTGGTAGGTGTGTCTGTAGACCTGGATCTGCAGTCAACATTCGGATACCAAACTAGGTAATTAATATCAATGAGATAAATTCGTTTATTTTAAGAACGTAGACAACAGGAGCTATCGCCGACTGACGTCGTCTTACCATTGATTGGTCCTAAGCTCTGTCGGGTTATACCCGTTATCCTCCACCAGTTTTATTCCCACTAGTGGCAAGAGACGGCAACTGGCAATTTTTGTCAAAGCTCATGTGGTTACCGGTCAGGATCACATCCACTTTACCCAAGGGTTCAACCCCAATTTAACTCAGATAGAAAAACTGTATACTCAACTGGAAATTGACTCAATGTAGTCCTAGAAATGTAATTAGAGAAATAAATTTATATTGTTTATACAACAAACCTATCTTTTTTTACAAACCTCATACCTCATACCTAAGTTATATCTTTTTTAAATAAAAACCATTGCTTAGGATGCTGAGTTTAGAAAAGTAAATGAGGTTAAGTAAAATAAAGGACTATTATAATTTGTCTAGCGTACTGTCAAGATGAGAAAAATTATTTTATAATTCATTAGTATAGCTTCTTAAATACAGTGATAATAAAAAGTGAAAACAAGTGTGAGTGTTTCAGATGCTTTTCGGAAACAAAAGATTTCCGGACACTCCACCATGAGAGTGTGATTAAATAACAAACGTACAAACATCCAAACAACTTCATAAACTTTCACATTTAGAATGTAAGTAGGAAGGATACGATAATGGAAAAAAATACCTAGAATCTGAGACAGACTCTGTGGCGTGGCGGTAGTGAACGCGACTCAATGAAACATGGTAAATATCCAGTTTATTGTGGAATATTGGTGGTGAACAGTGAAAAAAGTTTTTGATCTACCCTCATTCGAGGTCTTTTACTACGCGTATCTGCACTGTCCCCCGAAGTTCATCATGGAAATAAAATTAAAATGATTAGAAATGAAAAATGATGTTGTATGACCGTGAATGAAGCTAACTACAGTACATATCTATATTTGATTGTAAACTTGTTTAGACTTGGTAACACCAATATTTTGTAGAGAGACGGGGAGTAGGTTTTCCCATTACTTCTCCTTCGTCCTCTCTCTTTTGAAACAGTGAGTCCAAAAGTACAAAACAATCGTACTTTACTAATTTTCGTTTTCATTTTAATTTGTCAACGTCCGAGTGCTATCACGGCGACGCGAGAGAGGACTTACAGGATCGGCAGCACGGGTGTGACCACTCTGGTGTTACACACGTTCATAGCTCACGGTAACCACTTTCCATCAGATGCTTGTCTGCCACCTAAGTTGTATAAAAAAATCTCGCCGCCTATTACGTGGAACTAAAAATGATAGTTGGCGAACTGTGGGTATTAATACCTTCTGCCTCGGTGATTTATATGCATGGATATACATGTATAATTAATTGTTTTTCAAATGTAATATACTTATATATAATTTGAATAGTTTATAATAAATAGAAAAAATGGAACTGAGACTGGAAGGACTGTTAGTATTACATTCTTTTTCAATAGCGATTACCTTTTATTTCAATAATATACCCTATATGTGAATAACCTGCACCTATATTGGTTCATCGCTATACTGTCAACATATGGTTTGTAATATAGTAATGAAGCCACTACCACTCAGTACCTCCAATAAGTATAATATTGTAGAACACAGCAAAGTAAAGATGCACACCGATGCGATGGCGGCATGATGGCTGCAAACATAGTGTTTTTGTCAGTGTTATTTGTTCTTCGGGTTACTCGTCAGCAGAAGGTCTAGTAGAGAGGGTGCTAGGCCCAACCTTCTTGGTATCCTAGTGACCAATTGCAGACCAAACAGATCTCGTGGTGGGCGTTAAAATCCCCCAAAAAAAACCATTTCGGCATTCGGAAATCGCTCCTGCGCATCATCTGCCGTCTGACTCAGATATTCAAAGAGTCGAGTTGTCTCGGCATCTCCTGTATAAGAGACTTATGTTGACCACGCATTTACATCATGAAGATACTCGTTAACTTTATAGTAACCTTTATTCATTAAAGCTTTTTTCAATAGTACAATAGTTAATATTAAAACTATTAAAAATGCAAAACAAACAAAGAGCCTGTGTGACAAAGTGACTTGGTCAAAATATTGATTGAAATGCCCCAAAGATCCTCAGTCTTTTTTACATTTAGTTGCTTAAAAGTTTTAAGTATAGTTATAAAATCAATATACTGAAAATCAAAGTTAGTACTACATTTATCAACAATAGATTTAAGAAGAGAAGCAGCTATATTTTTTGAAGAATTTAATGAATTTGTAGTAAAGCTTGGCGACTGGGCGACATTTTGTTATAAAGGATACACAAAAGAAGAGCGAAAAAATTTTACGCCAGTATTAAAGAAGTTCAAGAGCTCAGTAAAACAAGAGATGATGTTCTTGGCTTATGTTTTGATTACATGCAAAACATTTCACTTCCATGTATCCCAGATAATTATTGTAAATGTATTGAAGTTATCGCTTAAATTATATTGTTTTAATTGTAGTTATATCGTCTCCAGTTAATAGCTAGAGTGCAAAGGAACTAGTGAGAAGAAACAGTTTCAGTAGTTCCAGTAAAAATTAAACGGAACTAGTGAGAAGAAAAGGTTTGGTTCATTATATACCTCTGACCATGATAAAGAGGAGATGTACACCAGTATTGCTTCATGCATAGCTAAATTGCATGAACTATACACCGATTTGTATGTATAATTTTATCATACAATTGTCCTTGTTCTGTTTATTTCATATCTCTATCTCTACTCTAGCTTTTGCTCGTGGCTTCGCTTACAATAACGGTCTTGGTGCATAAGCTATGTAGAAGATAAATAATGTATTGCTGGCTGCGTGTGCGCATATCACTGCCCAAATTTTTGATGATTTTAGAATATCACGCCACGGTGTTTGCAGATCTTTCTGAAATAAAATAAAATAAATTATTATTGATGAAGAAGGGTCCAAATTCTACTCTGCCGGGAACCACGCGGCTATATTAACGTTACTTATATATTACTTATGTATTACAATACCATGAATCTTCTTTGCAGGTTGTGGAGCGGAATGTGTGCGTTGTGCGGCGGACGGCTGCGTGACTGATTCGATCATGACCTAGAAAATAATAAATATTTATAGCTGCTTCAGTGTACACGCCCACATAGAAGCCTTACGTATAGGGGTAAATTGCTCTTCTCCTAAATAAAGTTATAATGCAGACTTCAAGTCTGCTGCCCCTGATTCAATATTCGTATTCGAACAATGCTAATAAGCTCTAATTTTAGTACCAACACTGAGTGAAAATTCTCCGGTTGACAGTATGTAGACACTCGCCTTTTCATCACATGATTTGTATTTCTAGATATCTCTACCTACCCTTAATGAAGTCAGCCATCCGTAGATGAGTAAAAGAAAAACATTATCAACAAAATTAATATATTAAATATCATAATCTAGCCAAAATTAATACACGAACTATCGCATCTTGTTCTCAGTCCGACTAAACTTGGATCGTTGCCCAAGCATCATGTTTACTCCACTTTATGATACCAAGCTGTTGCGCTTACGACATTTTTATTGGACAGAAGCAATATTAAGTTCAGATTGGATGGAGTGGAAAGTGTATCTCGATGTATCGTTTTCTAGGAGTACGAGGTTGAACACTTCTGTGGAAAAAGTTTGAGAAGTATGGGAACAATGATATGGAACTCTGCTTTTGAAAGTAATAGAATTTTATTCTGCTTATGCTCAGTGGTGCAGACGTTGAGAGATACTGTTAGATTCTGAGTTAATGTAATTAATTACACAAATACAATTTAGTATGTTACATTACATCCGTATTCAGTAATTTAAATAGTTTCTAACAGAGTAGGTATAATACTAAAATAATAATTAAATAGGTATGTAATTTAGTAATACTTATGTTTGTTTATTCTACATACCTACGTACCTCAGTATCCTCAGAAGTTGCTACATTTGCCTTGGTATTGTGTCGTGATGATCTCTGCCTATGTCACTCTGCTCGCTTCATGACTATTTGTGTTTGTTATTGGACGTTTGTCGATTTGGCAAAACATTTGACGTAGAGTTAAAGCCAGAAAATAAGTGCCGCGGTCAAACTCGAAACTAAAAATACCCAACAAGTTGTAAACAAGTATGAAACACATTTGCGTTCACACTGTCGTCTGTGACATATTGCAACTTTTCAAATACATGTTTTATACTTAGGTGTAAACGAGGGGTTAGTGAACCTTGCCCATTGCCAAATTTCAACATTCTAACTCAATTGGACGTACCCTATATATTTTCATTGGATTATCAAAATTTGAAAACCATTGGCCGCCCGAAAACGCTCCATACAAAATTCGTACCTGCGAATGACGTCACGCGACAGTAGGTATTATAGAAAGATATGACTTACGGTGCCGAAACGTGGACACTTACAGTGGGGCTAGTCCATGGCTTAAAAGTCGCGCAGCGGGCTATGGAGCGAGCTATGCTTGGAGTTTCTCTGAAGGATAGAATTCGGAACGAGGTTATCCGACAGAGAACTAAAGTTACCTTAGTCGCCTTGTACGACACCGCGTGTGAAGAGATGGGGTGGTCGAAATTCTACTATGTCGGAACCACGCGGTATAAAATATAAATAAATAAACAAGGTGACCTATGTCTCATAGAAGTAATTATTAATTTACAGAAGAGTGCAACGCAGCGTACGGCGATGCTTTTCGTAGCTATGTGTGTATTTATCGCTATAAGTGCCCGGTTAATGGCAATAGGCTCCTATACATCAATATTATTAAATTATATTAATTACATACCTATCTATCTCAAATTTTTTTTTTAAATCTTTATTTACGGAGCTTAGCCACAATATGACTATGTCGCTCCATCATAGCCATTTTGTATACAGTACCAGTAATTTTATATATATCCCCAGGATTTTGATCTCCTTGGACAGTCCAATGTCTATCCCGCCCATGCTGAGGCGAGGGACATCGTACTTTAGCCTCCGCGTGATTACCATCGCACAAGTTTTGTGCGGTGCGAATTTCAGCTTCATTCCGATGCCCCACTCCCGCACATGCTCGAGAGAGGCATTGGCCTGTCTCTCAATCTCCAAGGATATTTTGCTTGGCCCCGCGGATATTTAATAATGTACCAGAGTGTATTAGACTTATTCCAGAATTAAAAATATTCAAAAAGCAACTCCGTGTATTATTAGTGAAGAAATGCTACTATTCGTTAAATGACTTCCTGTCAGATACCTCATTACTTCAGTACAAAGTCCCATAGTAGACTATAACCACAAATATTTATATATTAATAGCCGCTATAAGAACAAATACTAACAACAGAACGGTGCGGAACCCTTCATGCGCACATTGTCTGTTGTGCCTGAACTATTTGAATGCAATCAATTGAAATAATTTAGCCTCTCGGCCTAGCAGCGGGTTCTAACAGATCTGTAAATTCAGTAGATAATTGTTCTCTTATCTTTATTGAGTATGTTATTTTATTACTCCACTACGGCGAAGGTAGGAGGGTTATGATTTTGATAGGCTATGTATGTATGTAGTTTCATCTGTTCCTTCATAGCTCCTCAACTACTTATTAGAACTTGACAAATGAGATATCATTAGAAGTGTCTTGGTCGTCCGCTGGTTATAGTGACATGTCAGTGTCAATATAAATCTAATGTGGTCGATTTTTTAATAGTCGGATTTTGGTTTTGAACTTTAATAGTTTATAGTTTTATAAGTCGGTTTTTTTAAACGCTTTTTTTTTTACTAACAAATGAGTACATGCATCTGTGAATGGCAGTAAGTTGGAAAGCAGCTGTGCTCCTAGAGCAGGTAAATGCTAACACAAATTACTTACGTTTTGCAAGATGCAATTACGTTGTGTCATAATTAGCGCCTCACGAGTCACGACACTACACAGACACAGTGTTCGCTTCAATTTTAGCCTTTAAGTCCTGTACCTAGTCATGAGTTATAGCCTTTAAGTCTTGTGGTCATGAAATCAGACAAATGATTCGTGACATGTCAGTGTTAACAGGAGACGATTTTTTTATACCACTTAGGTGGCAGACAAGCATACGGCCCACCTGATGGAAAGTGGTTCTTCTCTTGCTTCTCCTTTTTATTGATATAGTAAGTAATCTTATTCTTAATCCTAAAACCAATATTATAAATGTAAAAATTTGTGATGATTCATGAAATTTCAAAGCATTTAGTATGCTAACTATTTCAACGATTAAAATAGGAAAAATAGATCGGTTCAGGCGAGATTCGAACCCGCGATCTTTCCCATACAGGGGTTATGATCTGACTACTGAGCGACAGAACCACGCCTTAAATCATCAAATAGTCCTATATAACCGTTCCAAAAATAAAAAAATTTGAATCCCACTTGAACTGATTCAATTTGTCACATCTTTATCGATTTTTTAAGATGTTTGTTATTCAATAACGCTATAACTAACGGCTGAAGAGATCTGGCAGAAAGGCAAAGGGATAGATTATAATCTAATGTTATACAAAGGTTACATTTTATTCTAGGCATGTTGAATATAATAGGCTATTAGACGACGAGGTCGTCCGATTCTTCCCAATACTGCTTAATATGTTATTTTATTCTGAAAAAATATGCCTTCCTAAATAAGATATTACTAAATAAGATATAAACTCCAACTACGACTTTTCAATATCTTTAATTCCCAAAGTAAGACAAAACATAAGCAATCAAATTCAGTCCCAAATTGTAACTTTTTTGATTCCTCATTTAATTACAAATTACTTTTAAAAAGAGCTCTATACTTGTATACGCAACGTAAAATTAAAATATTAGTTATTATAAATTAAATATTTTTTAAACTATTTGTCGTCACTTGAGCAGTTGATTATATTATTTTAGACTGGTCATATTTAGATTATAAGAAAAAAAGTCAAATAGCCCATTATACTAACAGGATTATAATTCCACGTGGACAAAGTCGTGGGCATCAGCCAGTCTTATATAAATACAAAATATAAAAATCAATTTTCTTTGTACTTATTTCCCGTGCCAAGAGACGGGTTGTCTAGTCAGATATTATATACCCATAAAACAGACAGGCCTGAGTACAGGAAGTGCGGAATATCATTTCCGTTACAAATGGACGATACTAATATCACGATTATACCTAATATAACTTAATGATATCCTGCTAATATTACGAATGTAAAAGTTAGTCAGTACGGACGGATGCAGGTAATATGATTTTTATCTATTTAACCTATATAATAATGACTCAACGGATTTAATGTAATTAACTACGAAGATGACTTGTATGGTATGTTTATTGTCCTTTATTATGTCTGTACTTGGGTTCTTGTTCGTATTTCTCTCAATATTTGTTGCTGTATTTAAATCTTTATTCAAATTTGTGAGTCTATCATTTTCTAATGTCAGGTTCTCGATTACGGAGTGAGCACTCTGTAATTCTATCTTCAACTTCGCAATTTGTTCGTGTAGTTGACTAATTTCATCTACCTCATCATCGGACATTTCTGGCATACTAGAGACAGTGTCATTTATTTGTAGATTTACTGCCGCCTCACTATCTTCCATCGAGTCCGATTTCGTTCGAGTGCTTCGCTGTCTGAACGTAATATTTTCCAAGAAGTTCATTTTGTGTCACACCCGTGGTGCCGACCATGTAAGCACAGAGTTTCTGTGCCGTCAGTGTAGAAAATTGGATGGAAATACGCCGTGTCTTACCTCATTGGTTTTATTTTATCCACCTTTTAGTACATGATGAGTAAAATTAATTTATTGTTCGAGTAGACAATAGCCCAATGGCGTGCTCTCCGCTACCAAGACATGGCGGAGTACGAGAGCTTCGCGCAACTGTTGCGGGCGCCCGTCGACGACGCGCAGGAGATTCTGCAGAGCAGGTTCCCCGTGCCGCGGTACACTTTACCCTTTACTGTCATTGTCAGTGTGGCTAACCCCGACTTGCCTCTGTACAAGCGAACTACAATCCAGGTGTTGGCTTTCGTGGCTACGCACACCTTTGGTCTGCGGCTTATCTATCCGGGGTCAATGGCCATCATCCAGAGCACGTTAGGTAAGTAAACAGCAGTCGGCGTGCGTTTTAATTAGGGTATTTCAATGCCATACCGTAGTCTTGATCATAGTTCGGAACTTGATCATAGTTCGAGGCAACTAAAGGCCGAAAAGCAATTAACCATAAACTTACTCAATAAATTTTAATGTCAAGCCCAATATTTCTCATCGCATTATGCCCATGTTTGTATCGTCATAAATATAGTATTAAGTTTATAATAACAAATATATCACATTCACTCATTACCAACGAGAAATCGTAACAATCCGTTCAATTGAAAAAAAGTCATTACAGTTGTCAATGTCAAAGTTGTCAAAAATTTACAGCCTTCGTACGCGGGCAGCTTGGCTTGCGATCCTTCGTTGTTCCCGGTGCAAGTCCGCCTCGCTCTCGGCTGGTTTTTATATATGTATTACGGTATTTTTTTCTTGTATCCTAATACAGGGTTTTTTTAAAATTTAATTTAGTTTAACCGTAAATTAAAGCTTAAAATGTAATAATTCTTTATAAAAAAAATTTGAGTTTAAGCCTTAGAGCGTACAGAGTATCTGCACATAGCTGTGAGTACTGTCTAAGCAATCAGTACCTAGCACTGACGGCACAAAACTTTTTTGTTCTTACAGGATCGGTAGTACGGGTGTGACTCCAATGCTGTTACATACGTTCATAGATCACGGTAACCACTTGCTGTTAGGTGGACCGTGTGTTTGTCTGCTAACCAAGTGGTATAAATAAAAAAATATATTTTTGCGGCTCCGGTGGTGGAGGTATCCGTGGGGATTTCGATCCTTCTGGATAGTTCTTTCTCGAAGTTGTTTTTACCGAGCTGAATAACCTGCCCCAGGTAGATATATTTTTAAGCAACTTCGAGTGTCGCCCCTTCGATGCTATATGTTTGTTGAACATAATTTTGATTTTATCCAAGTTTGTCTGACAATCCAGGTGAGACGGCATTTCAACGTTAGGTAAGCTAGACTTACACTAACTAAAAAATTAAATTCACTTCGATACATATTTGCCAGTTGAACACTTGAACTCCTTACCATAGCTAATTCAAGAAAATAAGCGTACACCTTTTCATGCAAAAGTTGCACAGGGAAATCTCTAATTTCATTACCTGTGTATAATGGTAACGGTTTGTTGTAGTCGGTCACAATTACAAGAGAAGACTCCTATGTTCTCACCTGAGTTCGACTATAATGCGGTCTAGGCCGTCTACGCGGACAAGGCAAAAAAGGCCACAACCTCGCACCCCGGCAACACTGTGACCCTTGAGCGTTTGCCTGTGAGTTGTGTGTTTGTCACAGTGTTGCTTCTGGTCTCGAAAAACGAGAGCGGGGGCTTCGAGGGAGGATGCGGGAGGAGGATTGTTTTAGAGCTAAGTGCTATGTTAATTCGCACAGGTGGCCCCTGCACCACAGGAAAAAGAAGAATACCCACCAATGCCAGTAAGTTTTAACTGTATAAAACTAATCAAATAAAGCTTGGTTTATAGATTTAGAGAGACATTGCCTATATAAATGATTTACAGAGGTACTCGCACCGTGACCTTCATGCAAAATTTCTAAGACTTTCTCAGAGGGTCTAAAAAGGTCACTTTGATGGAATCGTATTGGGATAATAATATGAGTCAAATCATATTGGAAATCATAAAAAGGTCACACACTGATATGAACTGCGCTCAATTCTAATTTCACAATTCAATTAGTTGACAGTTTTGTATGCTTTAAGCGGTGCGTGAAAAAGCATCTGATGAGGCCGCCAAGCTGAGTGCCACCATTGTAACATTACTTAGTGTCTGTAATGGTGACCCTCTTTCCTGAGACTTTGCCTTTAGCTTATCATCCAGTGAAGTGAAGTCAAGTTGGCGTGTCCTAGATAAAAAAAAAGTTTTTATATTTTTGTATTGTGTTATTATTTTCAATGTTGAACATACTTAAATCGTCTGTTATTTGTAAGAATAGACTGCTTAAGAGAATATAATTTATTTAAATTTAAAAATAAATCGATTATGTAGCTATTGGCTGTTTTATTCCTGTGTATACTTCCTCAGCCGATACAGGTGAGCTCGTATACAATTTATTTATTGCTTTTGCTATAGTTCCCGGCCTATATCTTGACTCAAAGTCGAGAGTTAAACGAGATCCTGGGGCGGTGCAAGAGATATATCTCATCCCAGCTCAACACAAGCACCCACAGACGGTGTACGTTTTGCCACTGTTAATGAAATATAATTTATAGTATTATTTTTGTTGAGCTTAATACTGTAATTTATATCAATTTAGCAAATTCTAATCGGACTTTAATAAGATTATGGGATTACTATAAATTTTCATAGTAGAAATGAAATCTTGGCCAAATTCTCCAGTGAGCTCTGGCTACCCTACTCACCGCTGGGAACACAATACGAAGTTATTATAGCCGCGGTATTCTGTAGAGCGGAGGTACTTCCCCAGTCGGACTGCTCAATTGGGCGGAAATACCGCCGTGTCCTACCTCCTACATAAACTCATACATTTACAGTTTATATATTCACATGCATTGTGTGGTACCCTTTTGTAGTACGTACAGACAGTTTTCTATAGAGACCAGGCAGTTTTTCATTGATTATATCAAGGTACAAGCAGTTAGTTGAAATTCCTACGGTTTTGTAAATATAAATGTCTACCGCCTGTTCTGAATCAGCGACTGCTATTGCACAGGAGCTTGATCATCAGAAGTGAAGCAAAGCTGCCTCCACGGGTACGACGCGAAGAATTCTCGCAGTCCGTCGCAGTCTGCTGACTTGTAGTGCCACACATGCCGCCACTGAGGTGGCAGCGGTGGTTCAGGCCGCGCGAGTGTTGTAATAGGTATTTCAGTTAAGTCCATACAGTCTACTTAAGAAGCCATTTACTCATACATGAGTTATGAATCTGACAACAGTGACAACGTGTGATTCGCTCAAATAGGCTCACTCACCTCTGCCTTCCGTATGATTGTGGTAAGCCTAACGCAGGAAAATTGAGCAACAATTCGAGTTCCGAGTAAGACCAGTTAAATATCCTTCATCAAGATATTTCATATTGATTTTGAACTTCACACAAGAAATAAGAGAAGCTTCTTCACGTTCTAAGCAATATTTCATATTTTATTTATCAAAGGAAATTACATAACAGGAAAAACCAGCTAAAGTAATTATTTCGGCTTCAAAGATTGGTATAAAACGGCCATCTGGGATGTACCGTTTGATACCTGTCGGCACAGGTTATTTACTCGAAGTTTTTGGTCCGAGTTCATCTTCCCTTCCCCTACAATGGTGCAAACTTCGCTTAATATTTCGTCAATCTTCCCCATCCATTTCTGGATTTCCCTTCTGTTTAGCTGACCTCATCTCCGCAGCTTCGCTCACGACAATAGCGAAGGGTGAAATTTTCAGAAGGGATCTCTTTATCTTTATCTCTTTCTGATATTCGGGATATCTTTTTCTTTCGTAATGCGAACCTTTGGAAAACACGACTTTTATAAAAACAGAGAAAAGGAGACGAGAAAGAACGCCACCCTGAGGAACACTTGCTACTAAGTCTACTACTAAGTCGCAACAATCGGAGGAAGCGTCATTCACTCTAACAGACTATAAGCGTCCCTGGAGATAGGATTTAAACCATGTAGTTACCAGCGAATAGAGTTGCAGAGGACAAATTGACCTCTGGGACAGTCAATTCTGACTCTTCCGGCAGATGTACATCAGCAGTTAACACCATGTTGTTCTAGTATATTCCCAACAAGAATTTGGATGTTCTTTAATCAAAATAAATAGAAAATAATCTTCCACAAAATTCGTGGAGCCTCAAATTGGTAAAAAAAAAACAAGTGTACAACAGCAGTGAACAATGATGATGAACAAACATACATATAATATATTTGTGTATTAGTTCAAGTTAAGGTCCGGTTAATGGCAATAGGCTCGCCATCTATTACATTGGGACCAGTCACGTCTCCGAGTCTACTTATTTATTTATGTATACAAAAGAACAAAAATATAGAGATACATAGATGGAAATAGTAGTATAGAGGTTCTGCTTATTTCTATTAAAAATCTCTTCCAGCAGACCTGCGAGAGCAGAGAGAGAGAGAAGTAGAGAACATAGTGAAAAGTGTATAGGGAAGACGAGAGACAATGTTATTTTGACAGCTGTCAAATTAGTTTTGGCTGGGAGGTGGCCGGAGCCTCCAAGAAGCGGCGCAAGGCCAAGAGGAAGGCAGCCAAAACTGCCAAGAAGGCTGAGGCTGCTGCGAGGGGAGTGCCGGGGAGGCTGCGCGTCCCCCGCTCAACCGCCGTCGTGCTAACGATGACGGCGGAGGCAGCGGAGAGGGGCGTGCAGTACGCCCAGATTGTCACGAGAAATTCTAGAAAATAATCTGTCCTCAAATCTAGTTTTAAATCGAGATTCGGGATTGAGTATCGTTCTGGAATACCGGCCGGTAGAGGTACTGGTGGTAGAAACTTGGTGGCACAAATTTGTCTCAAGTTTCGACCGGGTAGATACCACCGTGCACTATTGCGAAAAACCCTCCATAGCAATTCAATCTCGGTTGGATTGTGTTCAGGGGTCAGCATGTGCATAGCCGGGCAGAGGTGGTGGTTGTCGCAGCACTAGTGGGACCAGTGGGTCTTGGCGTAGTCTAGTGGGGATGGCGCGGGGCACTTTCATATTTATAATATTAGTCTGGATCTTATTAAAGAAAACTGTAATATTATTGAATCAATTATTTATTTATCCTGGCAACATTACCTGTTGTTTATTTGAATGGAAACCCAGTACATAGTCTAGTTAATTTAAATTTGTAATAGATGTCGTAATCTCACTCTTCAAACTTTTAATAGCTTGTTTTGCAAAGTTAAGGCACGTTTCTTGGTTTAGTAACTTCATTACATATATTGTTCCTGTGTATTATGATTGCATGTCAGGTAGGTGCGATGCAACTCTAGCGTTGCATCTGTTGGTTAATTTCTGAATTGAATTTCCTAAAATTTTGGTATAATTCATTTTATCCTAAGATCGATATTTTTTTATTTAAAAGGGTGGTGAAAGTTTGTTTAATTAAAATCTCTACTATATTTAAAAAAGTTCAATAATCTATCAATAGCCTATCGCAGTACTATTTTTGTCTTCAACATTAGGCATCACGGCTTCTTAAATATTATTGTAGGAGTTTGATTACATTAATTGAATATTGCTTAACATCTTATGGTTCTAAATATTGCGGTAATTTTGCCAGTATCCCTTAGATTGCGTAAAAGTTTTACAAAATTATAATAACAGGGTATTTACATGGGTCTGATCGTGTCCAGACTCCGCCTCAGATGCGTGTCTCGAGTCAAAAATAGAGCCTGGAATACGGCAATAGGCTCACCCCATATTACGTAGGACAGAATACATTGATTGGTGAAATGTAGGTGTAGCTCATTGATTTTTCGCATACCGTAGACAAAAAATAACAAGGGTGGTTTACGACTATTGTTGCCCAACAGATTCGACGTGGCGTTATACATTGCATGCACGTGCAGAAATAATTGCAATGCAAGATTAATCTTTTTTTTTAATTGTTTAAATTATATAGGTATCAATAAAATTGCAACACTCGTGAGCATTTTAAACCCTCTTTAGGGACTGTTCAAGTATTACGTACATACATACATATGAGATTTGCGGGGTTGAAATCAACAGTATGAACCTAATAGTATTGTGTCTATATAGAACCCCTGATTCCAATGTTGATATATTTTTTGAAAAATTTAGATAACCCAGAATAGTGTTTGAACGATACCGGTCGAGATTTTTTTAAGAAGACGGTATCTTTAACATATTAGATACACAAAAGACTTAGTATTAAAGACTGAGTGATACGTCTAGAAAGTACAAATAATTCTATAAAGAACCAGACGGAACAACGCCACTTTTCTTAGATTCCCGGGATTGTAGGAAGAAGGAAACACGTGAGCTGGTCATGAATTTGAGCGGCCAAAAAATATTGTGGGCGTGAAGTCAATCGACAGTGGCATCCGTAAAAGACAAGATAAACAAAATTATGGGGTAGGGTAAGAGGGTGGATCGCGGGCCTCAAGTGCCAGCTTCTGAATTATTTAATTAATTAGGTGGTATATATCTACCTTAGCAAGCAATAAAAGCACTTACAGTTCTGTAATAGCAATCACCGTTTGTAGCAATGAGTAATTAACGAAACAAACTTCCTCAAGTGGGGTCCCGAATCCCACAAACAAGTGCGAAGTTTGCAACACGACAGATGCGGATGAGACGTTATGCTCAAAATTCGCACGGGTACACTCATCACCGGGGCTGGTAGGTGAGGTTATGTCGGACTTGAACCGACTAAAACGCACGCCAACTGTGTGGGCAGGTTGCCGGAGGTCAGATTATCTGAGACATGTCCCCTGCACCCCGCCCAACCCAGGACCGTATCTTATGAGACGGCCCTCTTCGGGTATACAATATAATCTATTATATAATATCTATGTTGTCGTGTTGAGTTTTCAGCTTACTCGATGTCCCTGTCCTCACTCTCAATTCGTACAACCGCTTTCAATGAAGCCCCACAAAAGTTGAAGTTGGTACATTTGCAAGTTTCGGCAGTAATGACCGTGCAGCGGAGAGTTTTAGTATTTGGGCCACCCCATCTCTTCCCATGCGCTGTCGTACAAGGCGACTAAGGGATATGGCTGTTTAACATCAGACAGATATATACAGCTCAGAATCAGGCACAGATTCAAGGCTCGAGTCAATAGTACTGCCTGGCAGACAGTTTAGTATTCATGTCGGCCTTGTGTCAAAATCGTTTTAATTCATGATGAAATATATCACGTGATGTATTTTTTCGAACGACCTACCAATGAAACTTGGCATAAAGTGTAAACAAATAATTCAGTGTATCTCAAACTGTTATTAATTAGTTGGAAAAGGCATATAGAATTGTTTTTGAATTATGTAAGTCACAAATTCCTGAGTGGGATCCTAAAGAGATACATGTTGATTATGAAATAGCCACTATAAAAGCCATAAAATGTGTATTTGAAAATGCCACAATAATCCTGTCGTTTTTGTATTTTGAAGTTCAAGAAAACTTCTATCTTTTTCAGTTTACAAACAGTACATTGTGTAAAAGTAAAGACCAGCTTAAGTTCAATTACTGATATTGTAAAACGCAAGTTACTTAATGAGGTACCTTCGCTCTGCATAAACATGATAAAGGCCTTCTATTGACTATGTCGCTATTATAACTTAGTGATTTATGTAATTTTAAGACAGCGTGTAGGATGTATAATTTTCTAATAGAAAGGATATCACTAATTGAGTAAAGTTCACTTGTAGGGAATCTATATGGTTTGCAGTACATAACTTTTATTAATAGTCGTTGCAATAATATTAGTTCTCTTACCAGAAGGACAAGTAAACTGGTGCGCCACAATGCCGAGGTTGGAGGGCCCAGAGTCCAAACACCAGAAGTACTTCTTACAATCACGTGGGTGCGGGAAGAAACCTTCGTCGACGCATTTGAAGTCTGCAAACAAGATTTAAAAAAGGGTAACAAACAATACAATTGCTTTATAATATACTATAGTTAAGGCGTGACGTGAATGTTGACATTTGTAATAATTGATCACTCAATTGCACCTCTGCTGATCGTTGTTGCGAGTGAAAGTTACTGTACAATCGTTACACCTCACAATAAATATTAGCTCAAGCAGTCAGTGTCATACGAGCAAGAACCAAGCGGTTCGGAGACTCCATCTTTGCCGCACCACCAAGACCTGGAATTCATTACCAGCTCACGTATTTCCTTCTTCCTACAGTCCCGGGTCCTTTAAGCGGGGCGTGAAAAAGCATCTGATGAGGCCGCCAATTAAACAACAGTAGGTAGGTATTCCTTGTGAGAAAGACGATCAGCTAGGAGCGCAGTTTTTTATAACATTCAATTTTATTAATTATAATAATTTTATTATATCTATATTATATACGTGCTCTCTCTGAAACATCGTCATAGCCATATTTTGGAACAATCACTTTTCCGACGAGCGTGGAAGCGGCCGCCGGGGCGCGCGTCGCGCACCGCAGGTCAGCAGAAGTTATTCTGGACAGCCTTCCTCTCCAGAATAACTTCAGATATGTATGTTTTATACTATACTTACCTTTAACTTTACATTATCTATATTGTCATCATGTAGTTCATAGTTGCATCCGAGGTTTTAACTTCACACTCCAGAGAAGTGATTGCCGTCTGACCGCCCAACCCCAAAAGGAAATACTGCGCTAGAGCCTCGCCCATTGTACGTCAGATATACCGTCTGACAGGTGGGACCTGAAGGATTAGTTGGGATAGACGAATAGTTTCATTTGGTAAAAATTAATAACTATAGCGAAAATATATTCCCAACAAACAACAAACTTAACTTTTGGGATAAATTACAGTATTTGCATTTACACATACTTGTTCACATAGAATAATAAAAAACGGAATATTTCAAGTAATTCAAGAGCACAATATTCCGGCGGCAATCACCTCTTTTTTCACGCCTTCTCCCACCCAAACTCATGGCAGCGCAATTTAGAGAAATAGGCAACACAGCGGCTCGTCACACTCCCAAAAGCTTGCTATTTGAGGTGGAGTCCACTAACATCTGTTGACGACCTCCGTGGCGACTCTATGTTCTTTCTTTTTTTCTACCGATAACTTTCGGAATATAAATATATGTGTGTGTATGTATGTAGGTAATATAGGCTCTCAGTTGCGAAGTGCGAACTTTTACAAAAGGGAAGCCATTGGTAAAACTATCTTCTAGTTTTTGTTTCAATCGGCTATCTGAGGAAACGTGCGTAGAAAGGTGACACGCCTTCTGTCATACTTCTTTTATTGAAAAAGATCCACTTAGTAGCATATTTTCAATATATTTTATACAAGCATGACAATTTACTATATATTCTATAGAGAAGGTTAACGAGGGCTCATAGCCCAAACGTAACAGCTGGTTCAATTATAACATAGATAAACCTCGGCAGCCTTGTGGTATGGGTAATGGACTGCTGAGACGAGGTCTTGGGTTCGATCCCAGGTTTTACCACGGCACACACCAATGACTTTTCGATGTTATTCGAAGTTATGTGTGCATTTAGGTAGACTTTCGAAGCGAGCGTCAATAGCGCCAGTGGCGCCGCGACTGTGACACCGGGACAGAGCGACAGATAGATGTTCCATACAAATGTATGAAATTCTAGGGATTGACTTTCGAGCTCAGCGACACAAACGCGGCGACAATGACACAGCGACCACAGTGTGCAGAGCACACACGTTTTGCACTGCACGTTTTTACTCAAACTTCATCCAGAAAGCTATGAAGCTCCGCGGTCGGTTGGCTTTTATTAAATACCTAGGTATGTCAATATAAACATATGTGTAGTATGCATAGGTTTTCTCTCCGGCGTGAAAAATCGTCTCACTCTGTTCAGGACTCCGAGTTTTCGTGAGGCTGTTTTGATGATACTTTCGATGTAGTTTTTGTTATTCAGGTTGCAGCGAACATCCATACCTAGGATATTGAGATTGTCCTGCAGCAGGTAGGAATATTAGCACTGAAGGCAGATCAGCTTCATCCCTGTCTGTGTAGCTATCTTCATGTTTGTCTATGAGCTCAAAGGCATTCAAAAGCTTGATCACAAGGTGATGCATCTCTGGAGCTATATAAGGGTCGTCTCCTTTAGGTAGACATTGTTGCTTCATTTGTTTTTTCTGTCGTTTAGTCCTATTCATTCCTATTGTTTGGGCTATGTGTTGATCTTGCATATATTACCTTCCGTAATGTATAGTGAATAATTTATCTATCTAGTCTCCTTTAAATATACAGTTATATTGAAAAGTTAAATATCGTTCCACTCCTACTTGCCAGATTACCTAATTGGGACCATAACTGTGCCAATTGTGAAAAATAAAACAGGAGATTTATCTGATAAGCAGAACTATCGTCCTATATCTCTGGCTACGGTGGTGGCCAAGGTGTTGGACAGTGTGCTCGACTCAGAATTGGAGAAGCACCTAAATATACATGACGCTCAGTTCAGAATGTGCTTAAGTAACCTATGTGTAAGTAAAGGTACAATAGAAAGTCTACCGTCGATTATAGGTATTCTGTTAGATAGATATTCTTTTACACTATTACACATTACATGACAATATTTCTTCTCTAATACTTATTTCATTGGTCCAAGGGACTCAGATGTTCCTATAATAATCGGGACTGATGATTTTATAATGCTCACTGTGTCACAGAGGGTCAGTCTAACCTGGACCACTTAGTCAGGCGATTTTCATAGTGATAGGCAAAAAATTATGGCATTTTCTTTTAAGAAGTTTTTAGTAAAAGCAAGGAGTAAAAAAATAACAAAATTGTTGTAAGCCGTCTAGCCAGCGTGCCAAACAGTAGGAAAAAAGCCTCCCATTATTGGAAGAGGCCTATGGCCGGCAGTGAACTGCGATTGATTGATTGATATATTGCTCGAAAAGTTGAAGAAGTAAACGGTCAAGTGGTAGTGGGTATTGGGGATTGGGGTTCCGGACCAGCAGGCACAAAAGTTTTCAAAACTGATTTGATCGAATGAAAAAGTGCATAGACGCCAAGGGAGATTATTTTGAAAAACAATAAATTAATTTTGTACCTTTAATAGTATTTTTTCATATTCATTCCGGAAACTTATAGGTCTAAATTGAATAGAGAAATTGCAGCTTTTTACTAGGCACTTCATACACTTACTCTATTTAGCGTTAATTAAGTATTGTGTGTAACTTACAGCTATAATGTCATCACTACAGCAGTTTAGCTACTCAAGCATGAGAAATGACGGTATTGTAGACAGATCGATTAGAACGCCGCGCAATAATGGTCCTTGTACGCGATGCCGGTGGAGTATTCTATTTTTATATTTGTAATGTATAGAAAACCTACTAGCTGTGGTTAGTGTCGACTGAAACTGGTTTTTACGACCGAAACCGAATTTCGGCAACAGTCTCAGTCAGTTTTGTACGCAACGCTTTTGAATTCAATAAACACGACACAATATTGAACTCTAAAAGAACGCAGAGACAGGTGACATGATAGAGACTTTCAAGATCTTAAGTGTTAGTTAATTGTTCACACGCAACAATAATAACCATCTCAGAGGCCACCACCTAAGATTATCCACCAGCTTCTCGAATAACAATCCACACAAAAACTTTACAAGTAATAGGAGACCTCGTCTCAGCAGTCCATTACCCATACTACTAGGCTACCGCGGTTCTAATCTAATCCAATTTAATCCCCAGGTTCATGGTATACCTGAAGCTGTCCATCGTGATGGGGCTCAGCTGGCTGTTCGAGGTCATCAGCTTCGTGTGGCCCGTGCCCGGCATCTTTCCCATTTAATAATAGCATAAATGTGAAAACTTATGAAAATGTTTGGATGTTTGTTATTCAATCACACTCTAACGGCTAAACAGATTGGCTGAAAATTGATACAGAGATATAATTTATGTAGTCTATAACATATAGCATACCTTTAACAGATTCCTATGACACTCCTGACAATAACGCACACGGAAGGTGTAACTTTCGAACCACAGCAACATAAACTTGGGACTTGTAGGCTTCATTTTTATTTATATAGATAATTGGGTATTTTCATAACATAACATCGCGTTTTTTTAATGTGCACTAAATGGCCAAGTAGGAAAAGTATATAAGAAACTTTGGTTTCTCTATGTAGATATATTACAATTAAAAATGTATATTATGAGCAATAATTATCAGTAGGTAGGTTTATTCATGTTCTAGAATTAATAATTAATCTTTTGCTAGTTTAAATTTAAATTATGCTGTGTTTAATCGTATACAATATTTTATTTGGTTATTAAGTGTACAGTAAATACTTATGTATTGTGCTATAAATAGTGTCAAGAACAGTAAATACATCAATTTTACCTTGAGAATATCACCGGTAAACGAGGAATAATATGTTGGTAAATGTTACCAAATCAACTTACGTTGGTTTTCGTCTGTCGAGACGACGGCGACGGCTGTACATTCGCCTCTTTCCAAGCCGAAGGCACACCTCTTCACTATCGGGATTAGCAGAGAAAATATTGTTCCGTTCTTTCTATAACGTCATCATAATCCCTGAGAAATCTAATATGTGTGAATTCAATTCCTTAGAAAAGATCTCTACAGTATTGCCTAAGTTGAAGTTGGTACTTTCCACTTGTTAACTTCTGTCCTCTATTATTTTATGAATAGAATGGAACTGACAATAGAATGTAATCAACACTAAACAAGGACATGCTGACTGTACCTACCTCCTGCGGGATTCCCTTATATTATGATTTAGGCCATGATTAGTAGTTCGGATCTCTGTGATATTGGTCCAACCCACAAATATTAAAATCGATTTGGCCTATAGGTACTATAGTACCTACTCCATTTGGATAGCTTCAAAATAAAATTAATCCTAGGTACAAAGTAAGGAACACGGTTGGTGCCCCCTTTATGACCTCATGAATTAATGTGGGGCCTTATGCATATAGGAGGCCAAAAGACACAGTGGAAGTTTAATATGTTAAAAGTGTTTAAATTTTTATTATTCTAAATAATTGTTCATTCATTAAACCGACTCCAATCCGTCTCCACTCCCTCCCGAAAATTGGAAACGGCACCAAAACTGAGCTGGAAAAAAGCTGCCATTCAAGATTGGCTTTTAAATAAAAATATTCATATATTATACAAAAAGTACGGAGATGAAAGAGTGAACGAAAATGGTAAAGGTTTGCTTGAAGTATGTTTGGAATGGAACCTTTGTGTGTCAAACACGATGTTTCGGATGCGTTGCGTCTCCCGCGTCTACCGGCTGTTTCCAACTCATCTTGTTTCTTTATATGTACCCTTACCACGACACGGTATTTTAGAGGTAAGTATTTTGTGATTCACATATGCAGATAAGTAGATATGGGGCGCTTGCAACAGCGCCGAAATATCGGAAACTCAAAACAATGAAACATGGTAAATATCCCGTTTATTTTGATACTGATAATATTTTGCCATTTGCAAATTTCATATTTACACGAAGTTAGAATCTGATTCATAATTGAATGAAATTTTTGTGAACGTTTAGAGGTTTTTTTAGTTAAAACTATACACAAAAATAAAATTATTTAGATTCCATTATATAAAAGATAAAATAACCATCGTCTAATTACCTAAAGAATCAAGATAATCATGGTTTATAAAAGAAATGTTTGTAGTTAAAATTTCAAATGCATCTATTTCGTCCTGTTCCGTTTGCTAACTCGAAAGATGGTGATCATAACAGGTTGCGTCTTACCTTTTCACAGCATGTCATAAAATTGATTTATGCTTTTTAGGTAAATAAACCGGCAAAATGTATAATGGAATTGGTTTGACAACGCCACGGGGCTCCGGTACCAACGGCTTTGTGCAAAGAAACTGGGCATCAGTGCGGAAAACTAAAGATTCAGTGAATTATCGTACTGAGGATGAAATAGCAAAGTTAGATTCAGTTTCAAATAAACAACCCAACCGTGAGATTCTAGACCATGAGAGGAAAAGGAAGATTGAAGTCAAATGTGCCGAGCTCGAAGACAGTCTTGAAGAACAAGGGTAAGCAGACGAAACGAATTTTTCCAATAACGGTATGTACAACAGAAAAAATCACCACTATTGGTCCAAAGAAAATCCACTAAGAGTTACGGCAAGTCATAATCAGGTTCGCTTCTCATTCAACTGTTGGTGTGGTATAATGTCCAATCGAGTCATAATGGTGGAATTTTATGAAGGGAAACTGAATTCTGCCATGTATAATGAAGTCATTTTACACCATCTTGAAAACGAGATGGACGAATGGCCCCTGTCGGAATTGCGAAAAGTTCATTTCCAACAAGATGGTGCTGGTCTGAACAATCACAACAAGCTCAAAATGAAGTATAGGAGGGAGTTACACCTGGCCACTGTTCTTTTTGGAATTATAAAGACAGGCAAACCTTTCTACCTGTACTCGAAACTGAAATGGCTTAATGATAGCAGTCGGTACTTGACAAGGGCATCGCGCATGAACCTTCATGTACAGTATTATGACACAATATTGCAAATAGACACAGTTACATATAAAAATACAATGAGTGGCCTCATCATTACATGTGATTTCTTCTAGGCAACCATTAACATTTCATTCCTTATTTATCAATTCCTAAAGTGTATTCTATAGAATTTTTGGTACTTTTTCTTTTTATTAGTAAGGGTATAAAATTCTATGATCATGATTTATCACGATCAGGCAATTTTATACCCTTATTTATATACCGTGAGGCTACAATTAAAGTTATCTCCGATACTGAAGATTGATCAATTTTGGAGTATGTTGTTGAAATACCCATATTCATGCATACAAGTATTTGCACTGAGCGGGGATCGAACCCGCGGCATCTACCACGCCACGGGGGCTGTCAAGTTTGTAATATATTATTCCAGGCTATTTAATCTATCCAATAAACACATCATCCGCCGTGAGTTTAGAAATTTTTACCCATTCCAAAAAAAGTACACAGCGCCGCTAAAGAAGTTTTCACTTCAATAACAATAAATATTATTATTTGTGAGTACACATACGAAAGGTATTACACAGCATTAAAAGGTAAATCAATCCGTAAATGCATGCCAATAGGATTGATTTTTTTTATTTTATGTAGAATATTACACTGACGCCACAGAAACTCTGTGCTTACAGGGATGGCAGCGCGAGTGTGACTCTCTTGGTTTTGCATACGTCCATAGGCCACGGTAACCACTTTCCATGAAGGTTCTTTGCCTTCCGAGTCCCGCAACAGAACAATATACTACGCGGCTAGTAGCTGGCTTCCTTACCTTTGCGTCTATTATTCTAATTCAAAAGTCAATTATACGTCTGGACCGTTAAATAAAATTAACGCGGGTCATATAGTATTGATGTCGAAGCACTCTATGGGCATATAACGACCTGCGCATTCAGTATAATAACGCATTCAGAATGCTGTTGGGGCTGTCTCGGAGATTCAGTGCATCAGGAATGTTTGAAGAGGCGCGCACAGACGATTTCTATGCTATTACTAGAAAGCGTTCGGCCTCTGCCATGGCGCGACTCAGACCATCAGAAAATCGCTTTATAGCAATCCGCTCGTTTATTGGCTTCAATGTTTGGTAAATAACATTGTTTCCGTTGGCCTGAGTAATAGTCAGATCGACGAATAACTGTTCTAATTTCTTACCGTAACTCTCGATACTCTTGTCGTTTTGAAAAATGTAGAACTCATGAGTCATCCTGCATACAGTCCCGACCTGGCACCTTGTGACTTTTATCTGTTCCCAAAAATTAAGAACCAATTACGCGGCCAACGATTTTCATCACCAGAAGAGGCTGTCGAGGAGTATGAAAAACACGTTTCAGAGATAACAAGGTGTGTAAAAAATGCATAAAATGCGTCCAATCCGAGAATCTTAATACTAAGAAAATAACCCAGAACTGTACAAAAATAAAGTTCAAGAAACTTAATTTTCCATTCCCTAAGTGAGTGAATAAAAATATCTACAATCGTATTCAGACTTTTAATTTCGTTGAAAAGTGAGCATTACTTTGTTTTTTGCTTTCTTTTACTTCATCGTCGTAAAACCTCGAAACGAGTCACCTTAAAGTAGGCAATAGTCCATTCGGGTATACAATGAGGAGTATATTCGCGATGAAATCTAGCAAATATCTATGACGAATGATTTTCTTTACAATAGAAATCAAAACCTGTTCTAGCAGCATACAAAATGGCCGCCGACAAGGCTTTGTTGGCCAATCGGGTTACTGCTAGCGGTCATACATAACTACAAAAGTCCCGGCGATGACGTAGGTACAGTAATTCCCCAACCTCCCCTAATGGCTGCTTTATTATCTTATTTTTCCTAATAATAAATTACAACTTAACAATAAACACCAGTTGCTAAACTGCAAAACAATTTGTCTTAATTAATTAGGTAATTAAGTACGTTCGCTTATAACTTGTTGAAGATATTGGAAACAGCGCGGCATAATTTCTGTGTGATTTATTGTCTAAGACGGCTTACCTGTTTCTTTTCCCTCTGGACCGCGGTCCTGGGGAACGGAAGCGGGGAGGCTGGTGTATCATTGAAGTTTGCTCTAAATTATCTACTCGCAGTGCGTGGTTCCAGAGTAGAATTTGGACCCGCCCATTTCTTCTCATTCGGTGTCGTACAAGGCGACTAATGGTTAGGGCTGGTCAACATCAGACAGATACATAAAGCCCAGACTCAGCCTCAGATTCATGGTTCGAGTCAACGATAGAAATATCGGAAACTCCAAAATGAGCATGATAAATATCTCGATATCTATAATAGTAAAAATCAATACTCTATTGCAGTCTACTGCTGGATATTGGGAGTCTTTGGCCTACTGTTCACCACGCTGGCCAGACTGGTTGGTACAATAACAGTAAACGTAAAAAAACACATTGGTGAGTTACTATTTAATTTTGGTCATTTTTTTGTTTTAAATATATACTTATAACTTCACCTCGCCTGGTGGTAAGCTAATAGCAAACTCTCAACCTTACAAACATGTAGCATTATTGGCACTCAGTTTGACGGCCTCGTAAAATGCTTTTTCTCACTCCGCTAAACAAGGTGATGATGAATCAAATACAACTTCCCACTTGAGTTTTTTAGAACAATATGGCAGTACTATACGAAATTGGCTTTCTCCACCTTCTAAGCTCCCTAATATTCTTTCGAAATCCACTTTGGTCTTACATAAACCTGCAAATAAATCATCAGTACCTTTTCCTTCACTAAATACTTCCATCATAATACTTGAATAATTTCACAGTAATAATTAAGCTGTAATTATTTTATTGAAAACATTCATTTTGTACTTGGACTTGCAATATAGTCACATTTCGGTATAAATCCTTTGATTGATCATTCTAGATTTCAGAGTCGATCAAGCCGGCCAGATTTTATATTCTTTGTAGCTCAGTGTCATGGTTGCTACAAAAAGAATTTTAATTATAGAATTTAATCACTTTCGGTTAATAAAGTAATCTTCTTTACCCACATAATCTAAATGGTTATACGTAATGCGATAATTTTGAATTTGACAGCTCTTTAAGAATATCAGATACGAAGCATCGCCATCTAGCAACGAGTACGAAAATATTTCGAGATATTTCTGTCAGTGTCCTAATAAATAATTCTACATGATACTAGATGGCGGTCCGTTAGCAGCGCTGTAGAAGAAACATTAACAGCATAATGATCAATGTCAAGCCTCCCGCGGTAGGGTGTTCTGAACACCCACACTACTATACAAAAGGGCATTGAACTCTAAAAGTATTATCACTTGTGTGGACTGATGCGAGTTGAATAGCTAATATGCGTAGTAAAAAATCTAATCTTGGACTGACGTATCTACAATCTAACTACTAATTCGACAGTTATTCTTAGATACAATTGGCCAGAGCCCATTGGACAGTTTTTGTGCTGTCAGTGGGAAGACCAAAGGCTTGTCCTGATTTTGTGTTCTGCACTGAAGGCACAGGGTCTCTTCTTACAGGGTCGGCAGTACAGGTGTGACTCCACTGGTGTTACACACGTTCATAGGTCACGGTAACCACTTTCCATCAGTGCTTGTCTGCCACCTAAGTTGTATAAAAAAAGGATTCATTTACTATTCACCAATCTTCTATCATACATTTACTGTCACACCAATAATAACCATAATAATTATTCTGTGTGAGTACACAATTATTACACCATAAATACACAGTAGATTACACAGTATTAGTATTATAAATGTAACAGAGGTATATCGTACCTTACCATTGTGGATCTGTCCCATTTGCCTTCACTATTTCCTACAATGCATCTCTGGATTGTGTTAATTATATTATCGCTGTATATACTATAATTTCGATTTTAGAACTTGCTACTTTTTTTTATTATATTTCCAGTGAGATTTGTAACCTTTATCTGTATGTATGGACGTTTGGAATCTGAGATTACACTCCGGGTTAATTGTTGACTCCAGTTAGAATGCTTTTGGTTTTATTTTTACGACATTACTTCAGTTTTATGAGTTATGAAGTACAAGTTGGTGCCGTCCGATTTTAACAATAAACCCTGTGATTTGATGGTGTTAATTTTTAATGGTTTTTAGTACTTCACTGCGGGGCAGCGACTCCTTCTTTATCAGGCACAGGTTCGGTCTCATATGGAATACTGCTGTCACCTCTTTGCTGGAGCGCCTGCATACCAGTTTGACCCCTTCGACTCGGTGTAAAGACAGGCGTTGTGGCTGGTCGACACTCCCATACTCGCAGCACACATTCTAGTTTGCAAACCTAATTTCTGTATGTAATACATACAAATGTGTCTCAGCGTTTAAATAATTCGTTGAGGAGGGAAAGGCAACCGGCGATATGGAGACAAACCTGGACTGGTTTCAACTAAGTACATATGTTGGTGAATCGAACAAATGGGGCCAATGTGGAACAAACCTTTGGACCACTCCATCTCTTCCCATGCGGTGTCGTACAAGGCGACTAAGGAATAGGGCTGTTTAACATCAGACAGATATATTCAGCCCAGAGAGACGGTAATAGGCTCACCAGGTGGTCGAGAGAAAAACTTATTGAAAAGACGGTGTGTTATTACGGTTCTAATATTCTTAAAAAAAAATTATAATGTATGGTTTGATATTATTTACTTTATGATGATGTTGTACTGTATCTAGGTGAAGGTAACGTTAGATATTGAAAAAGAGTATTATTTGATTTGACAAATACAATGACTTGCCCAGACTTGATTGAAACTCATGTCAGTCAATAGACTAATAGCAAAGAGCCTGGACCAACACCTAAAGAGGCTCGGGTTAGATGGTTGGCTCAAGGGCCAGATGCAGATGGCTGTGATTCTTGACACGACGCGCATCGTGCGGAAGTTTCTTTCTCTGGAGCCCTAACCACCAGTAGCTTGGTCCCTGTAACCGATACCGTTCGAGCACTATTTTTTATATTTTCAAATAGATGTTTTTTATATGTATCTAAAATATAATTTATAAGTTGTATATTTTAATAAAGAGAAATAATTATAATATTTATTGGAGCAAAGAAACACAATACAGACAAACAGATTGTGTCGATGATAGCTGCAAAAGTATATGTACACTGTGGCACCACAAGAAAAAAAAAATACAAGTTAATTGTTTGTTTTTTTTTTTTAACAATAAAACGGTTTCGTGCGATTTTTGTGTATAATTTCAATTTTTCCATTTCGATCTATTTTCACATTACAATTTAAATCTTCAATTACCTCAAAAGGTCCTAAATACACTACTATAACATTATCATGTATGCTAAGGTAAATAAATTATGTCGTTAATTTGTAATATTTAATCTTGACAATGAGTGGATCATTTTAAATTTTGAATAGACTTTAAAAACATTAATAAAATTTAACCTTGACTCGTTCTTGTAAATTATTTTGAAGCAGGCCGCGGCAGTGGCGCACCTCGCGCGCCTCCTCGTTTCCGGGGACGAGTTGGGGACTCTGTAGTCCCCACACCCGAGGAGAAGGCCAGATCGTGAGAGATGGCCCTGTGTCGGCCGGGGTGCGAGGGCCTGTCAACCTCACCTTCAGCAACCAAAAACGACCCACAGGCGGCGTGCGTTTTGGTCGGTTCGAGTCCGATTATACTTACTGTGTTATTTAAATTTGCTTATTAAAATGCATGTCTACACGCAATCTGTACACTGAATAAGTTATACAGTGGTGATTTCCCGCATTTAAACGACTATGTTTGCTTCTTAGTGTTTATTTATTTTAATTGAAAACATAAATAGATAAAATATATCTATTTACTCTTCTTAATCTCTTACTGTCTGACGTCTCTGACATTTTCCAATAGAAAAACTGAATAAATAAATATTATATATGTGATCCACATCGTTGTTTAACCACATGAGTAGATAAGCCGTAACTCACGTGGTTTAACTGTTGAGGACAAGTGTTTTAATTTATTATGGTTTGTATGAGTTAAAAAAAGTATTGTCGGTATCTACCTACTATCCTTCTCGGAATTTATATACGTTCTTTAAAAAATAGCTGAATTGTTTAGATAACCAAATTATCATGCTATTCTATTCGCTGAATAGGTTTCTGTAATGGTCTGATCGTGCCTCGGAAAGCACGTTAAATGGCCGGCCTGGGGGTGACAGGTGGAGCCGCCTGTCACCCTGACAGAAGCAGGCCGCGGCGGTGGCGCGCCTGGCGTGCCTCCCCGTTTCCGGGTACGAGTTGGGGACTCTGTAGCTCTAACAAGTAAACATTTTAACCAATAATGCAGGATTTAAAATTTAAAGTATTCCCGGTAAGAGGGATATTCTCAAGAAACCCTGTCTAATCGTTGTATAAGATGACCTACGTGCCAATAGTCTCACTACTTTAGATACACAAAACCGTGCGAAGTGGAGGAAAAAAGACGTAAGACGGATGAAATATCGATATTAAACACAGAAATATTGGTAATTATATTTATAATTTTCTAATATCGTAATATCAATATTTTTTACATGATATCGTGTTATTTTGGAATCTCAATCCCGTTTTCGATCAGTGTTCATAACTCTGGAATTGGACAGTGAAAAATCAGTTTAACATTAGTCAAAAGAGAAAGTGAACTCACAAATACACCTTTTGAATGATTTATTTTAAAGTCCTTTAGTTAACTTAAATATCCTTTGGAATTATGTGACAGTATTTTTAGATGTTCTAATTCCAAACTTAAATATCGCTATTAAACATTTTGTTTGTGCAGCACCTTAAACATAGTCGCAAAGACTACTTTCGAAAGCTGGTCAGACTATGTATCATCAATGAAACCTGCTGAAATAAAAATTAGTCTCAAAGTTGCATGTGGAAAGTACTATAAGTAATTTTTTTTTACCAATAATAAATATCATTACTATAGTCTATTTATCAAGGAATCCATAGGTAGGTACTTAAAATAAAATTCAGTATACAAACCATTCTCCATAAGCAACCATGTCTATAAAAGTCCAATAAAGGACCATAGGCAGCAGAGTCATAAACCCTAAGTAAAGTCCATCGTACAATGTCATAGCCACTCGACTTGGCGCCTATTGATGCCAGAATTAGCCACCTACGCCGGCGTCGGTTTGAGGCAGAGCTCTGTGTTGAGTTAAACAAAGCTAAATAAATGGTCATCATTGAAGGAGATAACTCGTGAAGAAATATTGAAAGGAGAACCACTCCAGTTCACGGGAAAATCGCTTGTCAGTCGAATGTTTATGATGCCGTTTGGGATCTTTTCCTTTTGAACATTGGATGTCGCTTGCGTCTTTTTCATCATCGATATGTAGGTATACCTAACTATCTTCAAGAATTCCTATAAAAACACTACATGCGCTAATGTTATAATGAAATCTAGGTGACCTGGTACACGTTGCGTCTGTTCGTATTTTATCGTTTTTATTTATTTTTAATCATCTACCTATCCGATAATATCAATTTATTTGTCTGTTGAATATTATGACGTCACAATAAATTATTTCATACAAGTTTCCTTATAACTTATCGTTTTGACTAGTCTAAGACTAGTTAGTCAAATACCCAATTTATGAACAAGTGTGTTGAAAAAATAAATTAACGTGTTTCTTCTTATCGTATTTTATAATATAAAAAACCTACATATTTTTAATAAATATTGGGCTAAATAAAAATAGAACCACGTCACGAAAACGAGTAAACCAAAAGACCAGTTCACGCCATGGTTGGTCATCTCTTCCTTTACAATGGTTTGATCTAATTCCTTGTAGGACTGTCTTAATTCAGCCTCTGCGCCCCGTAAATTAGTACCGTTATCAGAATACATATTTTGTGGCCACCCTCGTCTCGCTGCCATGCGTCTCAATGCCATAATGAACGCTAGCACCCACATTTCGCCAGTTTATGTTTAGGTCCCACAGGTTTAGGTGGCGAGCCTATTGCCATTAACCGGGCACTTATAAACCTGCAATAAATACACACATAACTTCGAAAACCATCTAAAATCATTGATGTGTGCCATGGAAAAACCAAAAACCTGGGATTAAAAAGACAGTCATAATGTTTGACATTATGACTGACTGTCAAAATGTCAAACATTAATGTTTGACAGCCTTTGTGGCGTGGCGGTAGTGAACGCGACTACTACGCAGGAGGCACGGGTTCGATCCCCGCTCAGTGCAAATATTTGTATGCATGAATATGGGTATTTGCATTACAACATTCTACACAACTCTCTCTCGACCCATGGTAAGCATAGCTTAATTAGCTTGTGTTATGGAATCTAGAATCCGGATAAACATACTTCTAGATATTAGATACTTTTTTTTTGTTGTAAACACATACATATTCATGCTTAAAAATATTTGCACTGAGCAGGAATCACAGATGAAGCAGATATGTACAAAACAAAAAAGCAATAGTCCCAATTGGGTATTATCCTACATTTAAAATATATTTTTATTTGAGTTTATTAAATTCTATTAAGAATGGTAAAAGAGTGGCAGAGGTTGTGGCTGTTCTTATTTAATTTATAATTCTGAGCAAACTTTCTTATTTGATCCGATTTTCTAAGAGCGAGTAATTTGATTTACTTTGAATTCTAGGTAAGTGTATTTTGATTAACAGATCGCTACACGAAGGTTTTAGAAAGTAAAACCATCTATTACTTAAAGTTGTGAATTCGCAGTGAGATTTCAGTTGCGCATGCTCCTAATTTAGTGACGTCACGTTAGAGCATGCGCAATTGAAATCTCACCATGAATTAAGCAGTCAAGTCTATTCGATCATTCGAAATATTCTTACAGCATGTGCCTGCAGATTTAGATTAGGCCAGATACCACAACTTGTCTCCGAGTGAACCCCCCCATCTCTTCCCATGCGGTGTCGTACAAGACGACTAAGGGATAGGGCTGTTTAATATCAGACAGATATATACAGCCCAGACTCAGCCATGCATGGCTTAAGTCAACAATAGTGCTCGGAAAACGGCAATAGGCTCACTACCTATTACATGGGACTGAATACAATGATGGTGAAATGTGGGTGTTATATCCCCTTCGGGGATGGCAGAGGTCCTTTTTTCTTTTTTTTTTTTACGTGCGCAAAATCCCCATGGATACCTCCCCGCCGGAGCCGGTGGGAGAGGTTATGTCGGACTCGAACCGACTAAAACGCACGCCGCCTGTGGGTCGTTTTGGTTGCCGAAGATGAGGTTGACAGGCTTTCAAGGTTGGGTGTTGGGAAAAAAAGTTCTGTCAAAAAAGCTCCCATGTGATTGAGGCCTAAAGCAATTTCTTACAGGAATATAAATTTGATATATATCTAAATACCTCATTTTGATATAATATCATTGAATTACAACTATTAACATCACAGTTTTCTAAATTAGTATCTAATAGGTTTTCATGAAAGGAACCCTCATTTAATTTGCCGTTGGTAAAGTAGAATAGGACCAGACCATCACTTCCCATAGAAGGCGACTAAGGAATAGGACTGATTCTCATCCCATAGTGAACATACTCCCATAGTGAATATACAGCCCATGACGAAGTGTTTACTTAACGGTAATAGGATCAGATCATGTGTGACATGTTAATTCCCATTGTAACAAATAAAATTAAAAATTAATTATAAAAAAATTACATAACATTTACTAAGAATTTCGTAGAACGTGTGTTCTATTTAATTTTACCATCATCGGTGCGTTCTGTAGGTATTAGATGTAGGAAATTGCCTTGTGTAATTTGGCCGCCATTTGTTATGCCACAATACAGTACCAAATTTTGTCTGAAGATTTTTGGAATAGAGACTGTATATAAATAGTTTTTAATTCTTCTACGTAACAACTGGGTATACTACGTTTTATTTTTTAATTTAGAACCGAAATTACTAATATTCTCTCTAACCCCTTTTACGCTAAATTGTATGTATTTGGAGTGAGTTTTTGTTATTCAGGTTGCAGCGAACATCCATACCTAGGATATTGAGATTGTCCTGCAGTGGCAGTGGCGTGCTCTGAAGAGTGGGGAGGGGAAGGAAAGAAGATACTTTTGCTGTAAACGCACATGCCTGCGTCTTCTTGGCATTGAACTCAACCAGGTTCTCAGAGCCCCATTGAGAAATGTGATTCAGGATCCCGTCAAGCTCAGTGCACACACAATCAGGGATGTCTATTGTCTATGGCCGGAGCGATGTGAAGTAGAAAAAGAACCTCAGTGTTGTAGCGGTAAAACGTACGACTGCTACGCGCGAGTTTGATTTCCGTTTAGTGTAAATATTTTTACAATGAAAATAACCTATATTTGTATTGAACGGAAGTTGAGAGGGAGATATAAGTCAGTAAAGATAGCTCTCTATCTAGTGTTAAGTTACGTATATTACTAAAAAGGCAATAGAGAGGTGCAAGATAACATTTTCTTTATCTTTTTCCGACGATGGAGCTATAAGAGTGTTAAACACGACCCCGACCTGAGAAGACCCCGGCAAGAAACACAGCGGGCATTTTTTTGTTTATTTACAAAAATTTACTAATTAGTCTAAATACAATAATTTACTTAAGTAGCATAGTAGTATTTTAATATAAACAAGTCATTTATTTCTCATTGGTGGCGATAATTTTCGTGGACAAGTCTCAACACCAATTGTATCGGAAACCATCGGCAACACTAATCGTTGTAGCGAACAGCATGTTAAGCCTTCTATTACAAACACCAGTCCTCAAACGTTCGGCTATTTGCCAGCACGACGCACTGTGAATTGTCTCATTTTAAGTATCTACTCATCATTTTCTGAGCCATTTCCTAATTTAGTTAGGGTCAGTTTTCTACTCTAAGATGCGGCTGAACTTCGATATTTTTCCGTAAAGTGACTGCCATCTGACCTCCACAACGGCACTATATCATAACAGCATCTTCGCTATGGGACAGACCGTGTACAAATTCAATTAATACTACGTTAGTCTTAACAACGCCGAATTGAACTAGACATAGTCCCGTAAGCAATTTTATCGATTTCTCAAGTAACAAGAGGTCATTCTAAACGCTCTGGGATATTCGCTAAAGATCGAAGCAATTCCCGTAATAGTTTCGTGGCTGAAGGTCACGTTTAGTTGTGGAATGATAGGGAAGCTTAAGGACCGGCGCACATTATCGACATTTCTGTATCATCTTCAAGAACGTTGCAGTGTGCCAAAGTTTGGTTTAAGACAGTGCCGACGGATATTGAAGGATCATTTTCCCTGCCGATGCCGATAATGTGAGCTATAGGACAAACAAAAAGAACGGTTACATGCCGAATCAAGGAACACATCAGGCAGTCAAAAACAATGAACCGCATAAATCTGCAATCGCTCAACATTTATTGGAGTCCGGTACGAACCACTGGATCGAGCTACATAACCCTCAGATGCTCTCGACAGAACGCCACTATATACCAAGCCACGTGTACCCCCGCCGGAGCTGGTGGGAGAGGTTATTTCGGACCAAAGTGATTAAAACGCACGGCGCCTGTGGCCCATTATTGGTTACCAAAAGTGAGGTTGACAGGCATATCTCTCGCACCCCGGCTGACCCAGGGCCATCTTTCTCAATCTGACCCGTAAATTTAATTTATGTTAAATTATGTAAGAACAACAGATAACACTGGTGGCTGTAACCCAGTATTGGGACGACCAAATTTAGCAAATAGCCAAATGATATAAACCATTATATGAACGAAGAAAAAGAAGATACTTTGATGACTATTCACAACCTGACAATGATGTGACTGATAGAAATATAAATGTGACCAAAATCGATCTGCGAAATGCTAGTGGAATTATAATCTTAATACCAAGCTATTAAGTGGAAGTAAGCTGTTTTATTAAATTAAATTGTATTGTCCGAAATAAAGGTGTGTTAGATAACAGGAAGGGAGGGAAACCAATCCATTGAGATCATTTTGAGTACTTTATTCGTCAAGATCCTGATTCTGGGTAATGAATTCCAGGCCTTAATGGTGCGACAGAGGAAAGAGTCTCCGAACCGCTTGGTTCTTGATCGGATGTTTTGCACCGTGTGCGGATGACATCTAAGACCTGCACGCGTTGTCCTGTGTAGGAAAGGGGAGGGTGGGACTAATTGGAAGAGCTCATCAGAACACTCCCCATGACCATACGATAGTGTCGCTGTTAAAGATCATATTCTGCGAAGCAATAATATACGGCAAACTAAAGGAAAATTTGAAATTTTAATAAAATTCATATTTCATGTACCTAAATTTTCTATCATAATTTGTTTCTTTCGAAATCTCCGAAAAGATTGTAACTATTCAGTTACATAATATTATCTTCTATTCCTATTGCTCCAGCAGCGGTCACACCTCACAGCCGTGTAAAAGGACAGGTCTGATGATCGTTTTGCAGGTGAGGATGCTTGGGTAAACATATGGTCCTAGGCCATATATCTCTTCCAGACAACCTTTAGATGGACTAAACACTTTAAGATTAAGTAACTGTTGTAGTTCACTGTACCTAACAGATGTTTATTTATTGTGGCATATTGACCTATTAGCGAGGACAAAAGCCATCCAAAAACCGACTAATCGAAATCTGTCTTCACTTCCTTAATAGGCAAATATGATGGAATTATATATCCAGTCCCATATTAGATACTGTTTTTTTTCTCAATCTAAGTCTATACCACACAAAGCACTTTTATTTCAAAAAAGGAAATGGACCATCCCATTTACCTTTTTTGAAATAAAAGCTTCTACACGAGTTATTTATTATTGTTATACAATCAGAGGATCAACAACGAATTTATCGGGCTAAAGCACTTGATTGTTACACGGTTGACGTTATTAGTTAATATGACTCTCCAGCCCTGGGTGGAATTTAATGGTGTGTGAAATTGATATGAATATCGAATGATATTCTATCAGACTAAAGCTCGTCAAACCCTTCGTTGTTATGATGTACCTAAACCCTCGTTTTCGCTTAGGTTTAAAACATGGAATTGAAAAATTGCAATACTTTAGTGTGAACGCTAATGATAGCCAGGCTACGAACCCGGGACCTCTCGATCGCAAGACTGATTCCTTAACCACGAAGCTACTGACTATTTATTATTTGTGTGGGACAGAAAAAACCTTACATACCCGTCTATATCCGGATAATCGGCTATATCTGGCAACCCTTCTGGGCCTCCTACGGTGATAAAAAAAATAACCGTTCCCATTGCTTTCGCAAACTCTCTCACACGCAAGCCGCTGAACTCAAGTATTTTGTTTAAAAAAGCCTCAGCCGACGATGTTCACAAAATAATTAAAAGGCTAAACTCGAGGAAAGCTCCAGGTGCAGACGGCATCAGGGTCTTGGACATTAAAATGATAGGTGGCAGTATAAGTGGCCCCATTGCTGACTTAATTAACCGAAGTATGGAAAATTTATCAAGAATATTTTTCTGGAAATTTTTATTTTCTAATTTTAAACGAGGAAGCGTAGCTTGTTCGCTATGGTGTGTTAGAAAGTAAGATTCATGAACGTTGAAATTGACTGCTTGTAGTCTGTAGGTATAATTAATTTTTTTGTGTGTAACGCGCTTTTGAAAATCGAATTCACAAGTAAGTAGTAGCGTGATGATATATAGCCTAAAACCTTCCTCGATAAATGTACTACCCAACACTGAAAGAATCATTCAAATCGGACCAGTAGTTCAAGAGATTAGCGCGTTCAAACAAACAAACAAACAAACTCTGCAGCTTTATAATATTAATATAGATAGGTACAGTCAGCATCAGATCGCTTTTTCGGACTCAACAGTCGCTTTGTGTTGGGCCCACTCTTCGCCCCATCGTTGGGACACATTCGTCGCTAATAGAGTGGCAAAAATTCAATCTGAATTAGCGCCACAAAATCTCTTTCACGTTGCTGGCACCGACAACCCAGCCGATTGTCTCTCTCGTGGAATAAATCCGCTTACGTAATACTTGAAAGCCTAAGGCTAAATGTGTTAAATATAACCAAGAAGATGCAAAGTTGAGGGAACAAGCATTAATCAAACATTGCACTCCGAGTACGTGACTCGTGCTGTCTGATTTACTGACATACGTGCGCGTTGCCACTTAATTTCCAGATCCTGTTCCATCACTTGAATCCTATACACCCGGATTCATTTCGAAGTATCAATCTCATTTATTGATTTCAATTTAATCGTCAATTAAAAAAGATGGATACTTTCCCTTTTGTTGAATGCGAAAATGATCTAAACAGTTCAACATAAAACCTCTACTTTTTATCATTGACTATGAGAAAATAATTACTCAGTGATTATGAATCAAATTTGCACAGAAAATGGGCGATATTTTTTTTCTTATTTTAAAATTTTAAACTGAACCATATTCCATAGTCAGATATTACGTTTTGTTTTTAGTGCGCTTTTAGGTATTCCCACCCAATTGAGCAGGGGAAACTGGGGAAGTACCTCCGCCCTACAGAATACCGCGATTATAATAACTCCGTGTTGTATTCCCAGCGGTGAATAGGGTAGCCAGAGCTCACTGGAGAATTTGTGCTGTCAGTGGGATACTACAATATACTAGCTAATACCCACGGCTCCGCTCATATGAATATCGTTTTTCACGGCTTTTGGTCATATTTGTGGCGTGGTGGTAGTAAACGCGGCCTCTACGCAGGAGGCGCGTGTTCGAATCCCGCTCAATGCAAATATTTGTATACATCAATATGTATATTTGTATTGGTTCGAATGTTTCTATGTATATATTTACAAAAAAAAACCATCCCGACGCGTTTAGCGTGAATTGCGCAAAGGTTGGTGTCTTCAAAGAGACCTACCAAATACGCCTCGCTAGCTTCCTGCAGTGCCATAACAGCAGAGCTCTGGAAACGAAGATCGGTCTTGAAGTCTTGTGCGATTTCACGTACTAGACGTTGGAAAGGCACATCGCTGCTCGGTTCTGACGGCCAACCAAAAAGGACATACCCTTTAATCTTACATAACAAAGCATCTTGTTCTATTGCTTTCGCAATGTCTTTGTAACAAATAGGTAAACACTCTTCTACTACGTTCAAATAATCTACCCCGTGCGCGGAACGACCTTCCTGAGCTAACGGTAACCGCGATAATGCGTCGGCCGGACCGTTGTCCACCGATCGTACAAATTCAGTTAACTATGTAGTATATATAAAAAATAAGTATTGTATCTACCTGATGGAATTACGTCATCCTTTGTAGGTGATAGTACCGGCGCAGAAATCTCTTCAAAGTCGTTCCCTGTTGAGTATAATAGGTTAGCTACATCAGGTCCAAGTTCTGTTATGATAATGATAAAAATAGTTATATTAAGGATTCTTTAGATATTTCAACTGATTTTGATGATTTACAGTGCAATTTATGCCACGATCACCATGAGCTAATTTCTCACTAAACAAAACTTCGTGAAAAGTCAAGAAAGACGTCTTACAGCGATATAAATTCTTAGTCCAAGAGATACCATCAAGATTTTCCATTAATAAATGATGGGTACAGGGACCAAGCTACCAGTGGTTGGCGCCAGAGAAAGGAATATTATTATTATTCTTATTATTTTATTTGTTTATAATAAGAGAATTAAATAGTATGATTTAAAAAGATTATTGTCATATGTGTCATAAATATGTAACATTTGCAAATTCAAAACCACAAAAAAGTCGAGTGAAAACTAATCATAATAGATTCTTTATGTGAATACCTCGCCACGGAAAGATCAAGACAGGGTTTTGGTTTTATCTGTCAAAATCCAATTTACTAACCTGGATTCCCATTTAACGATGTTTTGTGTTTATTGGTCCCGGAGCGGCCTCGGCGCGGCGCCGGCCCGTCCGTCGGCACGGCGCGGCCAGTTCGGCGCGGGACGCGCGCTCACCTGCTGAGCGAGTGAGATCGCTCGCGGGACCCAAAATAATCCTGTAGAGAGATATAACAAAACAGTCGAAACATGTATTTCTTGTTTTGTTAAAGATGATCATAGAACTTGGTCAAAATATTTGCCTCATGTTCAATTAGCTTTAAATAGTAGTGTGAATCTAGCTACAGATTTCACTCCTAATTTTCTCATGTTCGGTAGAGAACTTATTTTTGAAATAACACCCACATTTCACCAAGAATTGTATTCGGTCCCACGTAATGTGGTAGTGAGCCTATGCCGTATTCCGGACACTATTGTTGACTCGAGCCATGCATATGAGGCTGAGTCTGGGCTGTATACATTTGTCTGATGTTAAACAGCCCAGACTCAAAAATTGTAATTATAAGTTGAAACAAAATTTAATT
This sequence comes from Eilema griseolum, assembly GCA_963662185.1. NCBI lineage: Eukaryota > Metazoa > Arthropoda > Insecta > Lepidoptera > Erebidae > Eilema > Eilema griseolum. The sequence goes on from OY759251.1 coordinate 7,015,622, forward strand.
ATGATATTTTTAATTGAGCCCACAACGTCTACAAATAGGACTTCATTACATTACTGTAACATAAGTTACCTCATGTATGTGATTTAAACTAACAATATTTCAAATCTTCAATAATGAAAGTAGCGTGACTATTTAACATTTTCCGTTGTGATTATTTTGCCTGAACCTGCGCAATAGCAGCGGTGAAGCCTTTTCTTTAATATAATAACTGTCTTAGAGGAATGTTCCTGCTGGAAGCCTCAGGTAACATAATCTTCAATTTCTAGTCTTGTTATTACATTGTTACATAATGTTTGTAAGAATTAGATTATAATAATAAGTGGTACTCGGACCTTAATTTATGACTCACTACATTTTTTACCTTATTATTACCGCATAGATACTATAAATCATAAAAGGGAGCTTATAAATCTTACAATTTGACATGATCCCTTTAGATTCAATCACATCTAATTTATCGTTTCACGTTGATTTATACGTCGTGAAAATAACAGTTATAACTGACTTGTACAGAAACTCATTACAATTCTAAATTTGAAATTCGGTCTTAGCAAACAGAACAAATTGTGTCGCAACAGAATTGTTTTAAAATTTATTGCTGACGGATCGTTCCCGACATAGTAGAATTTGGACCACCCCATCTCTTCTCATGCGGTATCGTAGAAGGCGACTAAGGGATGGGGCTGTTTAACATCAGACAGATATATATTTACAGCCCAGACTCCGCCTCAGATACAAGGCTCGAGGCAACAATAGGCTTAGAATCAACTGTGCGGCCAGATTCAGTGTAAGGGTTTAAATGGTAGTAAATAATAATTCCAATAAATTAAAGGAACGTTTCTATTTCAGAAATAAATCTGCCCTGGTATTATTGGCCCATTTGCAAAGCCTGAGAGAAGTCTCGAATTGACAACAACTTTCCTAGAATTCATTCGACAAGGTTCACTCAGTTTAAGTAGAGATAAGGTTGGGTAGTATTTCCCATAGTATAATTATTATAATACTTATACTATATCATCACAGAATATAATTCATTAATTTGTATGGCAAATTTAGTAGGACCGAGAATCGGTCGTAAACCATATTTTATCTCGGGTTTAGGTTTCTATGTATCACGGGAATAGGAAAAGGATTCCACGAGGGCAAGACCGCGAGCGATACCTAGTATATTGTAGAATACTTAATAATTAATCTAGTACACAGAAGCATATACGTCATCCACTTATCAATCATAAACTTCATATCTCTTGCTGTGGAATCCTTCGACAATCCTTCAAGGAAAAGGAAATTAAAAGGCACAGTCAAAGCAATTCATAGTTTGCCGCATGGGCTTAAACTGAAAACTTCGCCTGCTACGAGCTTTCTCGCTGCTGTGTTTACATATACTCGCCGAGGGATGCCGTGAGCTTACTTTAATTATATTTTAAATCTAAACTTCAAAATAACCTAAAAATGCATTGGTGACATAAGATCATATTGACATAAAATTGGCATAAGCAAATAGATACCAATAGAGTAGCTACTTTTATTAGAATAAACTGCCAAGTGTAGGTTGTCTAACTTCGGTCTTACAAAAAAATCGAAATGTTTTTCCGCATTCTAGAATCCATAGCATAGCAGTTAAGCTATGTTTGTTCTGGATATAGTGTTTTTTATACCCTCGATAGTCAGCTTAGATTTCACACGCATGTCTCCGTCTGATTTCCGTTCGCCTACAGACCCATAATTTCCCCCATAAAGCCCCATTCCGTTGTGAATCTACCTGATGAATTGTAGCAACATCAATACTCTTAAATAATATTGACGACCTCCGTGGCGTAGCGGTAGAGCATTCGACTGCTATGCAGGGGGCGCGGGTTCCTATGCGAGCGTGTTTTTATACCTCTCAATTAAGAGGATCGAATTATCTAGAAAGCTCGCGAGCGACAAATACCTATTCCTTTGATCTTGCCGCCGTCGCTGACCTTCGAGTACATTCTCGATATTTACCTATTGTTTGTTTATATTTGAGAGTGTAGGTACCCGTACCCGTAGGTACGTTGAAATACCCAATTAATACAGCTAATTAATTCAGGTGTTTACCTCAATTAATTAGCTGTATCAATCTCTTAATTACAATTTCTTATTTCTTTTAACAGCATCATTGATTCTGAGACGAAACAAACGAGGTTTGCACGGTCAACTACCTAGTGTTGAAGAAAATTCACAGAATATTAGAAGCGTTGCAATGACATTTCCATATATTTACCTTGCTCGCGGTGATGGTTCGCTGTGCGTATGCTTCGGTGGCCTGCGCCTCCTTGTGCAAACAAATAATGCTCGTGAAGGAGGAGGCGGGACGGGAGCGGCAGCGGGAGCGATGGAGAATCGCAAGCCGCGCTGCCTGCGTACTGAGGCAACTCGAGTGACGGGGATTGATGTAGCCCTGCCCGGCTCTTATAAAATAATCATGGTTTATGTTAACAATGACTAATTTGTGGACGAAACATAATAATTCTGCTGAAACATTGCTGCAAGCCTAGCTCAGCAGCAGATGCTACAAATAATTGGCATAAAAAAGGAACTAATATCTTTATTTGTTTTTGTCAGCACAAATTCTCCAGTGAGCTCTGGCTACCCCACTCACCGCAGGGAACACAACACTAAGTTATTATAACCGCGATTAATTATCTATTATTTGATAGATTATTAATTTTTTATTAATTCGCTTAGTCTGTAAGCCTTCCTAAAAGAAAGGTACACAGTTAAATTATTACTATTTTCGGCTAATTAATCAATAGTTTATTACTATATCAAGGTTTGTTGTATTCTAAGTGGTATAAAAATATATTAATATATTTTTATACCACTTAGAACACAACAACTATATCAAGGTTTGTTGTATTCTAAGTGGTATAAAAATATATTAACTCAGTAATGCATACAAAGTTTTGTCATTAGACTCATCTAATTGGTCCACATCTATCTTTGGTTTTTTGTTTTGCTGTATATTCCTAAAAGGAACAAAATAAAATTAGAGATAAATGAACAAATGGATCAGTAAAACAATGAAATGTTCATTGTACGGAGTTCGGACCTCCATTAGTTCATTGTTTCCTTCACCCCTGCTTCTTTTGGGTCGCGCTGTACTGTCCTTTGTCTCGCTCGTCAAGAGTGCCACTCTTGACGAGCGAGACAAAGGACAGTTCTCGTTACTCTCGTGTCATTTTTTTATAAGAACAACATAGCACGTATCCCTGCCCCAGCTACAACACATGACCTTATATCGATATCGACTCGTTATATAATATCACTAGCTGTTGCCCGCAGCTCCGTGCGCGTGGAATTTGATCCTGTAAACTTTTTTTTCGTGCGGAAATATTATTAAAAAAATCCTTCCACATATAGTAAGTAGTCTATTCTTAACTATTTTATGACGATTTTTGCAACTTACCTCCTGTGTCGTATTTCCATTTTTAATACGTTTATAGCACATTTGAGATATTTGCTGTGCTCTGGTGTTGTTAGGATCTAGATAGAAACTAAATTCCTAAATTTGTACAAAATATACAATATTAAATATACAAGTGTATAAAAATATATACAGGAAAATAATCCTATACAACAAAGATAAATAAAAATATAAGATCTTTTGATGTGGAACAATTTGTTAATATGGAGTAGAGTTACACCACTGGAGTCCCGGTAACCGCGCACCGGTCCTTGTTTGATTTTCACCTCCTTCCATTCACCTTTATCAACTTTACTTTCCGTCGTCCCCGAGACGAACAAAAATACTAAATACGTCCACCAGCGCATTGCTGTGACCGAATACTGATGGAACAGTTAAATTATTGTTAGGCTTTTATATTTTTTACATTCAATTACATTTATATATTTTTCCTTTGCAGAAATATCTGTTAGAACTATTAAAACAATCAAGAAGGAAGGTTCTATAAACCAAGGAGAATGGAATACACCCGGCAAGAAACGCCCTCGTCAGGGCACGGAAAACGAGAGACCTTAATTTAGTTAAACTTTTTTACCCGATTACGGTGAAGCAAAAGGTGGGTTATGTTATTTTGACAGGTTATGTATGTTTGTAGGTTAATTTGTTCCCTCATAGCTCTTATTGAAAACTACTTATTGAAACTGGACAAAGAAGGTATTGTTAGAAGCGTCTTGGTTGCGTGCTGGTTATAGACTATACAACATGTCACTGAATCTGGAATGTCATTAATTATTGATATAATTATTTGTAATACTTATAATTATTATTGAACATGTTCTGTAGCTGTAAATTATAATAAAGTATCAAACCTGAAAACGATATAATGTACAGACTTAACAAACTAATAAAATTGTACAGTAGGAGGCAATTGAATAAAAGTCCCTACGTCTCCTCCTGTAAGAACCTGTCTCTACAAACCTTCTGTATATTCTAGAAACCGTAGACTGGTTTAAATTTAAATTTCTACCAATCGTTCGTTGATCCAAGCCCTCCCGCACCAATGCTACAATTTGTGCCGCTTGTTCGGACGAAGTATCCATATTATGGTTCAAAAACTCTCGATGTGTTTTTTTAGACCTGCTAAGCTTACCAAACTAAAAAAATAAATAGGATATTTCATCTACACAATTAAAAGACATCAAACATTTAATTCGTTTATAAACTTTTAGGTTCATTATATAGCTATTATGTACAGGTAATATATGTGCCGTAAATTCAGACATTAGGCAGAGTAATTGTGTAGCCATGGCACTTACAGGAGAACAGACACACACACACACACACACACACACACACACACACACACACACACACATACACACATTACTCTTGAATACCAGGGAAAATGAGTAAAATCCCTTCAGCCTTATAGCATGAAAGAGTGACAGATGGGGTTACAACAATTTCTCCTTATTACAGATTCAAACTCAGTCGAACGCTCTACCGTTTCACTGCAAAGGTAATTTGTAGATACACTTCTGCCTACTCCATCGGGAAGGTTTAACTTCTTTGAATTTGTCTTTTTTTTATTGTTGTCATATTGTTTCTGAGCATAAGTTGCCATGGATGGCGAATACCCTACCTGGCCAGAGTAGATGACTGGAGAGTGCAGAACCAGGACAGAAGGGGTTAGTGGCAACCCCTTCCAGCCTACTGTCAGTCTTCTCCCTAGGCAAAACTTTCCCTGGATCAGATGGCAGTCCCTAAATACCTACAGAATACCGCAGTTATAATAACTTCTCGTTGACTTCCCAGCGGTGAGTAGGGTAGCCAGGCCTCACTGGAGAATTTGTTATTCGACAATGCTCACCGAGTGCCCAGCGTGGGTGACGCCGAGACGGGAACTGGTGACGGCTTTGGGAGTGAGAGTTCTTACGCTCGCCACCTTGCTCGCGGCGATGGTTCGCTGCGCGGATGCGTGGGATGCCGGCCGGTGTCACCTTCTGCGAGCAAGTAATGCTCGTGAAGGAGACGGCGGAGCGGGAGCGAAGGAGAGTCGCAAATCGCGCGGCCCATGAGCAGAGGTGACTCGGGCGTCGTGGGCCTGGGGGTGACGGCCGACTGTTGGAGCCGCCTGTGGCTCACCACCTATTACGTGGGACCGAATTCAATTATCGGCGAAATGTGGGTGTTAATTCACCTCTGCCTAACCCTCCGGGGATAAAGGCGTAATTATATGTATGTATGTGTGTAATTAATACCCATATTGAGGGAGTTGAGAAAAAATATATACTCCGTCATTTGTAGGATCTATATAGTGGTAATCAGCGGGGACTTCATTAACATTATGCCCTGGTATTATGATGCGATCATAATCGTGTAATATTTTACTACGATGAGATCGTAGTTGTGTAAAAATGAAAAATTTGTATTTATAATATGACGCAATTTTAATAGATGTCATAATGAAACCATGACCTTGAATTCTGTAAACTATGTAATAACCAAAATTAACTGAGTTTTCAGTTATTGTCATTTGTGAGGAATACCATATAAAACTAACTATTATGCTGTGAAACAAAAAATATTTTCTACAACTTAAATTGATTAGGTAGGTCTGTTACAAGCGCCATGATCACGGTGTACTGACGACCGCCGAGCTAGTTGTTATTGGGTTCGAGGACTCTGTAGTCCCCACACACCCGAGAAGAAGGCCAGATCGTGAGAGATGGCCGGGGTGCGAGAGATATGCCTGTCAACCTCACCTTCGGCAACCAGGACTGGAGGTCTATAGTAAAGTAGCGGAGATCTTGATGAGAATAAATAATTTGAGGGTATTGAACTTTCAAATCAGTCACTGAATCACTCTTAAAACGAATTCCATGAACAGTTTTTCGGTTGTAACTTTGTTATTTATTGATGTATCTCTCAATTACAGGTGAATGTTTCAATTTGTATAACATGGTTATTGTTATAATTGTTTTATCTTATATAGCTTTTGTTTATTACAGGTAAGATTTTCCACTTAGTAATATTATATAATTACTAGTTCTTAACCTTTATTCACATGTGTGAAAACATAGGACACCCCTGGTTTTGCATACGTCCATAGGCCACGGTAACCGCTTCCCATCAGGTGGGTCGTGTGCTTGTCTGCCAACTAAGTGGTATAAAAAAAAATCCTTTCCCAAATATTCAGGACTCTAATCCATCCATCTCCTCTTAGATCTTCCTCTCCTCTTGTAGTACTACAAACTCGAACCCAATCTCGATCACGTTCACGACACACGATGCTTACTGTATCCACTCGCGATTTTGTTTTGGCTTGTTCCCGGTTGTTTTTCCAAAGACGGACCACTGGATGGCAGACGTTTTAAATACCTATAGTTAAGAAGTCTGACGGCTTCTAATGATTCTTTGCTAAATCCCGGATTGCCATCTACGCACTGATACCACCGTGCGAGTGTACGTGTATGGGGGAGACACGTATTGAAATATTTCCGCACATAATCATAGGCCCTAGGACTTATAAAATGCAAAGTTAATGCAAATTTTCTCAACTGCGGCGAATATTTTCTCTCTGCAATTTCTTTACAAATAAACCTTTTTAAAAAATCTTTATTCGCAGGATCTATACTACATAATATATCTGCAGCCTCTTCATTAATCATAAAACGAGCTTTGAGCTGCTCTATGATATTCGATAATTCAGCTGTTTTTCTTTTTAATCTCCAAGCTTTGGACCTCAATACAGCCATTTTCTTTTTTCTTTCTTCAGCTAAGAGTGTCTTCTTCTTTAAAGATCTCTTTAACTTTTGCTTCCGAGGGGTTTCCACATCCAACGACATAGGGACCGAGCAATCGGCCTGCAAAATAAAATAAAAAAAATAATGGGCATTTTTACAGGTTACAGGAGCTAACTATTATTTAGTAATATTAGGTACTAGGTACAAATACAATAATATTACACAAAAAATAATCTATGTTTAAAAAATACTCACTGAAGAACTTTCAATTTCCATAGCCATTGACGTTGAACCTGATTGTTCTCCACTAACTTCATGGTAATCCTAGAAATTAAATAAAAAATAGTTCTTAAACATCTATTAGAATTAACTTACAAACTTATCTTTGAAAACCTGAGTGTATGTATGTTGGTAAACTTACCACAGGCAGTTGACTAGTACTAGGCTGCTCAAATGTAACTATCGCTATCCTGCTCTTTTCGCTATCCTGTCAGAGTTCACTGGAGAGTTTTTGTGCTGTCAGTGGGATGACCAAAGACTTGTCCTGCTTTGTCCTCTCCACTGACGGCACAAAATCTCTGTTCTTACAGGGTCGGCAGCACGGATGTGACTCCACTGGTGTTACACCCGTTCATAGGTCATGGTAATCACTTTCCATCAGGTGGGCCGTGTGCTTGCCTGCCACCTAAGTTGTATAAAAAAAAAACCTAAAACACACAATACAATACATAAACAATATATATAGTAACGTAATACTGTAACCTTGGTATATAAGGGCATTTACACAGGTACAAATAGTGCTCCACTACCATAGTTTTGAATTTATTTAAATTCTGAGCTTTCCTTATGTCTACTGGTAGCTTATTCCATAGACGGATCGCCGTAACTGTGAAGGAATTGTTGTAAAATGTTGTTTTAAGCGACGACATCCTTAGCCTTAACATTTCTGACGACCTTAGATATCTATTATGAGTATCACGTAGGAACTCAAAACGTCCCTTAAGATAAGAAGGAGTTGTAAGTTTGAGTAATATGTTCTACAATATACAGCAAAGAAATGATGTGAGTATTCCGGCGAAGTCGAATGATACGAGAGATGATTAAGACAATGATTCATTGATAAGTGTACAAAGAGAACAGACGCCTGTACAGGGTACAGCGGTTATCGTCACACAAGAAGCATCTGATGAGGCCGCCAAGCTGAGTGCCACCATTGTAGCACTTAGTGTCTGTAATGGTGACCCTCTTTCCTGAGACTTTGCCTTTAGCTTACCATCAGGCGAGGTGAGGTCAAGTTGGCGTTTCCTATATAAAAAAAAAAAAAAAAAAAAAACATGTTTGCGATAGGTCAGACTGATAAAGTGAATTATTGCTAAAGTGATATGAATGAAAAGTGTATTAAACTTTTATTGTGCGGGAAACAGTCTCTGTAGCTGGCGGTAATGAACGCGACTGTTACGCAGGTGGCGCGAGTTCTCGTGAAGGAGGAGGCGGGACGGGAGCGACGAAAGATCGCAAGCCAAGTAGCCCGCGTACGAAGGCAACTCGGGCGTCGGAGGTCGATGAATGACCTCCGCCCCCCATGAGTGCACGCGGCGACGGCGCCTCTCCATTCCCGGGGACGAGTTGGAGACTCTGTGGTCCTCACCTCGTCTCGAGAGGGACAGTTCAAGAGAGATGGGCCTGAGTCGGCCGGGGTGCGAGGGATATGCCTGTTAACCGCACCTTCGGCAACCAAAAACGACCCACAGGCGTTTTGGTTAGTTCGAGTACCGGAGACGGTGTAGGAGATTATGTCGGACTCGAACCGACTAAAACGCACGCCGCCTGTGGGTCGCTTTGGTTGCCGAAGGTGAGGAAGATAATGATACTTATATTTATTTGTATGCGTAACAAAGCTGAAAATAAAGATAAAATAGGAGATAGGACACGGCGGTATTTCCTTACCTGGTATTTCTTCTTTATAACTATTAACTATAGACTTTTGAAATTTAATTACAATCTCAAGGGCTTTTATTGAATGTATTCGGAATGATTCAAGGCTCTTTAAGCGTATAATTTCCAACATCTGGGCCATCATCACAAGCATAGGTGAAATCATCTCAAAAAGGAAGATTACATTTATGGCGTAAAGATAACACTCGGTGGTGTGAAAACAACATAGTACCGAACACTGAATCTGGTAGAATAAGTGTAAATATGTGGGGGTGGATTAGTGCACAAGGGCCGGGTGAATTAGAATTTATACCTACGCGTGCAAATAGGACTCGGACCGAATAAAACTTCATGCCTTTTTGTGTCTTAGATCGTGTTTTATAAGGCATTTTCCTCACACCTCGGCGAACCCACGGCTATCTCCGGTTACGGGATCCCTAGGGTGTAAGAACCACGGTGTCCCTATCTAACCATCTGATATTATTATTACGCAGCCGCCCCCAGACAGTTTGAAACACATTTTGATCAGTGAAAATTTTAATTAGCCGTTTCTAACTTTTAAATAACTTGGTAACCCTAATTATTAGCTGTAAGTGTTCCTAATATAAATTAAATCTATAAATATGAGTCCTATTAACATGATAAATATTGAAGTAATTATTTTTGTACATTTAAATGTGGTGTATGAGAGTAAAAAATGATTTCTTTCTTTCTTTATTTATTTTCTAAACATAGGTATAGTTGGCGAAATGTGGGATATTTCTATACCTCTGTTTAATTTTTTTGATTAATCGGTGTAATACTTAGTTATTACTAGACTAAAACTATATTTTCCGTCGTCATGGAAAGATGCCTTAATTACTCCCTTACCGAAGAAACCCAAACCCCAGTTATTGACCGATTACCGCCCTATATCCATACTGCCATTCCTATCCAAAGTTCTCGAACGTCTCGTTAATAACCAATTAAGTGCGTTTATCTCCAAAAATAATCTCCTCAATACCTGTCAATAATATCATATTTTGTTGACCTTATTAAAATATAAAGTTAGTAAAACACGGCCTCAGGCTCTTATTCACGCTTACAAGCGATTGATTGAGATGATGATGCTTTGAAAATAAATGTTCGTTTACCAAATCAGCTACCATTTAAACAGATTTGTCAATATATCTCTAAGTCCAACCCATCAAGTGTGGGGCCGTCTCACGCTACGCTTTCCATGACAGAGATTCCGTAATATTAAATTATACGTCAACATTTTGATCGAAGCTCACTTCAAGTGAGGCTTTTGACACTGTTTTGGTTGATTTTGACGGATTAATATGGTGCAATGTGCTATTGATGAAATCCAAGTAACTGAGTAAGATCTAAGGAACCAAAACGATCCTGGCATACATCTTTTGCTTCTACTACTTTCTTAATCACATACACCCGCCAGTTTCGTGTACTCTTCACATGACCTTTCTTACATACATACCAGTACAATAAAATAAAATTTACAGCAGTAAAATAAAGTAAAAGAAATGTTAGATATATGATCCCATTACAATCTAAATCGTCAATTACAAGATAGAGTCCATTATTATATAGGATCCATTTTACTATCTGATATGTTTTTTAACAATAACAAATCACCTATTTTATAGTATACAGGATTTATATTTCTATCGTAATTACATTTTCTATTAACTTTACTGGTAATTCACGAACCGGTTCGTGAAATTGCATTTTCAAAATCAAATATCCTTAAAACTGTTAGTTGTTATATAATTTTAATGTAGCACTTCATTATACACATTATTTATGGTAATTTTTCGAGAAGAAAAAAGCAAAGTCATTATCCCTATATGACTGATCAAGTAAAAAGTATTATTGGATTTTTATGAGTCCAGAAAATATCCCTATTAATGGCAATTAGTTACATGGGACTGAGTACAGGTGTTAAATGCGAATGTTTTGGTAAATTCAGGCACGAGAACATAAAATAATAACTCTGAATAGTTCTTGGTAAGGATGAACTTCTTGCGGATTCTGGAGACGACTCCGACGTCCAGGAACTCGCCATATACGCACTCTTCTCGAATCAGGATGAAAACCGAAGCAAGATTCGTCGGAAAACAGAACCCGTGCCCATTGATGGTCGGTCCACTGTAAATGTGCGTTAATAATGCAATAAAATTTTAAAATGGAGGCAAGCATGTGCATACACATATTATGAGAAATGATTTGTTATCCCTTAGACTAAACAATCTGTCACAATAGGCATCGTCATTATCTAAGGGAGCATTGTGTTAAGGTGAAACATACAAGAAGATAGGGTATTATCAAAGTAGGTCAAACATATAAAAGGAACCACAGATTGCTCTAACCGGCTTATTATTGTCGCTTAGAATTGATATTGAAAGCTAGTAGCAAGCCAGTTATAGTTAGTACAATTTATTTATTTAATGTTCCTAGTAGTACGAAGTCTGTGACATAATCCACAATAGGTACATTATTAATTATTATTTCTTACATCGTGAACTTCGAGAAATTTACACGCTAAACAAATATATATTTATACGACACATTGTGATATGCCGCAACCGTATTCGCCATCCGAACTATATAATGATATAGATTTACCTATGGGCGCTGGTAAGTTATTTTTATACAACGATTTTTAAGCCTTTTTATAAGTATCAAGGTAAAGGGTGTACAGAACTAGCCCCATATACCATGCCATGGGTTTAGCCAGCTTTCTTTTAGGGCTAGGACAAAAGTGAAATATTGATATGGGTATCTATATTTATGTATTATATTTATGTTATACAGGGTGTATTTTTGAAACGGGGCAGTAAGGGCAAGTACCTTAACCGTTGCAGTTACAGCAAAACGTTCTTAAAAGACCTTCCCTAACTTTTTGGGACATTTTGAACTGCATTCACAGATTTTGACTAGTCTCTATGTTCGGTGAGTACTGACGCCTGCAATTCTTTAGGTGAAAGTGTAGCCAACGAAGGCATGAAGTTCCATTTTATTCCGGCTTATAGTCCTCATATGGGAGGTCTCTGGGAAGCAGGTGTCAAATCTACCAAGTACCATTTGCAAAGAGTGTTGGGAAACTGTAATCTGACATATGAAGAGCTCAACACTACTTTAATACAAATTGAAGGAATTTTGAATTCCCGACCGTTGACTCCATTATCTTCTGATCCAGCTGATTGTTCTCCGTTAACGCCAGGTCATTTTATAATTGGACGACCCTTGACATGTTTGATCGACTATAGATTTAAAGATTAGCTCCAAAATAGGTAAATAGGTAGTGAAAAACTAGATTGCATATTTCGCAGATTGTATTAGGTGTGAGCAATATTGACTTCTTTTACACAACTTAGGTAGCAGACAAACCTACCTGAAGGAAAGTGATTACTGTGACCTATGAACGTGTGTACTGTAAACTACTAGCTATAGGTAAACAATCAAGCTATCAATTAGCCCACTGCAGTCCACTTCTGGACATAGGCCTCTCCCATTGTGCGCCATTTTATCCGATCCTCGTCCGTCCATCTGGGTAGGGGGTTCCAAACTAAGTTCACTCCTAATGGCGAAATTCTCAATTCTTTGCCTACCCTCATGCGAGAGAAAATTAATGTGAGGAACATTAAATATAAGCTCAAGTCTTATCTTTTAGCAGAATTGATCCATTTTAAAATGCAATTCCTCATTTTAGATCGCTATCTTAATGAGAACCGTTTGAGAGTAAATCTCCTAAATAAACAAGCATTGTCAAAACACTCGACTCCATAAAAGTTTGGACGAAGAAATGTCAACTCTTTCTGAGATAATACCATTATCTGGTTTATCACCGTTACTTACATATACCACGTGACAATGGTGACACTCAGCTTGACGGCCTCATCATATTGCTTGACGGCATCAACACACAAATTTTAACCCATAGTATTACTAAGGGGTATGCAAGAAATTAAAACTCCCTTCAAGATGGGGTATGGTAGAACTTTTTTACATCGGTCATTCTGGAAGTCAATGGGAGAGGCGTATGTTCAGCAGTGGACTGTGTGTGGCTGGTATGATGATGATGATGATACCACTTAGGTGCCAGACAAGCACACGGCCCACCTGATGGAAAGTGGTTGACTATTGTTGACTCAAGCCTTGTATCTGTGCCCGAGTCTGAGCTGTATATATCTGTCTGATGTTAAACAGCCCTATCCCTTAGTCGCCTTGTACGACACCGCATGGGAGGAGATGGGGTAGCCTAAATTCTACTCTGCCGGGAACCACGCAATATGGAGCTCTTCAAGAGGGATATTAGAACGTTTTATACCTCTTAGGTGGCAGACAAGCTCAAGGCCCACGTGATAGAAAGTGGTTACCATGGCCTATGGACGTGTGTAACACCAGAGAAGCCACACTCGCGCTGCCTTCAATTATTTTTTGTTTTCTTCAACTTTGCATAAAAAAAATTACTATTTATATAAAACCACACACTTATAACAATAAGAACACTTGTACACAAACACGATTTAAAATTAAAAAAGAGCCTACCCACATCATTCTTACTACGCATATGTGTCGCGAGTTTTTCTAAATTTATCTTATGGTGCTTTTAATACATAAAACTGCCGGCTAAGGTCTCATTCATCATATTCTCTGTTAGTTAAGTGAATGGTAGTTATTTTATCTACTTTGTTCATTTTATCAGAATCACTTGTGAATCTTGTCGAATTCTTGATCTTTTAGGAATATATTTTTAGGTTCAGTGATTTCAAGCAAACGAGAGTACACAGTCGATTGTCTTCACACATGTGGACGTAGCCGGAGGCAACTGCTGGCAAGGATACGACGGTATTCTCGTCCCAATTGAACAGTTCGAATGGGGAAGCACTTCCGCGCTACAGAATACCGTGGCCACAATAACCTTCTGTTATGTTCCCGGTGTTGATTATGGTAGCCAGGGTAAATTGTCCACTGAAGTTCACTGGAGAGATTTTGATCTATCAGTGGGAAAAGTTGCAATGGTTCGCTTGGTCTGGCCTATGTAGGAACTACCGCAGCTGCAATCCACTTTATAAACACCCAGTGTTTGTAGAGGTATGACGTCCTTCGATGTTCGCACATATTTCGCTACTTTGGCGAACGGTTTAAAAATCGTCTTGATGGAAAACTTCCGTAAGCAAGATCCATGTTGTGTTCATGGCGGTGAGTAGGGTACCCAGAGCTCACTGGAGAGATTTTGTGGGTATTTCTTCGAAATTTCATTCTTCAACTGATTCATCTGGCCAAAATTAAATTACACTATAAGCTTTGTAACACATATTCATATGAAAATATGGATTCCAAAGATCATATATTTGAATGAGGGACTCATTTTTATACAGTAGTTTTCATGATATCGACATTCAAATATTTTGTGCCCAGAGGAATCAGAATTGGTAACAGATAAATCAGAAACAAAAAAATAAATTAAAAAACTTTAATACTTAATCAATTAGACCCATATCTGGCACGGTTGGCTGTGCTGGTGCTGCTGCAGCTTCTGCAGAGGCTCTTGGCGGCGCAAGTATTCTAATCTCATTGGTGATTGTGAGTTTGTGCCGTTTGGAGTAGAAACGTTTGGGCCGTAGGGTCCGAGCGCCCGCAATCTCTTCAGGGAGATTGCGAAGCGTATGGTCGACGCTTCTCGTGACCAGAGGGCTGGCCTCTTCTTAGGTCAGAGATATAAGCATTGCCTTACAACGTGGCAATGCTGCCAGACTTCTGGGAACGATACCACAAGAGGCATGCAATGCGGAGGAATTCCACGACGCAATTTAAATTTTGTTTTTTTTATTATTATTTTTTATTAATGTAAATATTAACATAGATTTAATATACATTAAATGTATATAGATAAATAAATAGCTATTATCAATTAGATTAATATTTTACAATTAAAAAATCACAGTATAAACTAATTCTAGTAATGGCACTTGACATCAGTCTTAGTAATGTATCGTGTGTCCAACTATCAAAACAAACATACACAAGTAAGAAAGTTAATAACATTACTAAAAGAAATATTTTCTTGATTTTTTGCAAGGGAGCGAGCTGCTTTCAATTTCATCCTCAAAAAAATTTCTTCGTGACGAGATCCTGAATTTTTCGATGAAGATGGAGTGATCGTATTTTCCCCAATGGTGTCAGACACTTTTGTCCGTTTAAATATAAGAAAAACCCCGATCGTCTGAATCTGAGTGGTCCAAGGTTGCTGATGATCGACCCTTCATTAGCTAGCTATTTTTTGTTGTTTAGGTGTTAAATTCTGCAAGAACCTTCTCTCTTTCTTTTCAAATATGTTTCTTTAATTTAAATTTGCACTGAGTATACTTGTCTGGATCTTTTCTCATGTTTTCCATAACGCGTTCTGCCAGTCTCTTTTTTTACCTCCAGGTCGTGGCATTGTTGTAAACTACAATATTAAAAGAAAAAAATAATACAGATATTTAAAGATAAATAACTTTTCACGTTTTTATTAGGGAAAATTAATCTTAAAATTGCCATTTTATTAATAGCGTAATAGTTATAGTACAATGTAACAAAAATGCAAATTAAAATATTTAAACTAAGTACCAATGAAAGTATAAGGTTTAACAGAATCCGGCTCAAAGGACCATAAAATGTAGAGTTTCTACAAGCGGCTATACACTTGTAGCAGCTATACTTTAATACATATGTATGTATAAAAGCAAATTGACGCTATAAAACCGCTCCTTTCTAATCCATATGGTGTTTTGACCATATGAAGCAGGCACAGAGGAATCAGGATTTTGCCTTTAATTATGCATAACTCCAAATTCATACAGGCTTCAGTATTAAAAAAATTCCACATTAAAATATTAACTGAAAGCATCACGGCAAACGCAAATTGAGGTTTTAAAATAATAAAATAAATGTGATAAAGTAGACATTGTAATCAGAATGTCACCTGAACCAAGCACAGATGAATCATATATTTACCTTCGTATCACCAGGTTCTCTGGCTGCCAGCCGCATGTCCACCTCCTAGCTTGTTCGTTGCACGATTGGTTCCTCCCGCACGCAAAATCACTCTCCTAGCAGTATTACCCGGTCAACTATGGTCAAGCGCAGCTTGCACCATATTAGTCAGTATTATACGCCGGACACTTATGTTTTACTTATTTATAAAAAAAGTATAAGTAGTTTTAACTACAACGCATTATTTTATAAAAGGACAATTCCTTTCCTTTCCTTAAAAAATATTATTTATGTGAATTTGTCAAATGAAAAACGCCAGATCAAACATTTTCTTCCGGAAAATGGCAAACGGACGCGTTATATGAATCAGAAGAACATAGTTCAAATGTTTTTATTTTGTACCTAGACAACAACTATTTCTAAAATATCATTTGACCAAGTTAGAGACAAAGCTAAAGTATCCAAAACAAAAATTCACAGGCAATTATGTTAGTTGGTTACAGAAATACACCCATAGACATAGAAAATTTTGTCTTCGAAGAACTACCCTTGTGCTATCAGTGGGAAGACTAAAAGCTCGTCCTGATTTTTTGTTCTGCACTGACGGCACAGAAAATCTCTGTTCTTACAGTGTCGGCAAGAACGGGTGCTCCAAATAGACAATGCAAAGCAGAGGAGCAAACGAAACGTCGGGGATGAAAATTCCCTTTCTTGCCCGTGTTACTACCAGTTCTACTACCAGTAGTAATACTGTTAATTTTTTTACCTTTCTTACTACTGCAGTAGTAAGTTGTTAGAATGGTAATTATAATTTACCCGTGTTAAATCATTTCTCTTTTAGCGTATAAAAGTTTCAGTTGAACTTTACTATCGGTACTACCAACCTTTGGGGGCATGTTTACAATTAAATATCAAACTAAAGTGCGGTAAACAACAAAATATGAAATGACTTAATCTTAGCGACCATCAGACTCTCCAAAACCGAGAGGAAAGTCTGTAAAGCCTGCCAGAGCTTCATCCGTCAATCAACAAGTGCACTGACCCCATTCCCTTTATTTTGTAAGAATTTATCAACCATTTCTAGATAATAATATAACAAATACCTTAGATAATGTTATTACTGGATTAATTGATATTAATAACGATACTATAATGTTATAGACAACTTGTTAATTGGTATGGTAAATTTGTTTTTGTTATTGAACTACCAATTACAAGACTTGCTTTCCACTAATTAAGCTTTTTTCTTTCATAGACATATTACTCGTAATTACGCTATGGAGTAAATTTGGCCTGTACATTGTACCTAAAGCCCCTGGTACTCCTATATTTTTGCTAGCCACTTTTCGTTTAGCTAAACTCCATATGAGCTCAATAGCATTTAAATCACAGTGGTATGGAGGTAGTTTAAGCACTTCGTGGCCATGTTGTTTTAGAAGTTCTTCTGCTTTATACAAGGGTTCAGGCTTATTCTCTTTAACGAGGCCAAATAGTTCATTGTAACGATAAATGTATGACAAATTCATTTATAATGGTTCTAGATTATCTACTCTTAATCTTAAGAATAAATTAATCTTAATCAGCATTTGTACTGACTCCTAGGTGACCTTAGAGACCCTCTGTATTATATCTCTCACCGTTATCAGATCTCCGGCTTCATCGTTCGAGTAAGCCGGAGTACTCACCCATTTAAAGTTTGAGAATAGGTTGAGGTCGTTTCGGCCCCAATGCCTCTAATCATTCGCTTTACCGGATGAGACTGTTCAAATCGACGCCAGCTATCCTGAGGGAAACTTCGGACGGAACCAGCTACTACTTTTTATTTTAAACTTTAGATATTAACTTCTTTGTTTGTTTGAAAAATGCATGACTTTACATCACTTTTTGATGGATTGATTATGTAATGAATATGCCATAGAGTTTTGGCGCCAATATGAAGAATGGCGCACAGCTTCCCGGAGGTTACAAAATTCAATAGAAAACTATTTTCTGTTCAAATGGAATATGAAATCAGTAAGACATTGTAGTTACTTTTTTATTGTTATTTATTTATTTATATAAATAAGTATTACACTTTCTTTTAGGTACCAGTAAGCCGTACGGGTTTGATATTTTTTCAATAATAAGTAGTCAGTTTTAGTAAATTCGCTCTTTAAAAGTGTCTTAAGTGGTAACTCTTTCAATATAAGATGGCGTCTAATCGTCTCAATATGTCGCGATAGTCGTCAAGATTGTACGTACTTTACTTCTGCAGTATCGTTTCTATATACTTATTTAGGCGTAATAGGTACTTACTTATGCATGTATTTACAAAAGAAAAGTAAGTAAAAGTAGGGTTATCAGCATTTCAGGATGCAAATTTGAAGCTATAGTGCTGTGTAGAATGTTCTATAATATCATTTTATATGTTAAAGAAAGATTAACATAGCAGATTAGGTGCCGATCATTTACAGATAGATTCACAAATAAACCATTACCGGCTACCGCTCATAAACTCACTTATAACCTATCCTAGCGACTTCTTACCATCAGACAAGGTAAAATCATATTGAAGTTTACATCCAAATAAATATTCTACAACATTCTACACAATGCTATCTAAACCCATGGTAAGCATAGCTTAACTAGCTTGTGTTATGGAATCTAGAATGCGGATGAACATACTTAGATACCTTTTTTTTTTTGTAAATACATACATATTATACATAGAAACACCCAGACCGTTAGTGTTGGATGTTTACTTACATCCAAAGGCAATGTTGTGAATTCTTGAGATGTGATGCGAAGGTACGAACGATCTGCAACATAGAACACAGAACAATAACCAAATTTGTTATAAGTACCAAACATAATTACTTAGTAGTTTTGTGATTTTTACTTCGGTCGTGGAAGCACCACAGCTGGGAACAATAGGTGGTTCGGCATTCCCGTCGTTAATCATCGAGTTTGACGCAAAGAGATTACCCAAGAGATCGGCTTTCTCCTTAGCGCCATGGGCCAGACCAAAATATCCCAGGCAATCCCGGAATTTCGAGAACCGGTTTATTCCGGGAGCGAACCCTAGTGTCTTTTCTCTATCTACCTGGCTCTCATTCACGCAAATACTCAAATATGGTGTTATTTAATAGAAGAATAGATGCACAGTACTAAATTGTATCTTTCTGTATGTATTGTTTGTGTACATAAAATAAATAGATATTATTACCTACGGATTTCTTTTACCTATGATACTGTTTTCGACATTCAACTATTGCTAAACTACAACATGAGCAGACCAAATATCTTAAATTGTAACACACCTACTTATAACCCTCAAAGAAATCGATCACTTGGATGTCGATTCCTGCTCGTCTTTTCTCCACTCCACTCGTTTAATGAAAAGCACCCTGAAAACACAAGTTAATAAGCTAGTAGAAGTAATGTTTTTTATAACCAGTTTTCTAAGGTATATTTGTTATAAAAATAGTAATAACCGAATCTCTGCAGTCGATGAGTAATACGGAATTATTGAGGTTTTGCTGACAGATGCGTACTTAGAAGGGAGCTCTTGTACTTAGAACTATGTGAGGAAGTGGCTTATACTCGTAGATAGGAATTACTAACATAGGTATGCGCAATAGTCAGTCAATTAGTTGAGAATGTCACGGGTTCGATATCTAGATCAGATAAAATCTTAGTGTGTTTAAATGTCAAGTCTGTCAAACGTCGGTAGCTTAGTGCGTTACATTCGACAGGTGCCCGGTTTGAATCCTGGCCTAACAGAAGCAATTTAGTTCATCTGGTGGGGTCATGAGAATGCTAATAAAAACACACCTAATTTATCTTTATCTCCTAAGAAGGTAGAAGGAAGTAGGTACCTTCTCTTGCTTTCTACAGTGTATAAACCCCCTCGGATAACCCCACGGTGTGGGCTGGGGAGGGGTGGGAGGGGGTTGGTTGTGTCGCTCTAATACTACCCTGTTCGAACCAGCTCACTGGTTTTTTCATACCCCTTAGGTGACAAATAAGCCACCTGATGGAAAACTTCACGAGTAAGATCAATTGACACCTTTTAATTTTTCCTTTCTCGATACTCTTTCAATAATTGATGGGAATAAGGAAACGAAGAAAATTCTTATATAAATAAATATTGTCTTTTTTTAATTTTCAATCACGTGATAAAAGATCAAACAGGAATTTTTAAGTTTTTATTATTTGATAGTCAGTCATATTTCAACAGAGAATTCGTTCAACAGTTTCAAAACGATGTTATTATCTGACAAGGATTTACTCTTCAAAATAAATTTACCAGCTAAGTAGCATCTCCGCACGTGCAACGGCTGTATACCGAGTTCACTGCCCATGACGTGAACAGGTGTTGTTTTAATAAAACCTCCAATAATTCTCATCGCCCGGTTTTCAGCGATATCATCGACTAATAAAATTGATCAATGACGATTATGGCCAGTTTATGTTATATTAACGATTTTCTGTTGTGCTCCTTTCACTTATTCAGTAACGTTATTTCTAGCAATCAGTAACCTAAAAAACAATTTTTTAATGAATGTTTGACTTAACATCTGATAGTACAAACAGAAAAGGATAGTAGGATTGCTCAACTTTTTTTTACTTGGTTCTTAATTAATATCAAATCTTGTAGGTTTTTAGTGTTCTAACTCTTGTAGGCTACTAAGCGCCTACTTAAGTAAAATGAATAAAATGGGGTTGACCAGTTCTGCCTCTGCCTACCAAGGCATATACAAGAGTTTATGAGTTCGTGAATCAATATAATCGGCAACAATATAAACTTCCCCTAAGACTAGCCTTAAGCCTGATAAATGTCAGACACATGCGTCCTCAAACACGTGTTTCATAAATTATATCGATCTCCATTATCATCATCTTGGCTCAGGACACTACCAATTCCAACAGAACTAGCATCGCAATGTAAAGAGAATGGTCTTTCAAAATTCGGACAATGTAAAACTGGTGCAGAAATTAATGCAAGTTTTAAATTATGAAAAGCAACTTCAGACCAAATTGTCTGACTTTTTAGGTTATCATTAGGTTGTGGCGATCATTATCGGTAGTTACCGATAATGATCGCGATTCTAGTGGCAACCGGAACCGATGGCTTAATGTGTAGGTACTTTGAGGCGTGGTATGTAGCTACACTATCAAATAAGTATATCCATCGGCCTGTTGTAACGGTGACACTTTTCCACATAACAAGGAGATTTATTGATAGTTTCGGTGATGGCTCACTTCCTGCATGGTAATGAGGAGACAGGGTCAGCAGAGAAACAAAAAAGTAATGACAGATTAAACGTCGCTTGGCACGTGGCTTGTTTTATATTCTGTAAAGTGGACGCGTTTGTGGAATCGTTTTGAAAATGTCTATAAAGTTGCCATGCAAACACAGATTATTAGGTATACAAAGCAATATCTACTTAGCAACTAAATATATTGCAGTCACAATAATAGCGCAGCCGTTACAACGCATTTCTGAAGTGGTACGAATGACATGCATATTTCTTTAAAATCATTTTAGTTTGGAAAAATCTTGACTTTTACGGAAGCCGTCATCAGACGGATCACCCAATCCCCAATCGTCTGGATTGGGTCTCGATCTACCTATATAGTCTCCTTAACCTACGAACAAGGTAACATAATTGTATGATTTGAGATTTACATGGTCATTCACAATACCCTTCAAAATTAAAAATAACTATTGTTAAACCACTTTTTAAAAAACTAGATCGTGAAGATATGGCATGCTACAGACCAATAGCTCTGATACCAGTGATGTCTAAGATATTGGAAAAGATTTTATACGAGGCGACGTGATTTGCCCGTTGCCTTCAAGGTTTGCAACCACAGAATAAGGTGAGTATTTCTTTTTAGCCGACTACTGCGAAGCAGAAACAGGGTTATGATTTTGATAGACTATGTATGTATGTAGGTTCGTCTGTTCCCTCATAGTTCCTCTACCACTTATTAGAACTGCACGAATGAGGCATCGTTAGAAGCACTATAGGTTTCGAAAAACTAACAGTTAACGCCACAATGAACAGACCTTTTCACTAGTACTTATTATATTATATGTCCAACTAGTCCATCTTATTACATTACAAATGCCTAAATAATGAATAATGGCGGGCCGGGCCGGTATATAACCTAAAATTGCCCAAACCTTGAGATATCGTGCAATTGAGAACAAACATTATTTGCTTATTTCGCTAATTTATAATTTTGTTTTATGTCCGCTCTACACGTTAGCGAACACAGTGGCGTACACGTTAGATATCATACCCTCCCGATGCCCCGCCACACATTAAAAATGGCACAAACCCCCGCTGTGTTTACCAATGTATTGGTCACTGTGTTCGCCAACGTGTAGAGCGGGCATTAGATGAATTATTTCCTATATAAATACCCTAAAATTGCGTACAATTTACCAATCCTAATATAACCAAATGGTACCAATTATAATAGTTTCCTTTAATGATTCCGTAATTCGTATCTAAAGTAAGGCAATATCTATTTCTCAATCTAGAATGTAAACACACCCAGATTTAATTATGAATCAACTTGCAACTAATCTAAGACTTAAATTGCGAAATATCTGTATTAAGGAACACCAAGTCTGATAAGCTTGTTCTGGCACGTGGCTGCTCTCATTCTAAATACAGTATCACAAAACTTAATAACAAAGACGATATAAAAATCCTTTTGGCACCAAAAACAAATTGATAATGTTGTAGTAGACTGAATAATGGAATCTTGCTCACTTTGTAGAAAAATATCTCTCTAACTAAATATATAGTATAAATACTGTTGATTTATTGCAACCCACCCTTAGCTTCACAATTTTAACATAAAAGTGTATGGCGTCAATGACTGCGACGATCAACAAAGAACCTTTGATGACTACCGGTTGTACAGCTTTCTTTTACATTATATATTATATAACTATATACCACTTACAATTTATACATATATACATATACTATCCATATATCATTCTATATATATATATAGTATGGTATTATACTATATATATATATATATATACAATATAGTTATATATATATATAGTATATATTAAACACATTATAGAATAAGGACTAGAAAAGTTATTTAGAAGAAAAATTGTGTCGCAATTCCTTGTTGAGATGTGGATAAATTTTGAAATTTGAATTTGCTTTGTAACGAGACGTTTCACTATACAGTTTCGATAGAAATGAACTTTGACGTAAAAACTAAACACCATATTATCCGTTTCAGCTATATTATGCTCCAATTTATAAATTTTAAACAATGTATAGGAATCTTGTGAAGTATGTAAAGATAAAGTCGAATGGCGGGCCATTACCTCTGCCTATCCCAGAGGGAAATAGGCGTTGGCGTATAATAATAATAACAAACTTTTTTACAACATAGCGTTATTCTGGAATACATGCCGTAGTGTTTTTGTAACGTAGGCTGGGATTTGCACCAGCATGCAAATAGTGCGGGGTAGTCAGTAAAACAACGCATTCGATTAGCCAGCGGAAAGGTCCTAGTGTGGGCGTAGTTCAACAACCTCATAAAGTCGAATTTTTGTGGTTAGTGACATGAAATGTAAAGTTTTCAGCAACTGGTGACACAATCATAATCATAATCATTTGGATCAATGAAGAATGTGATCGAAGTGAGTTAATTATGTATGTAAGTTATGTGTGAAAGTCAATTATGTATGCGAGATGTCAAGATCGAAGCCTGAACCAAGTTAAGATCATTGTTGCCCCCTTATAAACTTCGAAAAGTCATTGGTGTGTGCCATGGTAAAACCTGGGATCGAACCCGAGACCTCGTCTCAGCAGTCCATTACCCATACCACTAGGCTACCGCGGTTATAGACAAATTAAAATGTAATATATTCATCATCTTCTTCGTACAGTTCCTTATTTCAAGTGTGTCTGATTTATAGGATGAACATTGTTCCACAGACGGATATGCTTAAAAGCCAATTGTTTTATGATATGACGTTATGTGAAACACTGTGTAGCTTCACATTGTCTTTATTCGCTAATTGGCATCAAAAGGTTGAAGGTCTGTCTTGGTGAGCTTCAGGTTTATTTAGCTGACCACTATCCTTAGTCTTCGGTTTTTTAGTATCTTTAATTGGAGTTACCTGTGAACTACTCATAGTGCTAATTACATTAATTGTACCTTTTTTTGGAGATTTTGTTACATACTTAATATCAATAAGTAAACGATTCTTATTTTTATTCTTAATCTAAGGTACCTAGAAATTTCAATGTAAAATTCATTCATTCAAGCAAACAAATATCAAAATTTTAGTCTCTTCTTGCACAATACAAGTAATAATCTCAACGACATGCAGTTTGGTTTTCTACAAATTAATCTGACTACACCTGAAGTGTTTAAAGGTGTTTCTATTTCTCCGTAAGTACTGACTTTTGTCATCATCATCATCACAGCCGATAAATATTCCAATGATTTCATAATTCCTTTGTTTAGCCTAGGTAATCGTTTACTGAAACTCCGAAATACTTCGTCAGTTTGTTACAATAGAATTGAACATGGTAAAAAATATTCTTGTATTCGATTCTATTGCCGTTTGAATAAAGTAGTGTTGTATATTTCTTTACAACAATAAAGAAATTGCCACAAAGCGGAACCAATGTTAAAGACCTTTGTGATAGCTATCTAATCAAAGACTGCTAATTTATAAGAATTAACTAGTGTTTAATCAGTGCAATAAATACTTATATGATTAAATTCACACGTTTTTTCTTTAAAATAAATTTTTACTCAAATTCTGGGAAACGTCCACAGGTAGAACACTTGTCCCTACTGTTGTGAACATAATTGTTAAAAGTTTTTGTTAATGTTATTTGTTTTTGTTTGTAATCTGTGTTGTTTGTTATTGTGTTGTTTGTTATTGTTTTTTGTTATCTGTTTTATTGTGCCTACGGTGTTTTGAAAAATGAGGCGAAACGCAGTGTTAAAAAGGCAGGCCAGAAAAATAGTTTTTAACGTTTATAAATATTTGAAAGTGATAAGATGTGATGACATTTTTGATACAGAAAATGCATAATCTAATATTTATATTTGCAACCTTATTTCCATGTCTGAAAAGAGCATGCCACTTTCCGATATACGTTCTTATTAAAAAAATATTTTTGATAACTATCTATGGCTCCAACTTATTGAAGTTATTGATCAAGATGCTTTCTTTAAGATTCTCAGCGATATCATCGTGAACACGTAGTGTATTGCCGAGGGGTAAAGGACTCGGCGTATAAAAATAGTTTTCTATATTTAAAACGCGTTTGTCAGTCATTTCAGTTTCAAGTTCGGCTTCTGTTTCGAAACATATTCTGACATTGGTCGAAGTATCACTGTTTTTGTTCTCGTTAAGAAATTTGCAATGGAATCGTGGCCTCTGAAGTAAATGAACCAATAGAAATTAAATAATTAGGCTTGTTCCATATCTACGTGGAATGGAAAAGACATAGATAAAAGGGCGAAATCTATGCTAAGTCTTTGTTACAATGTCTTTATCAAAGAGCGATAAAAGCGCATAGAGAACGTCATTTTACTTATATTCAGTACACTATTCAGTACTTTCCGCTATAAGAATTAAATTATATAAACTGTGTTTCAGCACTCGAAAACAGCGGCCTGGCATAAAAGGTTTGATGACAATAGAGCCGGGACTGTAGGAAGAGGGAAATTTTATTTAAATACCATTGTTTAAGCAGAATTAAAGTTGTAACAATAAGAAAATCTTAATCTTTGATTTTTTGAGTTGTTTCTTTACGAATTATATGTATTTTCATTAAATTGAAGTTCTGTCGACACGCAATAGTCTAATAAAAATTATCACCACGCTAGTATAAGTTCGATATAAATCATGGAGTGAGTGCTGGGATTTTGTTTGCTCCTTATTATATTCGTATGGTCCTATTGGTTGGTAATCCACCGTAATGCAGGGTGCACATTGTGTTTGTGGTAACCGAGACGGACTACTTCTATCGCCGGTGAATACATTTTTTGGTAGCATTGGTAAAACTTTTAGAACATTATTTTAAACGAAGTTCTTTTCTTTTCCGGAGTTAACTCGCACTAGATGACGACTTGGAGAAATTCCAGCATATTTTTTAGAAGTCTTTGTAGAAAGGTTTAAGTAATTTTCTACAGTTTCGCTTCGATGATCGCCTGAACTAGTACAGAACCCGCAAAGAGCGAGCCCGACTCGCACTTGACCGATTTTATTGTATTAAATGCGTAACACTTTTTCTACCTTACATTTTATCTAACACCATCTAACAACAACTATCTGACAAATTTTTTCCCCAAAATATAGTATATATATTAGTCATATGAAACAACCTATATAATAAGCACTTGACTATGTATATTATATGTACACATGTTTTTGGCAAATAAATATTATCTTATCTCATTATTTGGACAGTAGGAAAAAATATGTTTAAAAATAAAACCCGACTACCTTCTGAAAAATCACCAAAGGATTAGACTCAATAAACATCCACTTAAAGCACCCTGAAATGTGAAAGAATGGTATGTTAGTAGGTACAAAGATATTAAAGGTTTATTAAATTTTAAATTTTATAAGTTCAAAACTAGAAATTATTGAGTGCTGTGATATCTATTTTTAAACAGTGATCCTAAATATCATATTTTTGAGCATAGTGTCGTAAAAGTCAAGATTAACTAAATTATAAAATGGAGAAGTAATAGAATGAATCCTGAACTCCAAGGTGGAACTCCACGGTTATTGGCTCTTTTTTCTAATTTTCAAGATGGTAGGAAGGATATAATCGCAGTATGTATCAAGGTACCACTGGTGGTTCTATTGGGTGTACAACACTAAAAACTTTCCTGCATAAAATTGAACAGTAAGTACTGTCACAATAAATAATAGTACTGGTACAGTGTATAAACTATCTTATTTATATATGAATGAAAAAGTAGCTCAATAAATTCTAATTTACTAATTACCTAAGGTCTGAAAACATCAATAAAATTAATATAAATAATAATAAAAACTGGTAGCTTAGTTACAGGTAGGTGGAGGAGCCCTAAAAAGTCTCAATCAGAGACGTCAAAATGACATTGTTTTGTTATTTATAAAAATTGTACAATGGAATAATTATTAATTACATGCAAAACCAACGCCAAGACTCACCAAAACGCAAGATAATGGATTATACACTATAATATAATTACAAGCTAATGGCACAAGAAGTTATTTGTAGGTCGAACACTCGCTGTAAAAACGAGGGAACGATGAAGACCAGATGCATGGAGACCAACAGGATTCTATGGCTAGAGAGGCCACACGGCAGCCTCTCGTACCGTCTGACGCAGATGATCACCGAGCACGGGTGCTTCGGAAAGTATCTGCGTCGGATGGAGAAAGAGCCAACGTCCGAGTGCCATCACTGCGACGCGAGCGAGGACTCAGGTCCACACACGCTCACCGAGTGTCCGGCGTGGGAGACGCCGAGGCGGGAGCTTGTGGCGGCCCTGGGAGTGAGAGTTCTCACGCTCTCCACCTTGCTCGTGGCGATGATCCGCTGCGCGGATGCGTGGGCGGCCGGCGCCTCCTTCTACGAGCAAGTAATGCTCGTGAAGGAGGAGGCGGGGCGGGAGCGGCCGCGGGAGCGACGAAGGGTCGCAAGCCAAGCTGCCCACGTACGAAGGCAACTCGGGCGTCGGAGGTCGATGAACGACCTTCGCCCCCCATGAGCGCCGGCCTGGGAGTCCTGAAAATAATAAATTTGTGTAACTTTTTCTAAGTAGCCATTGTTTCACGAGAAAATAAAATGAAGCATTCATTTTCACAATTATTTCATATATCCGTCTAAGTTGTGAGTATTCTTTTAGTAATATAATAGAAAAATCTCTGACAAATTTGACATTGGTGATTATTTTTTACCGTGCCCAAGAGGTTGGCGGCATTACCACGCTGAATGGCGATGCCAATTCTTTGAGCCAATCCCTCTTTCGAGTTCTTTTCCTACGCGTATCTGCGAGTGTCCGGAAATCTTTTGTTTCCGAAAAGCATCTTTTTACGTGCGCAAAATCCCCACGGATACCTCCCCACCGGAGCCGGTGGAGGAGGTTATGTCGGACTCGAACCGACTAAAACGCACGCCGCCTGTGGGTCGTTTTGGTTGCCGAAGGTGAGGTTGACAGGCATATCCCTCGCACCCCGGCCGACCCAGGGCAGAAGAATCCTTAAGAAAGCCGGTATCCTTCTCAGCACGAGATCTGCTCATGTGGGTAGTTTTAAATTATTGGGTTAGTATTAGAACATGTAGGTACACATGTAAAATATTTGTCAAATATTGCAGTATTTAGAAATATAATTTTATAACAGCCAATACAAACCTTTGAGGATGCCACTAGGCGAAACCGGTCAGGTGAAAAATAAAATAAACACATACATAAAATCACGCCTTTATCCCTGGAGGGTTAGGTAGAGGTGAATTTACACCCTCATTTCACCAATAATTGTATTCTGTCTCATGTAATAGGGGGTGAGCCTATTGCCGTATTCCGGGCACTATTGTTGACTCGAGCCATGCATCTGAGGCTGAGTCTGGGCTGTATATATCCCTAGCCTGATCCCAAAAATCTCTCCATGATTTCAAATGCAAACCATATTGGCTGGAATACATCGTCAGTACAGAATTCCACGCAGGAAAAGCCGCGAGCAACAGCTAATATTTATAAGTATAGTTTTTGTTAAGTAGTTTTATTATACCTTTACCACACAGCAAAGATTGCGTAGAACGGTTGAGACGAAACTTAAAACTGGGAACAAGGTATCTGGGTGTGGATGGAACTGTTAGAAGTGAAAATCCTTCCTTGAATCTTTAAGTCGTAACCACATAATAAATAATAGTTGCCGTAACTATCATCGATCACATAATCAGGTTGCAAGTTAAATCTTCCTATAAAGCGGAAAATATAATCGTAAAACCTCGAATGTAACACAACTTGCCGAAGTAGATAGTCGAATGTTTTGATCCGATGAAATACGCGGGTATGCGCGACGTGCGAGCGAGACGAAACTAAGACTTTCGATAATGTACGCGACAAATCGATTCGAGCCAATTTCTGAATGCGTCTAGGTGTTGTATATCCACATCTAAGTGCATGTTTTCCGAGGCAAATGAAAAGCAAATGAATCATTATTAAAGGGCTATTAAATGTCAATATTATGTATTGTCAAGTGAAGTAAAGCCACCCTCTCTAATAGGCCATTGAAACTTATAATGTTCTTTTTATGGCATTTATTAATAATAAAACCAACTCCATACAAGCCTGGTGTTTGTCCTATGTGTTCGGTTTTGTAGAGCGTCTTCTCTATCGCATATTTCTCTATCCTGTCACTCTGCTTCCCGATGTGCCAACCCCCCGGCGAGTACTATAAGAACTAATTTTACCGTGACTGCTAATTCATTGCACAAATGTATCTCTGATTTATTGTGTCTACAAGACATAGATATAGATAGATATAGATAGAAGTACCTAGCCAAATTAATTATAGGTTGAAAACGCAGACATACCTACCTTGATATACTATCAGTAATGTTGATAGTACGTACGCCGGCTATTAGAAGTAAATATTACGTCACGCTAGAATATCATTTTTTTTATACAAAAAGAGATCCCACGACACAGAGAATCCTAATGTGGGATCTAAGGAACAATTTCATTATAAGAGAGACTATATTATACTCGTTATTAAAATCTCAAGTAGGTACATTGTTTTACTGATAATAATTTAATTCAAAATATAAGTCAGGCGTTGGACATAGTACATGTCTGTAATGGTGACCTTATTTCCCGTAAATTTACCTTCAGCTTACTATCAGGCGAGGTGAAGTCACATTGAAGTATCCTATATATTTCAAAAAATATATAATTAAGTTGTACATACTATACATACAGTGTTGGAAGTACACGCGATTATAATATATTGAAGAAAATTATTAAAATTAAGACCTTGAAAAAAATTAGGCCAGAAGTAATCTTTCTGGATAACATATACCCAAAGAGAGTGACAGAAGAGAAAACTTGTGTGATTATGTAAAAATGAAACCTAATTTTGTGTTGTTATAGAGTTAGCTACTGAAAATATATGAAAGATATATTTGAATAAACGTAAACGTATACATGGATTTTGGTATTTTAACAGTTTTCATACTAGAACACGTTTATGAAAATACTGATGTCCTATATTATTATTATTATTGTTTGATACACTTGCAGCTTAAAGCTGATGAGGACAACTAACTGACTAATTATTGAATGAAGTTATAAAGTATTTAGTATGCGAATTAATTAAATTGATTATGAGCTAAAAATTCCGCTTGAACTGAGTCAAAAAAATTCCTATCTCAATCGAATTTTTGACTAAAATGAATTTCTGAACAGAAAAAATAATATTATTAAGACATATGCCATCTATGTGATACCCCACCCGTTCCCTGCTAAATGTCTCAACAA
This sequence comes from Eilema griseolum, assembly GCA_963662185.1. Taxonomy (NCBI): domain Eukaryota; kingdom Metazoa; phylum Arthropoda; class Insecta; order Lepidoptera; family Erebidae; genus Eilema; species Eilema griseolum. The sequence continues at coordinate 7,046,252 of OY759251.1, forward strand.
GCTCGTTCACATACAGGTTGAAGAGCGTAGGTGAGCTTATCCCCCCTGCCTCACACCGCACTCCAACCGGTACGGTTCCGACATCGCACCTGCCCATCGCACTCTACCGAATGGCATAGAAAAATCTGGAATCGTCAACAAAAAGTCACAACCTACCTACGAGTACCTACAGACTTTGTTGAATAAAAATAAACAATAGGTAAATATCGAGAATGTACTCGAAGGTCAGCGACGGCGGCAAGATCAAAGAATAGGTATTTGTCGCTCGCGAGCTTTCTAGATAAAACAGTCTAACAAAATATTATTGTATGAAAGAGTACATGAAAATATTTGTGCATGAGTGTTTATGGTTCGATGCCCGCACGAAATTTGTATGTTCTGAGTCTGAGAGACTTTGTGCTTGTGAACCCCTCATAGCGCAAAGACTCAAGACAAGTGTTTTTTTTTTATAAGACACGAAACGATTACGTCTCGAAGTTCCGTCTCGTAATGAAAATCTTTTGGGTCTCGCAGACTCATTCCCTCACTTCTGTAGAAGACTCGACGGGTAAAGGAAAATTAGTTTTTTTTTTAAATAGTAAGCACTTATTTGGGATCGCGAAGTTAATTGATTGTCCTTATGAATTAGATTAAAAGCATCTAAAGACTTATATGCATTTTAATAACCTGTCATGTTACAAATAGATTCAAATAACAGTTTTTAACTCCTTATAAAATTATTTTATGGATACTTTTGCGCTACCGGGTTTGCATCTACGTCACACCGCACCCTGAGCTCTGAGCCTTCAGGGATCTTGCTTTTCGTCGCCCCAGAACTAATTGTTACTTTCACTTTGGGGGCATATTTAACCTGTGAAAGAAAATTACACTGTAATGTTTTTCGACCAACGTAATAGGGGGTGAGCCGGTTGCACTCTTTCGGGCACTATTGTTGATTCAAACCAAGCAACCGAGGCTGAGTCTGAGCTGTTATACACATCTGTTTGATAAATAGCCCTATTCTATCGCTTAGTCGCCTTGTACGATACCGCATGGGAAGTACCGAAACTAAAAGGAAATAAGCTTAATACTGCAGTGTAATGTAAAAGAGGCGTGTGAAAATTGAATCGATAAACTTAGAGTGCGTGAAAATCTATTTGCGAGATCTCATTACTCACAAAGGGTCACGGCCAGGTGAAATTTGATCAAATCGAGCCGGAGTCGGAGCCCAATTCTTCATACATTTTTTCTCAAATTTGACAGATTTACCAATCATTACTGTTCCATTACTTTACCGAATCGGCTCTATGTTCGCTCAAATTGTTGCGCGACTGTATTTATTAATAATAAACCTATTATCTCAGATATGTTTGGATATAGTTTATGACAATTTTGAAAACCTCTTAAATGTCTCCATTAAATATTTTTCGGTAGCCATGGTCATGAATAAAGTTTACTTTATTAAATAATTGTAGTCTGACTAAACATTTAAGCTAAGCTAACACATTCACAAACATGGAATATATCAATACAATAACATCAATATTTTGATTTGTTTTGCCACACCCAACTTTCACTACCATACATAAGAGTCGGCACCAATACTCCTCCATGTACAGCCAGTCGTGCCTTTTCGGACACTTTCCGGCTGCGCATAAAGTTGTGTAGTGCCCCATTCACTCTATTATATTCATCTTGGGCAGACACTTTTGTAATAACCTTCATTCTTCATCCTAGCGTTAATCCCAGTCCATCAAAACATCGAAAATGGAGTTCCATATTCAATTTTTTTTTTATTTAAACATGAAAGAGCATTTGAGTAATATTAAATGCAATATTGGGAAAATTAAATTTAACTGCTCGTTCTGTATTTGCCAATGTGCATTTTTTTTTGTAAAATGGATAATGTTATGTATTTTTGTAATTGTTATTATATTATAATTTATTTTCTATTTTTGAGTCAGTAAGTTTAATACTCAGTTTTTCATCGCACTGAATGTTTTTTCAATAGGGTTTAATAAAGTTCAAATTTAATGTTAGTGTTACTAATAAGACCCCACCAATTCGACAGTAATATTTTAGTTAAAAAAATACAAACACAAAGTAAATAATAGTCCAAAAATGTATATTTGTACATAGTTACACATAAATCAGGAGGCATACAATTTATTTATTTTTATTTACTTTTAACTGATTATAATTTTCTATTTTTATTGTAGTTCATTTAATGTGAGACTAAAAAATAATAAAAATAATTATTATAAAGACGAATTCGATTTATTTTCCTTTAAAATTAACTTACACTTTTTATCCTAAACCCTTTAAAATTAACTTACACTTTTTATCCTAAACATGCTTTTAATTACTTGTTTTTTTACCTGGAACAGAAAAAATATAATTTAACATGTTTTACATATCATGTGATTTTATGACATAATACGAATAAAGTAGCACATTGTACCTTCATAATGTTATCTAGAACATACGAATAACACATTTGGGTGTAACCGACATAATTTTATACCTGTATTAATATTACGCTTCAATGTTTTAATGTGAAAAGTTTGTTAACTCCACCCAAATAACTGGCAGCAAATAAATAAAAATAGAATAAAGTAGATTACAGAGTTGTTCGAAATTTAAAAATAAATTTAAATAAGTAATGATTTTCGAATATGGAGGGAAAACTTTTAAAAGTGTTTGATTGTGCAGTTTCTCTGAGGCTCTACGTCATAGTGATAGAAATTTCCAACCGTATCATTTCTCCAGCTTCAAAATACTAATTAATATTTACAGGCCTTACAGCGGAAAATCGTTTGACAAACAGAAACAAAAGTCAGTAAATAAGGAGGCAAAAAGACAAAAATTCCTTTGCATCGTTGGACAGCATGGAACACACCAATGACTTTTCGATGCCTTTCGAAGTTATGTGTGTATTTATCGCAGGTTTATAAGTGCCCGGTTAAAGGCAATAGGCTCGCCACCTATTATATTGGGACCTAAATATAAACTGGCGAAATGTGGATGCTAGCAAAATTTATTGGACCTATTAAATTTATGAAGTATTGTGAAAAAAATAACAACTTATATAATTTTAACAATTACCTATCCTAAAAATATCCAAGCAAAGCATGCAAAGTTTAAAAATTTAATAAAACAACCTAAAATAGGCTAAGGATGAAGATATTTTAAGATTTTAAAAGACCCTGGTATTTTTACATAAATAATATAATAATAATAATATAATAATAATAATAATGTTTATTTCTCACCAAAACGTTTACATAACAAATCTCAAATAAAATACAGTAGAACGTAATTAATAAATTAGTACAAGGATCAATCAGAATTATGGCGGGCTGGCACCTGAACTGTTTATTTTCATACATTACGATTATACTCTGAAATGTAACTTCATACATATTTATTGCCGCTCACTTCAATTATTATTGTGATCAAATTGTATCAAAATAATGGATTAAATTGCGTAATGCGTAATTTATTTTTATATATGACACGTAAATTATAGGGTAAGGGCAGGTATATTGGTGATATAGGTAATTTGGTGATATTTTTTAAACAGACTGTCACACAGTTCCCTAATGCAATTACATTCAAGAGACAGCGCTAGCGCGTTGTTACGAGTGTGAGGAAGATAGATATATATTACGCGCTCCGCTACCGCGTTCCAGTGTTTGACAGTAAAACTTTTTTGAGAGCTGTGCATCAATAACGTCACTTTTTTGTTAATGTAGACTGCATTTACGTATTTCATATAAATAAATTAATTAAAATTGGTGTTTTAGTGTTAAAAGTCATAAAAACCGTTCAATAAACTATTGATTACTAAAAAAAAGCTATAGTGAAGTGGTGACTCAATCAAAGTAAGTTTTTATTTCTTAAATTGTGACCGTTGTTTCTTAAGATTTTTGTCATAATTTTGAAGACGTTTTTAAGAGGTTAACTTTAGATCTATTTTACACTTGTATTAAACATGATCTAGAGAAGTCTTTTATGGAGTTCGATAGGTATTATTTTAAGGTATTCATTAATGTGTTTTTTATTTTGAATTTAAGGTGTTTTTTTTTATCACCAAATTACCTATTTTTTCTACTTCTAGATTAACAATGGACAAAGAGGTTAAATACAGAAAATATACCCAGCAGCAACTTCAAAAAGCCGTCTGTTTGGTAAGAAATGAAGGTAGAACCATATATAAAGCTGCTAAGGAAGCAGATGTTCCATGGAGCACTTTGAAGCGTTACTTAGAGAATGAAGAGAATTCGGTTAGGAAAATGGGGAGGCCTTATGCACTGCCTTGTGATTTAGAGTTAAGGCTTTATAATTTTATTATAGAAATGCAAGAATTGGGTTTTGGACTTACCGTCTATCAAATTAGAAAATATGCTTATGATCTTGCTGAAGCAGCTGGTCGACAAAACTTCTTGCCATCAGCTGACCGCATTGCAAGTAAATGGTGGTGGAATAGCTTTAAAAGTAGATACAACTTATGCTTGCGTGTGCCTGAAAATCTTTCAGCCTATAGGGCTTCTATGGCTAATGAGGTAATAGTTAAAGATTTCTTTTCGAAACTAGATGATGTTCTTACGAAACTCGCTATCAAAGACAAACCTCATCTAATTTGGAACTGTGACGAGACTGGATTATCGTATGTGGTGAAACCATCTAAAGTTGTTACCGGTATTGGTAAAAAGTACGTATATAAAAGATCCTATGCTGAACGAGGTCAAACTCAAACAATGTTAGCATGCATTTGCGCAGATGGGACATGGATTCCTCCCATGATAATATTCAAAGGTGTTAGGTGGAACGATACACTTAAAAATGATGCTCTTCCCAACGCATTAATAAAACTATCTCCCAAAGGATGGATCAATTCAGAATTGTTTTTAGAATGGTTAATTTTTTTTATAACTGCCATACCACCTGAACACATATTGGACCAGAAGTTCTCAAAATTGCGAAAGAAAACCAAATTTATCTGTTCACTTTCCCAGCTCATTGCACACATTTATTGCAGCCTCTTGACGTAGGTTTATTTAAGCCACTTAAAAGTTACTGGCGCGACAGCATGAATAGATACATGAGTAATAACCCAACTGATGCTCCAAATCGCAGTAACTTCCACTCCATTATGAACCCAGCATTCATAAGCGCCTTCACTAAAAGGAATATAGAGAATGCTTATAAAAAAACAGGCATATGCCCTTTCAATGAAAACGTCATTACAAAAGAAGCATTACGACCTTCCGCTTTAACGGACACAGCTCTTGCTGCAGCTCCGGCTGCAACTCCTGCATCAGCTCCTGCTTCAGTTCCTGCATCTGCAAGTCCTATGTTCACGGTGGAAGACATTTTAAAGACACCTAAAGTTACAAAACACACAGATAAAACAAAAAAAAGAGATTCTAGTGCGAAATGCTTAACACCTGTCGCTGCAAAAGATAGAATTATATTATTACAAGAGAACCTTCAGCCTGAAGCCTCAACTTCGGGCAAATCGGCTCATAGAGCAAAAAAAGTAAAAATTGAGGAGATAGACGATGATTGGGAGTGCGGACTCTGTGAAATCCTGTACTCAGCTGACGTCAAGAAAAAAAATGGAGCCAAATGGATTCAATGTTCGTATTGTTTAACGCCATACCACGAAATTTGCGCGTCTATCGAAGACACTGCTCCCGAGACACAGTTATATTATAGATGTGATCGTTGCATGTAATAATTCTAATAAAAAGTAAATTTTAATTCTATCACCAAATTTCCTACCTAGTATCACCAATCTACCAACCTGTGTCACCAACTTACCTTCGATTTCTTCTGTATGTGATGAACATTTATTCTCAAAACGATTAGATTCTTGTTAAGTAAATTATTCTCAATATTTACTTAACATATAAATAATACAGAAAAACAAAAAAATACTTTTTAATTAGTTGGCCAATCCTATAAAATTCGTTATTTTTTATTTTTATCACCAACATACCTTACCTTACCCTACTTCGCTATGCCTGATGTTTAGCCTTCTGGGACCGCGATTTGAAGATCATGACTGGTTTGGTGGAGCGCCTCGTAAATGGGTCGTTCGCCTTTTTGCCTTTCATGGCTTTGACCTGCAACATACAGTGAATTATTATCTTTGTCAGCCTTTAGATCGATAGGTCTCCAGTTCGAATGCTGATCTAGCACAGGCGCAATCCGTCGTACTTGGAAGATGGGAAGGGGCAACGCATGTTGACGGGTGTCGACGCATGTTGCGTCCCACACCAAAGGCCTACCCATCTTCCAAGGCACCAAAGACATACCGTCCGGTCTCTTGCCATCGTTAACTATAAAATATATAAATTAAGTATATTAGGTAAAATTAAATTACAAATATGTAGGTATTATGTAATTATTCACTTTTGTTGTTGTATTCCAAATAAAAATATTAGTAACGTAAACATAACTTACAACCTTCAATCTTCATAGGAGACCCTTTCACTCAAGATTTTGTATCCTGTTATATGCCAAGGTAAACTTTGCAGAACTATTCTATTCATATTGTTACCTGATTCATCTGCCAAATGGCTATTGCGAGAATAAAGGGTAACGCCTCTCGGACCGATAGACAGCCAGACATCTCTACAGAATCCATCTCTAGTTGCCCAAATAGCTGAATAGAAATGTGCACCGTAATCTCTAAATGTTTGTGCTAATGTTATGTAATTGATTACAGCTTTGTTTCTATCGAGCCCATGTCTAGATTCATGTGCTCTTTTCATGCGTAGCTTGATGTCAGCCATATCATTGCTTATAAATGTTTCTGGCAGATAATGTTCAAGCAGAAAGTAATCTGCTGTTCCATGTTCTCGGAAAGAGAACTCTCCAAATTCTATATGTAAAGCATAACCAGCTAATAAAATAAGATTCTGAATAGTTGAGGTTAATTGACCTTCTAAAGTTGCTCTTCTCAGCTGCAAATACACTCTGTGCCTCCATTCTCCACCCTGTATGTTACTGGCAATATTTTTGGGCAAGAAGAATTTTATTCTCAAAAATAATGTTAGTGTGTCATCATCATATATTTTCTTTTTGCTATTTGACTTATGCCAGCCTTCCTTAGCAACTTTTTTTATCTTGTAATCATCTGGTATGAATACAAAGTCTCCACTGATCAAAATGGCAATACCAAGCATGAAGTTGTGTTCGTACTTCTCACTGTGGACTAAGGCTTCAAATAGCTGTCCTGCTGTTATAACATTTGGGTCACATAAAACTTCAACCTTTTGGCCACATAACAACACAATAGTGATTACTCTTTTGTCACATACTGCTGAGAGAGTTAGATCTATATGTTTGGCGGGTTGTGATGCTCTAACTATGAATTCAGGGCCAACACAACCTTCTTTGCCTTTGAAACCACATTCAGCCTTGTACAGTCTTGACGCAGCTCTTTGCACAGGTACGTTAGAAAAAGACAATTTATACTATAGACTTTCAACCACGCGTTTAAATAAATAAACAAGAAGTAAATAAGTGAATCTATAAAGCTATCACACTCTTAGAAGTTTTGTTAGACGATTACTTGTGATAACTGAAACGAAACATGGAAATAAAGTAAACAAGTAAATTTCTCCAGAAAGATCACAAAGTGGTAAAAACACTTAATCAATCAATTCTTCATAATAATGTAAGATAGCACAGTGTTTTGACCACTCTGTATGCTTGCAACTATTTGAGCTTTGTGATAGCTAACATAAAACTTGAGTTTTTAGTATTTCGATCATTTTAAGTACGTTGCTAGTAAATATTAATCAGTCTCCTAGCAAATGATACCCTCTCAGGGTTCTCCTTAACTATTTTAACTAGTAAATCAAGCTTTTGTTCCGGCCTCGTTGTCATTCTAGTTCTATCATTTATTCCTCTAGCACTATCATTCCATGCCTTTCATACTGTGGAATGGTTCTTATTTTCGGGCACTCGCAGGACCCGTCTTGAAACACGGACCAAGGAGTCTAGCATGTATGCGAGTCATTGAGATAATAAAACTGAAAGAATGCCGATTGCTACATGTGACTCGTACTAGGGCAATTAATATTAATTTATTTTACTATTTAATTAATTAATTTACTATTTAGTTGACACCAAATTTACAATAGCTCTGCCACTAGGTATACATACATTCCATCCGACTGCCTCTGTGGCGTAGCGTTAGAACTTTCGACTGCAACGCAAGGGGCGCGGGTTTTATTCCCGCTCAGTGCAAATATTTGTAGTCATGAATATGTATATTAGCAATAATCGAGTGTTTCTATGTATTAAAGGTATGTATTTCCAAAAAAAAAGTATCTAAGTATGTTTATCCGCATACTAGATTCCATTTATTTTTATTTATTTATTTATACTTTATTGTACACACATATATATTACATTAATATAAAAAGATGAGATATAATGTATGTACAAAGGCGAGGTTAACTCAAAGTTGAGTTCTCTTCCAGCAAACCCGGGAGTGCACAGAGGAATTGCGAATTTTGTTGGGATTGGTCGGGCGGAGAAGGTTATCATTATTTTGTTTGAGTGATTCATTATTAAGTAATTTTGTACTACTAACGCGATTCGTCCCAACATGATCTTATAAAAGAAAATGTGTAAAAGATTCAGTTTATTGAACGATGCTTGTGATTTGGAGCGACTATGTGTGATCAATGATCCTCCCTTATCGCAACCCATAGGAACCAATCCCGGAAAAAAGGCTCCCAAACTGTAATCTATCACTATATCAATATTCAGCCAGATCCATTCAGTTATAAATAGCAAACACAAACTTACACATATTTATTTTTTGTAGGATTTGTAGGATTTATCAACTATTGAAACTTTAAATCATTCAAATAAACGAACGAACAAAGAAGCCATGCTAAATAGTAAACATTACATTACTATAGAATCCATTGCGTTTGGACAAAACTCTAACCTATAAAAGGCGAGGTAAAAAGTCAAAAAACGAAATATATTCCACGTTACCAACTTAAAATACTTTTATCTTTGACTTCTGAAATAAATTGAAGTGCTCATCCCACCCAAGACACAGAAAACAAACTCAATGTACTGTCCACGTCCCCAGATATTCTTTACGCTACAAATATTAACTGTCACTGCGAAAATGCCCTCAGTAAAGATTTAAAGAAGTGAATAAAGCACATATTCACGTTACATTCTGTATCATGTGTGACGTAAAAAAATTAAAGCATTAAATACTAAGTGCATTTCCTGAAAATAACATCTCAATTCTGTCATATGAACTAGCGCATTAAAAAGTCAATTTTCAAGGATCAAATTATTTTAAAATCACTACTCTTTATGTTAATGACGTAGTAAAAAGTATTAAACAAGAAAATCTCAAGGATATCCATGGTCTTATGCCACTTTTTCCTAGAATGTATTGTTTTGTTAGACTAAGTGGCATACGACCATGGCTATCCTTGATATTTTCTTGTTTTGAAGTGTGATTTTTCAGTAGTCGGGTTTTAGTTCTTTAGATTATTTTTTTTGTCTATATTAAATTGGGGCAAGCAACAGCTATAATATACACATTATTTGGAATGTGCTAATTATGCCCTGTCAATTGATACCAAACTTGGCATATTAATTCACACTACAGCCCACTGCTGGACATAAGCCTTTCCCAATGTTGGGAGACTGGCCCACTGTTTCCACGCTGGCCAGACGGGTTACCACAGTGACATCGATGAGGAGAAACACAGGGAGCATCCAAACGAAGACAGGCTGCAATTCTAAAAGTCGTGTCGTCCAACATGGTGCCAATGTTGGACGACGGAAGGGCCTGAAGCCACACACCAGATTCCCACTCTCCCACAGCCAGAAGGCGAGCACGTTCACGTGTTCAATGTGTGTTTTCCAGGACATATTACTGTCTATATGCAAGCCTAAAAATTTTATCGTTTTCGTCTCATCGATTTCTTGTCCATTATATTGAATTATTAAGTTATGTTTCCATTTCTCTCTGATTTGAAAATTTATATATGTGGTTTTTGTTACGTTAATTTCTACAAGCTTGTGAATATCTTTTTCAGATGGTCTAGAAGCGAAGTACAGAGAGTGAATTCCACGGCATTGTGGCACCACCTTTTCGAAGGAACGAACAACAAGTCCTTCGAACAAGTGCTTAAAGGAATGAAGAAATGAAGAGAGATTGTAATTTAGACGTTCCTAGATGATAAGAAGCCCACATTAAGAAAATCTTCAACATTATTTTGAAGATTTTCTTAATGTGAGCCATCACTATAGCTGCCACCAAATAAGCAATAATAAAATGCTAATTCTCCTTCTGACGGTAATATGTACGTTGGCAAAGAATTCTTGAAATTGGAATGTGGTGTACTAATTTAAATGTCTTATTTATTTGGGTGCTGAATAATTATTCGATTTTATTTTGTGGATTGAATTAGATATGCGTGTTTACTATGTTCTAAGTCGTTTAATTAATAGTGTGCCTAGTATGTACTGGTTGAATGCCAATTATTTTGTATCCTACTGGCCTCAAAGTTCTCTCCACAGGTTTCCAACCATATTTTTCATATACGTCCCCAAAGTCCGTCGGTGGTTTCACGAAAACACTTGTACAAGTATTGCCCTTATACGCTTTTACAGCTTTATTCAAAGATGCTTCGTCAAGTTTGAAAGTCTTTCAGTACAGTTACTCATAATGTGTAACATGCTTTTTAACTTTCCGGACGTGAAAATAGGACTTATATGTGCTCTTAAGACACTCCATGTATCGCCATCACAATGAAATAAGTTTTGTCCCAATTCTCTACTGCTGAAATCTGTTCAATAGAAACATTCAAAATCTTGAACGGATTGTACTATTGAAAGAACTTTGATGCCCTCTTTATTCATAACGAGAATGCATATCTAAGAAGACACCATCTGAAGTTATGGACTAGCTTCTCCAGCAACAATCCTCACAAACTTTTCATCAGTAACAGAGTGGTCAGAGCGTTTACGCCGGAGTTCAGTACCCATGAAATTTATGAAACTACCTGTATGATATACCAAACCCAATGAAAAAAGAATGTTTAAAATTGGTTCCTAAACGACGGCAATATCGAAATCACAGAGAAGAAGTCGTCTAAAAATATACGTGTCACTTAATATCATAGACAACTTGCTATTTGTTTTGTAAATTATCAACATTTATCATTGAATGAAATGGGCTGATATAAAGTTTCTGTAAGTTCTTGGTTCTGTCTGTAAGTTTTACTATTTCACTGATGATCGACAGCAGCAAAGAGAATACAATACTACGTAAGACAGCAGTCTCGTGCTCGTCCCCCTCTGTGTGTGATTTAATTAAAGTGATGTTTATTATAAGCTACGATATCTAAAAGCGTAATTTGTTTGTTGATTTTCCTCTGGAAAGATGTCAAAAGTGGTTTTTTTACAATCGGCGCCGCCAAAATTTGAAGATATTCAAAAAACTATATTCAGTGAGGGAGTTATACAATTTTTGAGCCAACTGCATGAACACTTTGATGATAGAATTGAACAAATTTATAAAGATCGGCTACAACGTACGGCGGCAACTAAAGTACTTTCGACTTTGGACTTCAAGAAATCTATAGAAAGAAACGATAAGACGTGGAAGATAGCTCCTTTGCCGCCAAGATTGATGTATGTACTTACCATGAAATAGTTTTACTAATCTTTATTAGACTATTTTGTAGCTGGTCAGGAAATTAAATTTTTTAATATATTTCTTTATTAATCTAGCTTATAATCCTTATCTTATAAATTTAAACATGTAAAAAAAATAATTAAGTAAGTGACTTAAAAATAACAGTATCACTGGCATAGGATACAGGGACCATGCAACCGTAGTTAGGGCTCCAGAAAAAATTTAAGTGTTCAAGCAAACCGGCATTGATAAAAAAAGCTGGTAACGCGTCCTGGAAAACTACAAACGTGTTTTTTTCTTCTATAATCCCGGATCTGTCTCTAGGCAACTGCTCAACTCTCGATGCTGGTTGACTGGGTTACCGAGATGCCAGTGCGTTGTTCAGGTAAATGGTGAGGTAATGTCGACACGTAATGTAAACTTACTCAATAGTGGTCATACAAACATTGCTGCATGATGCGTAACACGAAGTATGTGGTTCAACGTTATCTTTCACGTTCTAGATTTAAAATTAAATGTTTGGCTGAAAATAGTACCTACTGTTTTGCTTTAGCCATTTAGCTTGGACCATCTGTCCGTCTCTGTTGAGCGTTTTCCTACTTCTACAGCCTTTTAGATTCTTAAAGTTAGAAATTAATTCAATATTAATTACTTTTTTTTATACCACTTAGGTGGCCGACAAGCACATGGCCCACCTGATGGAAAGAATAGGTAGGTACTAGGTTTTACGCACTTAGGGTGAGATTAGATAAAAATGTCTTATTAGACTTCCTTCCTTCACTTTATCATTTATCCCGGTTGCCCTAGACTTACGCTTAGGACCTATGGTCTGCTAACTGGTCCAATCAGAATTACTTGAATTTCAGCTATTTCCATGGCCCGGCGCTCATGGGGGGCGGAGGTCGTTCATCGACCTCCGACGCCCGAGTTGCCTTCGTACGCGGGCAGCTTGGCTTGCGATCCTTCGTCGTTCCCGCTGCCGCTCCCGCCCCGCCTCCTCCTTCACGAGCATAATGTGAATGCCTAAAACTTGGGCGATATCTGCGTCTTACAGGACATAAGTGGTAAAACATAATGTATAGGTACCTAAATAGTACATGCATTTTCCCTTTTGGGATATACATATATTATTATAAGTAATTAATAATGTATGATTCAGTGCTATTTTAGAAACATTATCATAAATATTTCCTGTATGTGACAAGAAATTACAACAATCAGTATACTTATTCTGCATGATTACTATGCTTTTCGAAGTTATGTGTGTATTTATCGCAGGTTTATAAGTGCCCGGTTAATGGCAATAGGCTCGCCACCTATTATATTGGGACCTAAACATAAACGGGCGAAATGTGGCCCGTGGGTGCTAGCACCTCTGCCTACCCCTTCGGGGATATAGGCATGAGTTTATGTTATGTTATTTAAAATCTAGATGCATTGGTCTGAATGGAAAATATGTATGTATTCTTGCAAAGATTTTCTTATCGGACACATTCAGTCGACGTAGACTCAAGGCTCAAGATAATAGTCTGAAGGTCTTTACAGAAATAAGCTAATCGTGAATCTCAAATGTCGCCATCTTACATAAACGTACTCGTAAGTGTATATACATAGGTAGGCAGAAGTGTATTAACATCGACATTTTTTTTTAAATAGGGAGCGAAGATATTGCCGTCGAGCGGGCACTTTAGGATGGGTTGTATACTTACTATCGGATACATCCACCTAATTTAAAAGATCATAAATCTTTCAGGGTAATTTGGAAGTAAGCAGCGTGTCTAGTCTGAACCTATCATTGAATTATAGTTATTAGACGAACTTTTCCGATCATTTACCGTTAATATCCACTTTCCTGACCCAGTACAGAACTTTTGCATACTATGTAAGCTTTTTATAGCTTTTCATAAATAAATAGTTAGATTTTTATTAGCTATGTCGGCACGCGACGACGCTTTTGGTGAAGAATACCGCAATGTCGTTTCCCGAAAATCTTTACGACGTAGGCATAATGTTTAGGCAGTGTTATCGTTCTTAAATGAAGACAATGCAGAAAAATATATTCAGGAGTAAATCAGGCTGTATGGATTTTTTTAAAACTAAGCATATAACTTGTAAATTATATCGTCGTGACGTCAACGTGACGATGACGCGAGTTCCATATATTTTGTTCATCCAAAAGTTTCAATGAAAACTGCCCAAAGCGCCTAAAGAAATATTCACTTAAAAAATGAAAATAAAAAGAATTCAATTTTTATGGCCCCCTGTATACGCCAGGATATAATAAGAATCATCTTGAGCTTGAAAAATACCAATAGTGTCGGGTATGTCGGTATTTCTACCAAAGTTGTAAAAGCTGTAGCTAGTGAAATATGTGGTCACTTGAGCTACATTCTTAATATGTGTATATATCAATTTAATAAAGCAACGAGGGTGCGTACGCCCTATTTTTTCACATGGTACAGAATATCACGTCGCCGGTATTATAGGGGTTGAATTTGAAAACACAATTAGACTTAATACAGAGGTGATTGTTGGCGGGCGAGGGTCGCCGGCGAGGGAATTAAAAGTGTCAAATAAAATGACAAAAAGTATGCGTTGGCCGAGAATCGAACTCGGATCAACTGCTTGGAAGGCAACTATGCTGACCATTACACCACCAACGCATGTGGCAGTACATCTCGATTATAAAGCTCAAATTGGAATATATTTTCAAATTTATTTACTCAAGTGTTTGAAACTACCACTTTAGGCACTCCACAGTTTATGGGTAGGAACAATAAAAACCTGTGATTGAATGAAAATTAATCAGACTGTTGTATTGCCATTTTTTTCTATTCTTATAATTTAATTTCTCTGTAGTTTTCGTGTGGTCCTAAATCAAATTTATGTAACGGAGGCGTTGAACTTTGATAAACCAAACAAAGTCAGATAAAAGGTGATGTGAGAACTAAAGTGCCTACTACATTTGAATCTCTACAGACCATCATTGTATTCGATCTCACGTAATACGGGGTGAGCCTATTGCCGTTTTCCGGGCACTATTGTTGCCTCGAGCCATGCATCTCTGGCTGAGTCTGGGCTGTATATATCTGTCTGATGTTAAACTGTCTTATCCCTTAGTCGCCTTGTACGACACCGCATGGGAAGAGATGGGGATAATTTATATGTTTACGTAGTAATTATCTACGTTAGAATTTCATTACGCTGCAGTCCTCAAGCTGAAAGACAATTTAAAAATAGAAATATTCCAATAAATGTTGGTGTTTAATACAAATTGAGTATATTGGATATAAATTGTTTATTTACCATTTAAGTCTCGAACAAAGAAAATTACTTATTGACGTCAGATTGCAACACTAGAAAAGCCACGGGAAAAATCGGCTGCCTGGTGACACAGGGCACGAAAATTTGGGATCAGAGGACTCGCACTGTCACTCTTTACGAGCTACCTCAGCGATAGAACCCAAGCTGTAAAAATAGAAAATTATATTAGTGACGAATACAGTATCAAATTTGGTGTCCCACAGGGGAGTGTCCTTGGCCCGACGCTATTTTTAATCTATATCAATGAATTGTGTAAATTACAAAGCGTCGGGGGAAGGATATTCTCCTATGCGGATGATACTGCTATCGTTTTTACGGCTAAGACTTGGAGTTCCGTACACGAGATGGCAGCAAGGGGTTTAGCGTGTGTATCGAAATGGCTTAGAGACAATGTCCTGACTTTAAACATTCAAAAAACGAACTACATCTGTTTTTCTCCCTATACATCTTCGCAACCATCAAATAACTTCTGCATCAAGATACATCGCTGTGCAAACCCAGAAGACACCTTGTGTGATTGTCCCTTGATCAACAAAGTCAACCAAACAAAGTATCTTGGAATCATCGTTGACCAAAGGCTAAATTGGCAGTCACAGCTAGAAGCTGTTATAAGTCGAATCAGAAAATTAATGTGGGTATTCAAGACTCTAAGGTATATCATGTCTAGCACTCTACTGAACAAAATTTACTTGGCCCTTGCTCAATCGGTCATCTCTTACTGTATCCCCATCTGGGGTGGAGCCAATAGGACCAACTTTCTGCTTTGTCCTCTACACTGACGGCACAGAAACTCTGTGCTTACAGGGTCGGCAGCGCGAGTGTGTCTTCTCTGTTGTTACACACGTCCATAGGCCACGGTAACTACTTGCCATCAGGTGGGCTTGTCTGCCACCTAAGTGAAAAAAAAAACATCATCTTTGCATAATTCCCGGTCGCATCCGAGATCTTCAACTCGGGAGTCCGCAATCCGCTTTTTTAGTCTAACTGTGATGCAACTGATACAACCCGTAACGAATGCCATAAATGTTCGCATAGCAACCAAGACCGAAGGGTTAACGTGCTCTCTGAGGCACGGAGGGGTCGTGAAATCCGACATAATGCGTACATGATAACCATATTCTATAAATAAAATAGGACAGGATACTGATAAATGTAATTTCATCCTTATTCTACTTTCCTTTTGAATTTAGAACTTGTGATGTAATACCTCAATGTCTCAAATACTTTTTCATGTGACATATTTTTTGTCACATTATAGTGTTGTGATCCACACATCTCTAGTATTATTTTCAATACCTCCAATTTGCTTGTGGAATAAAAGCTTGATTTTATGCAACTTAGGTCGATGGTACACGGCATATAGTATGAACGGTCTACTTCGTTGACCTACCCTTTCAATATTTTTAGTTACCACCAAACTCTGAAGCAAGTGTGTCTTCCATAGTCTTTGTCCATAAGTATTTTTGATGTCCTTACTTTGATGGATACCTTTGTATGATATGTTTAGCAGTACAATCAGCATCTGATCAATCTTAACCCGTCTGGCCAGCGTGGAAACAGTAGGCCAAAGCCTCCCAACATTGGGAGAGGCCTAGTCCAGCAGTGGACTGTGATGGGCTAGTTGATTGATTGATTGAAGTGAAGAATTTATAGGATAGTAAAACGAACCTTGAAGGCCAATAATTCACTCAATAAAACTTTTTCACAATTCCATAACATAAACTCACACCTATATCTCCGAAGGGGTAGGCAAAGGTGCTAGCAACCACATTTCGCCAGTTTATGTTTAGGTCACAATGTAATAGGTGACGAGCCTATTGCCATTAACCGGACACTTATAAACCTGCGATAAATACACACATATCTTCGAAAAGTATCGAAAAGTGGTCCTCTGCCTACCCCTTCGGGGATATAGGCGTGAGTTTATGATATGTAAAGTTATGCATCGACCTCGAGTAAGGTCTTAATGAAGCTCGAGTCTACAGGGAATTTCAGACAGATGGCGTTAATTCTCATAATTTAGCATTGAATTTCTAAGCTATAACCAAATTGTTAGAGCTCATAAAATAAAAATAGAAAGATAAATGCGTGTCGGCACATGTGCTACGCCTATAACTAAGCCTCGCGGCGCCTCCTTCTGAGAGCAAGTACTGCTCGTGAAGGAGGAGGACGAGCGGGAGCAGCAGAGGAAGCGACAATGGATCACAAGCGAACCGGCCACGTACCGGTCCCCTGCCCCCGCAACTTGTATCCGCAAGACAAGTGTAAAAAGTAATATTATTTGTCGAATTTACTTCATATGTGATTCGGTTCTTTAGTGCTTTCTGTATATCTGATAACAGATTGCTATAGCTTTCTAACAATAAACTATTTAGGTAAATACATACATTCGCTCACGCCTAATTTCCTCGTCAGATTGCGCAAATATGTAATTTTTAATATGTGGAAAGCCCACGGCTGACTGAGAGCGATATGCAATCTTGAATGACTAGAAAGTGATATATGTATTATAAGTATGCATAATTGCCGCAACAATATTTTTAAATAAACAAAAAAAAAACAAAAATATTTAGATGCGATACCTGTCACCCCCAGGCCTGCGTGACATATTGTATCTTTAAAGCTAAAGAGTTTTTTTGGTAGAACGCGCTAATATGAATAATAATACGCACAACTCGCTGAAGATAGAATTGAAAAAAGATTTTTGTGTTCAATAGTCCGTTTATCGAGGAAGATACTGGATGTTTACCTATATTACCATAGTAATCAAGGGTGTGGATAAATCATCTATACATCCCGCAGATTCCATAAGTGATATGAAGATTCATAAAAAAATATGATGAAAACAGTACATGGTTCCGAAGTATACCACGGGCGAAACCGGCGCGAGTCAAGTAGTTTTCTGTATTTTATTAGCTTTGAAGTAGTCCCTACGTGGTTGCTGAGTGACAATTCTGTCAGATGACTGCAAATTGATTTGTGCTGTGCCTACTAGGACCTGATGGTCGCTTTTTCCTATATTGGGATGGTGTTCTACTTTAGTGCAAAAGTTTTCCGTGTTACAAAGAGAACACACACCGCTAAGCAAAGTTGAAGGTGTCAAGTTGGTATACAGGCGCTCCAGCAAAAAGTAATTGCAATTAAATCCATATTAATACTTTCAGACGATTTGGCTATCGAAACCATGCCTAAAATCTTTTTATGCGAAACGAAAAATAAAATACAGTGGAACAAAGTGTCTTATTCAATATGATTAAATACAAATCCCCTAAGCATAAATAAAAAACACTACTAAGAATTGCTTACCCGTAATATGGATGTAAACTATAATTGCGAAGTTCATTTTCGCGATGTATACGTTATTGCGAAAGTTTACTATTCTAAATTACCTTCGTGATGGCACAGTAGTCCTGCCCGATAATTATCGTGAGATCATGGAACTACTGGCTGAAGCGAAATACTTTTTGATTGAAGAACTGACTGAATCTTGCCACCAGGCCCTGGGTAAAAAAGAAAGTGAAGCTGTACCCATTTGCCGAGTACCTTGGAACGGAAGTCACCGCCTTGGTCGTGGATGCGGCGGCCAATTTCCGCGATCCTAATAAAAAAAATCCTTATAATAAAATTTCTACAAGTGTATAGTATTTACCTCCGTAGTACTTGTAGGAGGAGTAGTTGTAGTGGTGGTGGTGGAAGATGTAGCCAAATAAAATCGAAGAATATTTTAGTTTTATGGGTATACTCAATCATATATTCATTTTTATAGACTAGTATTACCTCCAACTGTAATATTTTATCGTATTTTGATGTAACCACGGTAATCAGCTGTTGGTTACCGTTGTGCACGTATTCAAAGGTTTCGAAAGACAAATTAATGGATAGGACATGGCGGTATTCCCGTCCCAATTGAACAGTCCGACTGGGGAAGTACCTCCACCCTACAGAATACCATGGCTATAATAACCTCGAGTTGTGTTCCCGGCGGTGAGTAGGGTAGCCAGAGCAACAAACAATATAGATACACAACTATCTATACAAAATACAAAGTGTAAACTGTAAAGAGTACACAATGTAGATAATACAATAACTACATTTTGTTTAGTTAGTCCCGCGCCATATGGCTGGAACTAATCGCATGTATTGTGTACTGCGTGATGTGGCTGGCAGATCATGTAACACAAACCTAAATCTGAATAGTGATAGCTAATAGATATTAGAGGTGAGGTACGTATTTCGTTATTAGTTGCAAAAACGAGAGTAGCCCCAATTAAGCAAATTAGTATCCCTCGGTTAGAATTATGTGGAGCCGTATTTCTGTCAAAGCTTCTCAGGGAAACAGCACAAGTCCTGAATATACTAATACACCGCAATAGCCAACCTTTGCCCCAGGAACGAGCCGGATCGGAAGTCACCGCCTTGGTCGTGGATGCGGCGGCCAATTTCCGCGATCAACCTGTTCGTGTCCATTTTTAATTCCCAAAATAGGTCAAAATATAACCAATTGAAATAAATCTAAATTTACTAGCACCGTACATAATCCCACAATTCGCTTATCTAATTTACTGGTGATTCCTATTGACCTTGATTTGCGCCATAAACATTGGCAATAATGATAATAACAATTTTTTACTACTACCGATGGGAAAAATTGTTTTAGGGCATTAGATACGGCAAAATCTCGTGATTTATATTGATGTATAATTTGTCTCTCTGTATCTATTGTATAAATCTGTGAAAGCAACTAAATTATTTCGGAATCACTGTTACTAACAGTGTTCAATAATATCAAAGTCAAGAGATAAGTTTCAAGAGCCTAGATGTCCGATATTCGATATCTGTCCTAAATCTGAGTATACAGATTTCAATCAAATTGCTAATATTAAGTTAAAAAAAACTCTATAATCTACGCCTAATAAAAATACAAGAGAAACTCTCTACGTTACAATGTAATTTATAATTCGTGCGCATTAACATGGCACCTGGCATCCAAAACATCAAATAAAAACAGTAACAAATCAAATCACAAATAACTACGAAGCTCAAACTAAGGCAAACATGCAACGGTCACATTGTTGTTTAGCATCTTAAGAAATTGTGAAAAAAAACGAACATATTTCCGAAAATATATTTATGTAACTTTTATAATTGTGTGTTGGCAGTAAAATAAATCTCTTACCATAAAAATACACCGTGGCAAATCTAAATTATCATCTAATGCTAAGACTTAATGTGGTTGGCCAGGGAAGTAACAGGGAAACTTAAGCCGCGTTATCCGCATTGAAGTAGAACCTCGTTCAACAATCAGTGGTATCTAGTTCCTTCATTCGTTTAGTAGGTACTCTCCCTCTCCAAATAAGCATTTTTCCCACCAGGAAACAACTTCCCGGTGGTCTAGAATATGCTCACCCTATATTTCCCTGTACCGTAGAAGGCTACAAGAAAAATCATAACATAAAACATAACATAAACTCACGCCTATATCCCCGAAGGGGTAGGCAGTGCTGCTAGCACCCACATATCGCCAGTTTATGTTTAGGTCCCAATGTGGCGAGGCTATCGCCATTAACCGGGTACTTATAAACCTGCGTTGGTCACAGTCAACAGTCATTGACCGGTATTTGAATTAAAACTTAACAAGTCTCAATTGGCACTTGTATAATTCTAAATTATTTTTTATTTTTTTATCTAGGACACGCTAACTTGACTTCACCTCGACTGATGGTAAGCTAAAGGCATAGTCTCAAGAAAGAGGGTCACCATTACAGACACTAAGTAATGTTACAATCGTGGCATGTTAAGATTAATATTTTTAATAATAATAATAAAATTATTAAGATACATACAATAGTTTTTGAACTGTACAAATATAAAATGACCAATAAATTTATATTATAATATCTAATATATTATGTAACAAAAATATATAAGTATATTTATATATTTCACATAAGAAGTAGGTATTAGATTACATATATTACTTATAAGTAATAATTACATACTTACTCATCCACAGCTTGTAACCTTGGCGAAGAGTTTGTCTGACCTTGAAAAGTCGGGCAATTCAAAGGTATAGGTACCTATACCATGGTCGCATTCAATGACGTATTCTAACCTGTCACCACTAATAGTAAATCTTAGCTATTAAGTTATCCATTGGTACGAAGGGAAATTACAACTCAACACGTGTTTTGCCTTAGCAAATCACATAAGGCAATCTCAAAATCACTTGACCGAGAATGAGCTCATTCTTAATTTGCGGGATTTATCTATATTATATAATCAGTGGTCTTATTTCGTAGCCTAGGAGCTCTTAGACTATTGTGAGGCACTGCTGTATTTAGCATAAACCAGGTATATACAAGCTCAAATTGAGTAACGAATAGTGCCTTATAATCTCATCGGGATTTGGACAAAATGATAGCTCAAACATATCATTTTTATTTGGTTGACATTCGGCCGGGCGCCTCCGTTTGCGGTGTGTGGTTTTAGTTGGTTCAAGTCCTACTTGACTCGAACCTTCTAAAACCACACTCCGACTTAGGTGTGAGATTGCCTAAGACATATCTCTTGCACTCTGGCTGACCCAGGGCCATCTCCTGTTTCGAGATGGCCCTCCTCAGGCATGTGAACCATGGTGTAAATATGCCACTTGTCCATCGTATCTGGAGCCAACGGGCTTGCAGTTCTCTTCAGTCAAGACCGAGCGGTCCTTGGGTAAGCACTCGATAGCGTCCAGGTATAACCACTGCATGATGGGGTGGAACTTGCCAGAGCAGGCCTTCATGACTTCCTGGAATATTTTAAAATAGTTTTTTGATATCTTTTGCTACTTTTGCAGACACGTCGATAATATTTTGCACTTCGATTACTTTAGAATTTGCACAAGAAGAACAAAACTCTTAGTTTTATTTATGCTTTTTTCAATTACGTCATTTTATTATTGAAATGTTGAGGAATTCGATCAGTCACGACACATTCAACAAAATGTCCTGATGTCAGTTAGCAGATGCGAAAGCGGCAACATCTTCAATTCCTTTTCTTAGTTTTTAATATAAAGATAAAGAAAAAATAATATAATAACGTTTTATATTATGTCCACAAATTAACCATCATTTATATGAGCTGGGCTACAGCACCGGAGACATCCGAGAACCGCATAAAACGTGTGTTTTTGAAAATAGATTGAAAAGCTCTGGTCATTTTTAACTGGTTTAAATTGCAAAAAGCTGAGTTTTTGTGCGAAATGTTGGAAGTCTGTAATATCCATTTTAATTAACTTAAAGTTTCCTGAATAATTATTGCTTAATATAGCGAATATTTGTCTGTCTGTATGTAAGTTGAGACAGCATTTGAAAGTTTTGTTCTTACTAGGTAAAAAGTATGTGGCTGATTGTTTGCTGTTAACATTTTGAGGTTATGTGGTTGACTAATGATCAAATTGGTCACTATTTAAAGTTATGAAGGCATGTAAAAACAAAAGTGAATGTTATTTATATCTTACGTGTATGTTATGTCTAGTCTATTCCTGAACCAAATATGAACTAATCAGAAAT